>VWPW01024800.1:0-215430 GCA_013389825.1 Crypturellus undulatus | reverse complement strand
GGATGCCCATCTTGTCTCCCCTTGTGGATCAGCATGCAGGATTGACCCACCGCTAACTAACTACTAAACTGCTGCAGTTGTTGGAGCTCAGGGTTGTTGCTGGGCTCCTCAGAAGAAATGACCCTGCTTGGTTAGCCAGCAGGAGCTGCCTGGAAGGCTTTGCAGGTATTTCACACTTCTAAGTGTGACTGCATTTCATTCCTAAGCACAGAAAAAAAGAAATGCTGAACTGGTCAGGAACCAGGTGACAAGTGGGGCTAGGTTTGGTATTTGGATATGAGGAACTTGCTGACGCAGATCCTCCCAGCTGTCATGTTGGCCACGCTGCAGTCTTGAACTGGTTATGTAGACATTTCTACATCTGAGTCTACAGTCAATTTATAGTGGATGAAAAGGCTACCACTGACTCCAGAAGGCTTGAGTTGAGGTCTTACTCCTGCCTTAAATTTTTTTCTGCTTCACAGATCTCAATGCACTGATTGGTTGAGTTTAACTGAGAATAATCCATGGGACGAATCCACTTTNGATCTCAATGCACTGATTGGTTGAGTTTGAGAATAATCCATGTGACGAATTCACATTTTTTTTTCTTTCCTCCAAATCATAGAGTCATAGAGTGCTTCAGGTTGGAAGGGACCTCTAGAGGTCATCTAGTCCAACCCTCACATGCAGGGTCACCTAAAGCACATGGCACAGGACTGCGTCCAAGCGGGTTTGGAAGATCTCCAGAGAAGGAGACTCCACAACCTCCCTGGGCAGCCTGTTCCAGTGCTCTGTCACCCTCACTGTTAAGTTCCTGTGAAA
This sequence comes from Crypturellus undulatus, assembly GCA_013389825.1. Lineage (NCBI taxonomy): Eukaryota > Metazoa > Chordata > Aves > Tinamiformes > Tinamidae > Crypturellus > Crypturellus undulatus. The sequence continues at coordinate 214,626 of VWPW01024800.1, read as the reverse complement.
CTTTTTATGCTTCAGTTTGTGGCCGTTTCCTCTAGTTCTATCAGTGGCCACCACTGACAAGAGGCCAGCCCCATCCTCCTCACTCCTTCCCTTGAGGTACTTATAGACACTGATCAGGTCCCCTCTCAGCCTTCTCTTCTCCAGGCTGAACAGGCCCAGCTCCCTCAGCCTCTCCTCACAGGGCAGATGTTCCAGGCCCCTGATCATCCTAGTCGCCCTGCGCTGGACTCTCTCCAGCAGCTCCACATCCCTCTTGTACTGTGGGGCCCACAACTGGACACAGTGCTCCAGATGTGGCCTCACCAGGGCTGAGTAGAGGGGCAGGATCACCTCCCTCGACCTGCTGGAGATGCTCCTCTTAATGCACCCCAGGATCCCTTTGGCCTTCTTGGCCACGAGGGCACCCTGCTGCCTCATGGTCAACCTGTCGCCCACCATGAGGCCCAGGTAACATCTAACAGTGTATAATCAAAAATTATTTGATACCAAGTATAAGTATAAGCAATATGAAACATGATGTATTGTTCAACTATAGTGTAGAAATAATTGTGTCATGCTGCCAAAATGGATTGCAAGAAATTGGAGGGTAATTATGCTAAACAGCTTTCATCTAAAGTACTTGAATCCACAAGATTTGAGTTTGAAATCCCTCAGGATGAAAACCCCATTTATAGATAAGACAGGACCAATCATTTCTCAGTGCAGACTAACTATAGGAATTGCACATCCCAACACTGTCTCAAGTGCAGCATTTGTCAATAGTAGGTGCAGTCTGGTGTTAAATCTTTCCTCCAAATTCCTGCATATCTGTTGCAGTAATCCTTGTTTTTCTCTGTTTAACTCTTCTCTTATGTCTTCACTTTCCTTAAGATTTTCCTCACTGCAACGTGGGGTAAAACTTCATAAGGCAATATAGGACACAAGTTCAGTTGGAGATCATGATTACTTAGGCTGTGGAAATGCAGGAAATCCCTGTTTTGAACCTTGAACTAATGGTGAACTAATAGTTCATCATGGTGAACTAAAAAGATGGAGACAGAGCAGGTTCAACATTGTGCTTAACACAAGTTTAGGTGACCTGTCTGTGCGTGATTGCACAGGAGGTGAATTTTCATGAGATAACAGATTCCTTCACCCTCCACAACTACTTCCCTCCGTCTGTGCTGCTTCCTGAGCAGCGGTGTGTACCTGGAGCCATGGATTGTTGTGAACTTGGTAATTTTCCTTTAGAATTAAAAGTCCCTGCGAGAGCAGCATCTTTACATGCTTCTCACTGCTGAGGGGTTTCTCGATAACCTCCTGGTTCTGATAAGTAGGCTCTGAATTGCTTATCAAGACAGATAAGTGAAGGAAGGCAGGATACCCTTTCAGTGTACAAAATCTTGATAAATTAAGGGCAGTTCAGATCAGTTTGCCTCCTATTCTGTGCTTTTGCATAAGGCTGCGACCATTGCTTCTCTGCTTCCCTATATAGTCAGTCACATTTTTACTGGAAATATCCTTGCAGATAGGATTGCTGGGTTTGGCTTAGTTCCCTTCAGAAAATAGCAGCAATAGATCCCAATGCCCTCTAGCTACAGGGAAGACCAAACCTCAGATGTACTTTGATGCTGCTGGACAGTCCACCACTCCTTTGGCAAATGGCACCGTCTGCCAAAGCAAATGAATGACAAACTATGAGCAGAGATGAGCAGAGGCTCCTTTGGGTTCGCCCTGGAGGTGGTAATATGGGATGAAAGTGAGGAATGAAAAATTGACGTTGCACTTTGAAAAAAAAAGAATGCTTTCTAGTGCTGCAACAGGGCCTTTCTGCTTTTTGTGGCAGGAAGGAGGGAAAAAAAAAAAACCTCCATGTTTCTTTGTAGTGTCCTCTTGATGGATTTGCAGTCCTCTGGTGTTTGCTTGCACCTACTGGGCAGTTCTGCTTTCCATGCTGATCATGCAGGTGCGGCCCAGCTGCAGGTGTAGAGGGTCCACACACACGTGATCCTGCTTTCGGAAATCACCTCCGTTTCTGATGGAAAACCGATGGCTGTGCAAGGAGTGACAACATGGGCAGAATGAGGCAGACCTCAGTGGAGCTGTTCCTGTTCCTTTTCTAGTTTCTCCATTTCTTAAAAAGACAAACCTACCTAAAGTTCTGGGGCCACATGAGTGGCCACATAGTGCTGCTTTTTGTTAACCTGGTTGGTAAAGTCGTTGATTGGTAAAGCAGTGGTGCCATTAAGTCATTTCCGTATTGGACATGATGTTCCATCTATTAAATGGTGTATGTGTTTCATTCTGGAAAACTTTATCCTAAAGGTTTTAATAGTCAGGTTTGCTGTCATGGTCACAATTAAAAAGCTGTGAATGACTGAAACAGATAATTTTGATGCATGTGTTCTCATCAGTGAACTACAGAAGGAGTTGCCTATAAAATTATTAACCTGTTTTTTATCACTACAGATCAAAAATTTATCAGTGCTCCTGTTCTTCCACAATGGAGGCAGCGACGATGCTGAGACAGGAAAAGCCACCCTAGATGGATCATACCTAGCTGCAATCAGTAACGTCATTGTTGTGATAGCGAACTACCGGGTTGGTGTTTTTGGCTTCCTTAGTACAAGTAAGTCACAGATTTCTAGAACAAACACAACTATGGGCTAAGTTACATTTTGAAATGTTTCTGTTTTCCAAATATGTTAGTTTTGACTCTTTAGAAACTTGCACTTTTCACTTATTTCTCACCACTTGAGGCCCATCACCACCAGGTCCATCCCACCTGGAAGACTTCTGGTTAGGTTATATTCTTCATGTTTGCAATTACTAGACCAACATACATTGTTTTGTGATTCCTATGGATATTTGTTGTTAGTGACACTGCCTGAGCTTTGCCTAGTATGAAATCATAGCTGCAGCTGTTTGCCACCATTTCTCTTCTCTGTTGTCTAGTTTTGTTTGATTCCCAGCAAAGTCAGATTCTTATTCAAGAACTAGAGAATGAGCAGTGCAAACTCCTTATTCATTTAGATATAAAGTTGGTAATAGATGTATCTGGGGAAAGAATTGCTGTTTTCATCTTTCTGCAAACCGGATGCTTATGAAAGTGATATTATGGCTTCATTTTGGCTAGAGCCAGCTGCGGGTGGATACGCGCTTGCTTTGCAGTCTTCCATTACGCAGCACTGCCCACGCATTACCCGCTGACCTCCCTCAACCCTGTGAATCTTACCTGGGTTCCTTCCTAGATGGAAACTGCTGCCTGGGCTGAATCTTATGCACCATTATTTAGAGCTTACAGATCGGGATGAACTTTCCAACCTCATTTTTGTGGGAGAGTCGAGGCGTGAGGATTCGCTGTATGTAGCTGCAACGGTAGAGATGGTTTCAGCAGCTTTGAGCAGTGTGTTGGGAAGGAAGAACTCGGGAACCTTCTCTTTCTCTTTTGCACGGCTGAGCTGAGGCCAGGGACAACTGCATCTTTTCTGGCCTCTTCTCCAGTATTGTCTATGTGCATTTGGGAATGTCATGCTGCTTCAAAGGGAACTGGAGGAAGCAGGAAAATTCTTTGCAAGAGACATTGGAGCAGGATAAAACATTACATTAATGGGAAACCCTAAAAATTCTTTCTGTGCCACACTCCTGTCTCAAACCAAATCCTTGCTGATACTCTAGGGACATTTTCTTTCTTGCTGAACGACTTGGTCGTAGGAATTGGTAGGAATTTTGCCATAAATTTCGAAGGGAGCAGTATTTCATCCTTGGGATCACGGGTGCATTAGGACCAGAAATGTTAAAGGCCCTGAAGTTGCAAAGGAAGATTTTGATCCCCAAAACAATATCAATTTCATTGCTCAACCAAGCCAAGTGTTGACTCCTTGAACATTGAATTGTCATTAATTAAAAAAAAAGGGGGTTAAATAGAGAATTTTGTGGGGAAATGGTAGTGAAACAAACTTTTCCTGCAGTTATTTTGGTAAATCATGTTGACAGGCCTTTTGCAGGGAGTGAAAGCTCATTCTGGTGAAGGTACTGGGTGTCCTATTTATTTTGCTGTAATCCACTGAAGTTGTAAAGTAGGACATTTTCTGGCACCCATGAAAAGTTAAGGGGACTTGCTAGTTATTTGGGTGGCAAGAGTGTAGAGAAGGCAACCACATTGTTAGGCCTGATTCCTCTAAGAGAATACATGAAAACATATGAAACAGAATGATTTGCATGCTTAAATTCAGTACTTTTATTCCACTTCAGTTTAGGAATAAAAAAAATGTGTATGCTTGACATTATTTGCTTCATTCTGATCAGTGGTTCCTTTTCATTCTTCTTTTTTGTCCTCAGAAATGTGATCTGTTTCCACAAAAAGTCTGCTTATTACATTTATATCCAAATAGTACAAAAGATTTCTGGCAGACGTGTATCTTTTGGTCTAACAAATATGAATGTCAGTGCATGCATCTTTTGCCTAACTTGGTACTTTATTCTGGCTCTGATTTTTGCCAGGACAAAAGAAACTGGCTATATTTCCTTCTGTCTTGTTCAGTGTACTGGTAGCAAGGCAGATCCTGTGGCTAAAGTATTTACATGGATTTCGCTTCCTCCAGGGACCTCTCATGCAGCTCGCAGCAAGTTTTTAAAATGAGTTTTCCTTTTCAACAGTGCAGGGTGGATTTATTGCTGGATTCTGAGCCCCGGGGACAGGTCGCAGAGTGCAGAACAAGCTCGATAAAAAAACAGGCAGGGAAAGATTTTGCTTCACCTGATCAGCTGCAACTGAGGCTATCGGCAGCGGGTTGGAGTTTCCCGGCCTGACTAATTCTAGGCTGCACTGCAGGAAGGACGGTTGTAGCAGTGGTTATTGTGATGTGGAAATCTTTAAGATCTGCAAGACTATCAATAACCTGGCCTCATCTCTATTCTGTTCTGCTTCTTAGATGTGATACCTCAGTAGTTCATTACTGTTGGGATGTGGATGCCTGTGGGATGCATATTTGCAATTGCTCCTTTCCTGGGATGGAGTCATTGGTCTGCAAAGTGGCAGCTTTTTTATTCCACTATTTGCTAGCCTCCCTAATTTCTGACCCCATGCTTTCTTTAAAAGGGTACTATTTGATCTTGGCAATGAAAGAAACAAATAGTTTCAGCTATGTTTCTATTCCGGCTTTTTCTGCTTTGTTTTGGATGTGTTCTAGTTTTGAGTGTGGAGAATTTTAAATCGTTAAAAATGAATGGCTCATTGTGGATTTAAAAAGAAGTAGGAAATAACTACTTTCTCTTCCTTCCTTAGAGGCTGTATTGAAATTACTTAATTTTGCTTTTGTTGATACAAATTCAAGCTTCCGAGGGTATTTTCATCATTAGATGCTCTCAGCATTAATTTCCTGTCATTTTAAGTACCAATATTGCTTGCTAGTCTTGAAAAGAAAATAATCTTTTCAGTGGTGATAACTGAGCTTAAGGAATATATGATTCAATATTTTCCGCTTTTCATGGGGGAAAACATGAGATGAGTGCCACGTAATTCAAATCTTCTTATCAATTAGACTTAGTTCAGTTTCAAAGGATATATATGATAGATTATATGAATGAAAAAATCCAAGGTGATGGGGCTTATATGTGATTTTTCAGATCGATTAGGTGTAACAGAGATGTAGGAAGCAGAAAGATGCAAGTAGATATACACCAGAGAAATATCTGAAGGAATTTGGTCGAGTGCAGTATTTTTTTTTTAATAAATAAAAAGAATTTAATGGTCACAATTTATTTATGCCAGCCTGAATTCATTATCTCCTGCTAGGTGACCAAATGAAGGCTTGAAGTTAGGAGTGTTTTTTTCTATAATCAGTGCAAATGTTCAGGTTCCCCCAGAGATGTGATTCAGTCCATCCTCGTGGCCTGAATCCCTTATTCCTCTTCCCTCTTATTCTTTTGAATATATAGGTCCCTGATAACTAGCATCCTAATTGTATATGACTTGACAGATGTCTGCAGGCAAGAGAATCTGGCTTTTGTTGAAATGCTCTTTTCTCATTTTAAAAAGGTTGAGTTGGAAAAGAATTGCATTATAAACCACCACTGTTACCCTCTGAATCAATACACATCTTATTACGGTAAACTGCTAGAGATCTCAGAGCTCAACTTAAATTAACCAATACAGAAAAATCCTATATGCAAAAAGGAAGCAGAACACTTGTGATTTTGCTTCTGCAGAAAAAGGCGAACTTTTAAGATCAGAAGAAAAATATTTTCCTTTTCTTTTCTCTCTAAAGATGTTGCATCTGGAAGAACCATTATTTTTATTATTTTTTATGAACCACAATGTATTGTATTTTTATTAATTTTATCTGGACTTGTAATGGGAGAGACCTCTGGGGATCATCTGGTCCAGGCCCCTTGCTCAAAAAAAGGTCAGCTAGAGCCAGATGCCCAGGATCATGTCCAGGAAAGTTTTGAGTATCTCCAAGAACAGAATTCATACCCTCTCTGGGCAACCTGTTCTAGTGTTTGATCACGGTCACAGTGCCAAAATGTTTCCTTGTGTTGAAGTGGAATTTCTTTTGTTTCCATTTGTGTCCAGTGCATCTTGTCCTGTCAGTGGGCAGCACTAAGGACAATTGGTCCTCATCCTCTTTACACCCTCCCTTATTTATAAACATTGATAACATCAATGCTTATTGCTCTTATAAGATCAAGCCTCCCTGAGCTCCTGTCTGTGCTGAACAGACCCCTCTCTTGGTCTGTTCTCATGTGAGAGATGCTGCAGTCCCTTTTTCACCTGTGTGGACGTTGGCTGGACTTACTCCAGCAGCTCCAGGCCTCTTGTCTACCAGGGAGCCCAAAACTGGACACAGCGCTCCAGTGGTGACCTAACCAGTGCTGAGCAGAGGAGAAGAATCATCTCCCTCAACCTTCTGGCAATGTTCTTCCTAAAGCAGCTTAGGATGCTGATACATATTGAAGGCGAAATCCCGAACCTCTTCAAGTGAAGAGTAAAACTCTTTACTGTTTTCAGCGGTTCTGGGATATTCCTGACTTGAGGTAGTCTGTAGACTGGTTACAGGTAGAGAAATGAAAGGGGTAAGACTCAGTGACTGCTCCAAACCAAAGCCATAAAACCCTCTGTTGCTTGGTGCTAAGGCAAGAGAGGCAAAGGGCCGAGCTGCATTGTTGAGTTGTGGATGGGCCAGGTTCATCTCCGTGAACCTCTCTGCGCCACAGGCCAAAATCAAATAGTGTCAGTGTAAACTGTACCCTTGAGAGCAAGACACTCAATATATTCTAGTTAAGTAGAGAGGATCCAGTGTGAACCTGAGGCTTTGGGCTTTCTCCAAGTCGGAGCGGTAAGAGTGGAAAAAAGTATGCCTGATTTTGGAGGGAAATGAAGAACAGAAGGATCCAGAAAAAAAAGGGAATTTATCATTATTCCCACATTGCAACTTTTTTGTTTCAAAACTGGGATAGAGTTTGAATGAATACTGTGAACTTTTCAGTATTCGTCAATAAATTGTAGGTTCAGGCCTCAGGAATGTGAGTTTGTTTAACTTAATTTTTAGCCAAACTCTTACTGGGATATTGGCTGGTAGAACATGTGTTACCTCCTGGAAAAAATGAAAGGGATGATCACATGTTTTTGAAAGCATTGGAAATTAAAGAGATTAATGTTTAATTGCCTTTAGCTGTATTCTGGTCCCATGCATGGATGCAGATTTTTTTTTCCTCTAGGTGTATTGGAAAATAGACCCTCTGGAGTCCTCCACTTCAGCCTGCAAAAGGTCTATAGCTAACAGTAACTAAATCTAGTAATTGTTCAGGAGTGGAGTCTGGTACAAAGTTCACCTGCAAAAACTGCTAAAAATGTAGTAGTTAAAACTTAAAAGGTTTATGGATTTATAGCACTTAGGATTCATTTTTTTTTATTATTTTTACTTTCTCACAACAGGCTCTCCTGAGGTGAGTGGAAATGCAGGCCTTTTGGATCAGCTGGCAGCTCTCAAGTGGGTGCAGCAGAACATTGCTAGCTTTGGAGGAGATCCTGGACAGGTTTCTTTAGGAGCTGACCGCAGCGGGGCAGACATCACAAGCATTCACCTGCTCACCGAGACAGCAGATACGGATCTCTTCAGGAGGATATTATTGATGGTAGGTCCCATTCCTTTGGTTTTGCTTGTCAGTAGAAGATTTTAATTAAAGGATGTTTCAGAATTAAGGGTTGTGGGTGCTGGCTTTACTTCCTCCACTAATGTGATTGCTGCTGCCGTAGTTATTTTCAACACACCTGAGATAGTTAGCTTCTGGAGTTAGGTGTTTCAGAAGGATGTAGAACAAATCCACTTCTGTCATTGAATTAATCATACTGAGAATCCATTTTTCATCACTGTGGCTTTTCGTGTGTTATATAAATAGCCTTGTTTCATAACTTATAGGTACAACAGGTTAGTTTCCATTGCAGAAATACATTGTTGATCAGTGGTTTTTGGACTCTGATAGGCCAAACATCCTCCTGTTTGAAGTATCCACTCTTTTTATCTGATCTCAGTGACAGATGCTCACTCTCATTTAAATTAAAAAATATTTTTCAAAGATCAGAGGTTCAATTACCAAAGGCTTCTTTGCTGTCTGCTTGAACCCTTTCCTATTCTTACAGCCCTTCCCATGGATCACTGAATCTGAGAACTTTTAGGTCAGCTGTTCATCTATGAAGTGAGGCTTAAACTTCAGTGAAGGATTTTGTGTCCTGCAGAAATTGTGCTTGGGCAGAATGATCTCTCCTGCTAGCACTATTTACTTGTTAATGCGAACCATGGAAAGAAATACGGGGCCCAGTTAAATAAAATATTGACTTGAAAATAATGATAGGTCCATTGATTGTAGGACTTCTCTTCAGTGTGTTCTTTCTCCAGGAAAAATATCTTGCCTTTGCCTTTTTCATCTCCATCTCTTGATAAAGTTATTTTAATCTCATTACACCTAATGGGAAAGACAGGGGAGTTTGTTGAAAATTACTGCTAAATAGTTATTTATTTATTTTATTTTATTTTTGTATTTTAATAGTGTTATTTTCAGTCAGCTCCTCCCTCAATTTGCAGAGTTTTACCCAGCTCTTGGGACATTAGTTAATCAGCTCTGAGTATAGTTCTATCTTTCTGTTGTACTTTTTATCTCAAGTTAAATATCCTTCCTTTAAAATAAGATTTGACCTCCTCTTCTCCCCTACAGCTGAATGTAGAATTGTGGAAAATGGTAGTAAGTGCAATGAGCAGGCAGATGCATCAATTCTTCTCACTAATTTGATGTTTCTAACAATAATTTCCTTCCTGAGAGACAGTGCAGAGTATTGTCTCAGGAAAAGCATGACCCTCATTTTTTTCAAAGTAATATTAAGGATTTATGCAAACGGTGTCATGCTGGATACTGGTTCTTTTATGACATACTCTGGAAAAAAAGTAATCCGTAACAGCAGTGGCTCAAAAAAACAAGCCAATTTCTTTTTTTGGCTTTTTTTGGGGTACTTTTTGTTTAGTTGGTTTGTTTGTAGTTCAGTTTGTAATTCAATTCTCAGGCCTACTCTGAGTTTTTAGGCACACGTCCTGTAAAGGGGCATTGCTTATTTTCATTCCAAGATCATAGTTGTCATCAGTATTCTCAATTTTACTGTAAATAAAAAAGAGTTGCCTCAAAGAATCCTGAAACTGAGAATCTAAAAAAAGATACACCTGTCCTAAATGAAAATTGAGTGCAATATAGCTTTGCTGCAATGATTAATTTTGTGTTCCTTGTTTGAGTCCTTGCCTCATACCAAAAAAAAACAAAAGATGGGATTGTCTCTTCACCTGCAGAGATGTGTGATTTACGGAGCTTGCCTATGAGGAGATGTGTGCTTAAAATAACAAAATACCTTTGAGTTCCTTTGTCTGCTCTGCCACAGATTCTGTTTTGAACTGTTTGAAAACAGATTTTACTAAGTCAAAGCAAAACTATGATAGGGAACTTTTTCATAGCTTATTTCTCATTTCCTTCATGTGACAAAAATGAATTCAGCTCAAAAATATAATCCTGATTTAAGTCCAGTTCATAGCATCAGTATAGCAATTGAACTCATCTTTTGATTGATTTAAATACCAATACAACCGTGATACAGATGGAGACTGTTGGCTATACGACTCAAACATTTGGAAGCATCCACTATTTCTCAAAATGGGACATAGGCAGCTGGCTCGCTCAGGGTTCAGGTACTATTTCATAAAATGTCCAATTAATAGTTCTTAGCCTTCTTTGAATTCTTTGTTTGGATCTGATGGACCTGATGGATGATTTTGGTTAGATATTAGGAGAAATTAGCCTTCTGGTGGCAGAGGGAATGATTAGCGGAATGGGTTGCCTCTGTTGCAGTAGCCAAGGAGGCAGTGTGCATTGGATACTAGACCTTCCTGGTCAGTGTAGGGAATTACTCCCAGGCTTTCCCAGCCTGTGCTGGGGAAGACATGCCAGGTCTGTCCTGACCGCTGGAGCGGGTCAGTTGCATGTACATGGGAACTGACAGGCTTTTTGTTCCTCTAAAAGTTCAGCAATCATGTGTAGGGCTGCCTGACAGGGATTCCAAATCTTCCCAACCGTATGATAAGCTAAACTCTTGTTTCCTTTCTCCCTCCTTTTTCCTTTCTTTTGCCTTCTGGATCCCCTCTTACCAACCACTTATATAATTAAATTTTCTCCATTGGTCCCAGTTTTGCTACATCCTTACCCAACTTTGATATTTTTTACTTTCTCACATTATGATACATCCAGCAGTTTCTCATGTCATGTGCAGTTCTTTCTGATATCATATTACCTTAATCTTGGGCCAGGACTTAGTCAGTAGCCCAGTTATCTGCCTGCAACCCTGGCATCCTCATTGGCAGGTTCTGGAAGAAGCTAAAGGTACATCACGAGTGCTGTAGGTAACATTAATCCTCCTCAAAGCATGGGGCTAGAGAAGAAATCTCCACAGGATCCCTTTCATTCCTGTTTTTGTTTATTCCATAGTGCATAGGTGACTTAACTGCCTCAATACTTCCTAAGGTCCATTCCTCTTGCCACCTTTCTTAAGGATACTTCGAACCATGGGCAAGAGAAGGAGAATATATTCTAGTAGTATCATTGCAAGACTGGCTATTTATAATGGGGTTCTTAAGTGCTTGGTGTTTGGCCTTCTAAAGACAAAACAAAATTCAGATAAAGCTAAGTAACTATTGGGTATCATTTTAATGAATAAATACAAGTCATGATTTAGAAATATGTAATGCTCTGCATATATATTTTACTGGTTAAAATGAAGTCACCATAATAACATATTAACAATCAGTAGCAATGAGTAGATTATACAAATGCCTAGAGTTCCTGAATTCATTTTGCTTCGTTGTGTTCAATGTTTGTAAGCCAAATTTCATTCACACTTTAAAGTAGACAGTGAACTGGTTTCATCTCTGAATTTCCATTTCTAGTGAAAACGACCTGTTATAAGATCTAAAGAGAACACAGATTTGTGCTAAGAGGTATTTACAGGAAATATGCATATGTGTATATATATATATATATGTGGGTGTATACATACACACATGCATATATATATATAAACCCAACTCCTTATTTCTGTACACGTTGTTATTCNTGCCTAGAGTTCCTGAATTCATTTTGCTTCGTTGTGTTCAATGTTTGTAAGCCAAATTTCATTCACACTTTAAAGTAGACAGTGAACTGGTTTCATCTCTGAATTTCCATTTCTAGTGAAAATGACCTGTTATAAGATCTAAAGAGAACACAGATTTGTGCTAAGAGGTATTTACAGGAAATATGCATATGTATATATATATATGGGTGTATATATACACACATGCATATATATATATATATATAAACCCAATTCCTTATTTCTGTACACTTTGTTATTCTAATCTGTGCAACAAAATATTTGATCAGAAATATCTTAATTCAGATACATAGTCTGCAACATTTTACATTCCTGGATATGAGTGATTGACTTTGAAAGCAATCAAACTGGGCTCAAACGAACGACCATGCTATCTGCTTCTTTATAGATTGGTAAATGATACAGACATGTTAAAATGCTCTAATCTGTAAAATTTAAGGCAATCAATCCACAAACCATTAAAGCAATTTAATGAACTGTCTTGTTTCTATTTGACATAACTTTTCAGACAAGACATACAGAAAACTCTATAATATCCACTGTTGCTAATTTGCTCTATAGTTTAGTTATTTAAAAAGCTGATTTTAATATAAATATTATACATAAATATTGTGTATCTTCAGGAGGGGAGACTAAAATCTACTCTCCTACACATAAAAGATTGCACCTTTGCAAGCCTACCTCGGCAGTAAGGCATGATATTACCATTTTTTATATTTTCCTAAAAAATGCCCTCTGTTCTCTGAATAATCATCAGACTACGAGCAGCTGAGCTCATGAGCAGCTGAGTTCTGCATCTGGATATGCCTGTACCTTCTCCTCAGAGCTAAGCAGGAACAGCTCTTTTCAGTGAGTTCAGCCCATTCCTAGGTTCTGAACCTCTCGGACACAGCTGGCCACTACTGGCAGCACAATTACAAGTCACTTGAAAAAACAGTGATTTTATTTTTTCCTCAAGAAGATAGAAATGGCAATATCAACTTGATATCATGAGATCTTGCTTAGATGCCAGATGTTAGATATGGAGGATATTATCACGGACTTTCATTTTCTGATTTTCCATCAGAAAATGAATCCGTATTCCACGAATCCATTGATGACATTTCACTTAGTGTGGGAAAGTGCCGCGAAGGTGCGTTTCAGCCCGGTCAGAGCAAGACTTAATTTAAGATCTTAAGTTCTAGCTAGTCCTAATTTAATGAATTTTCTGTGTGCAGTGCAGTGCAGTGGTGGACATCATCCTTACCAAAAAGTCCCCGCCTTTTTGCTCTTTTCTAAGAGTCTCTCTCTGTTCATCTTGTGCGTAGGAATTTCAGGTGCCCTGGGCATGTTCCCAGCCTATGCTGGAGCAGATCCTATAAAAAGTCTCTAGTCAACATTCAGAAGAGGAAATGCAGAAGCGTAGCCAGCACTTGGTCTTCATCTGGTGCTTCTGTCTCAGTTGTCAAAGGACTGCAGGACCACAGGATGCTCTGGGTTGTTCTCTAACCCTTCAGTACTTTTTTTTTTCCAGATCATCTTGGGTTCAGTCTTCATAGTATGTAGGTGACAAGTGAAAGGTACTCTTACGTTTGCTTCCTGTGTATATAAGAGACTGGGTCTTCTTCTTTCTGGCACTTGCAAAAGAAGAGTTGTCATCCCCAGCTAAGGAGAGATAGGAAGCGATACTCTCCCTTAGGCCGTAGCTGAGACAGGAATCATCTATTGCTGCCAACGTGCTTTCAGTATCCTCGGTCATCTCCAGCCTTTAAGAAAACAAAGCTTGCTTAATATTTCAGTTGCTTAACCTGAGCCTATTGTCATAATATTAGCAGTTATTAAATTGAACAAGATTAATTTTATTTTATATATATATATTTATATATGTATATAAAAATCCTGGCTTAGGATTCTTACTTCTTTCAAAGTTAGACCACTGAGATTTTCAGTTCACTAGCAAGCTGGACACCCCCATTTTAATGCTTAAAACAGTATCAGCAGCTTTGAAGTTTAGGCATAATTTTAAAACTGGTCTTAAAACAATTAAAATTGCTTGGAGAAGCAGATGGCTGTTTCTCTTGTAAGTGCAAGTGTGTAAGAGTCTGGTGAAGAAAAGAAAAAAAAAGTTGTTTTTGATGGTGGTACCTGTGTATGCTTCTCCAGTTGAAGTTTTTGTTCCGCATCACCACAGGAGGAACTTGGCTCATAATAGCACGGTTGTTAGTGCACTGGGTGAGACAAGGTGTTGTAAGGACACAGCAGAGCCCATCAGCAACTTCTGAACAGGGGAATAACCACACAGAAAGTCAATCCTTACCCATCATTATCCATTGTTTTTCTTCCCGCATTATGTGCTAATAAACAAACATAGTCAATAAAATAGTGTCCTCAACTGGGACATTAGGATGTAGGATCAACTTTTTCCTTTCCTCATTCCTTTACCCTTTAATTAAGTTGTATTTTCCACAGTTCAGGTGAGGAACTGAGACACAGAGAGATCGAAAGACTTGCCTCAAGTCTAGGAGGAAGTTTGTGATGGACTTAAACCCAATTTTCCTGAGTCCTTAGTGACTTCTGCTTTTTCTTTTCATCCTCTCAGCCATGCAGACAGAGTACAAAATAGATGCAAGATGCAACCACCCAGGAATGGATTCTGTGTGCACCTATTTTTCCGCCACTTTTACAGTGCTACTGCGAAAATAGAGGATGTCTTTGGGGAAAGCTACTATTTTATACCTGTTTTTTTATACATGATTTAGTCTTAATTCAGAGTGAAATTCTGCATCATCCCATGGTGGGGGCAAGAGGATGATGAGGCCATTGGGACATGCAATATGATATGCAATATCAGCGTAGCCTGTCTTTAGCTGAGTTCTCAGGTTGTAGTGTACAATAGTAGTGTACAATATTTGTGATTGGGATCAAAAATTAAGTCAAGCAAATAAAAAAATAAGTAATTTTCATTATTTATTCTGTGGCAGTAGTTGAAAGACTCAGGCATAGTCAATAATTTGTGTTCTGGACCTTTGATATACAGTTTTACGGTTGCTTATGGGAAATATCTGTTTTGTGCATTTGCAATTGCTTTTACCTGAGTAGTGGTTCACGAGGTCCTCAAGGCACTGAAAGGTTTGTCGTGGAGAGATGTAATACCAGTTATTTGGAAGGCGGAAGATCCTGTAATGTTTCACTTGGCTGTGCCGCACTGAGAGCGAATATAACCCTGCAGAAACAGGAGAGCTAAGTTGCATCAAATATAATTCTAGATAAGAGTGGCCAAACCCAGTGTATGTTTATGGTGCGGTTCCGTGTTCCTGAAGGCCTTGGAACTATATGAACAAACTGAGTGGCCATCCTAATTTATACACCTCAATATAATGGAGGGAACCAAGAGTCCCGGGTCAGGGCCTAGAGACTGATTTTATATATTTATTTATGTATTTTAATTTCTTGATGTCTGTTCCTTTATTCTTTCTAAGTTGGGAATTTTTTGAAAGGTTGTAAGGGACTTACTTAGGCCTCAACAGAAGCTGTTTGTTTTCCTCCGAAGTGGAGATTCACACTCATCTGTAGGGGTCTCATTTGATCAGTTCCTGACAATGCAGTAGTTAATACCTGATAATACAATTCTGGTAGGAGCTGGCAGATTGGATTTCCTGTTTCCTTGCTTTTCTAAAACACTTATGCATCATTAGTAAAGTTTGAGCGTTGAGTCTAAATTTCTTTGAAGTTAATAGAGATGTTACTTATTGGCTCATGTTGTGCAAGAGGTTGGCCTACATGGTTTAAAGTTCCCTTCTAACTGCAATACTGTGACATTAGGATGTATTTTGATGCTTCAAAAGTAAAAGGAAAGGTATCGTAGTGTGCAATGGGAGATGTACTCTGACCAGGTAGGCTGGCCCGCTGACGAGAATGAAAGTGTGAAATGTGAGCAGTACAACTCCCACGTAGCAACATAACTAAATTAGAATAGTTTGGGCTTGGATTGAAAGCTTTTGATACACTGGCAGAATAAATGTCAGTATTTGTGTTTCTAGGTGGTGGGGGGCAAGCTGATTTTTTAGACCAATTCAGGATAGAAAAATGGTGGGAAAAATAGTCAAAAAGAGAACTGTAAACACAGCATGTTTTTGAAAAATAAATATAAGAACCAACTGCTTGCATGGGAAATGCACTCATCAGCCACCCCCAGTCTTTCTTTGTGTGTTTTATACCTCTTCAGCCAAACGTTTGTTGATGGAGGCAAAACTGTGGCTCTTTTACCATTTGAAAAGCCTCTGCTGCTGAATAAGCTTTGCATGTGACCAGAGTAAATAATAATGTTTAAACAAGTGGGTCTTGTTTGTGCTGTGGAACTTTCCATGGCCATCACTAACCTTGTTTCCAGCACCGCTTGCGGTGTAAGTGACAGACGAAGACCAGCACACTGTACTGGATGATTCTGACATCTCACTACGTATGTTGTATATTTCTGAACTGATGCACATCAAGTGGGATGGGGAGAATTATGAGTTGCAAAAGTGTTAATGCCTGAGATTGAGAGGGAAGAAAATCATATTTTTCTCACCTTTCCTAGTTTCACTCTCTCTGATCATGAAGGAGCCGACCTTGGTGTTGGGAAGCTGTAGAAGTTCCTCTGCTTTTTCTCTCCCCAGCCCTTCAAACAACCAGCTGTGAAGCAGGAAAAAACAAAATCTGAAATTTGGACACCATTGAAACAGAAAGCTGCATGTGGTCCTGAAAGTGCAGCACTAGCCAGGAAAGTGACTGCAAAAATAACACTGTGGCTTTCTGTAGTTATTCTCTCAACTATTTCCAAGCATGTTTCCTCAGTTTATGGCTAAAAACATGCTCTTCTTTTCATGTTTGGATTTTCATTAACTTTTCTGAGGCTAAGAGGAGGAAGAGAGTGAATAAGATTTAGACTTATTAGGGGAGATGAGACTTTTCAAGCTGTCTTGATTTGAGATGTAAGGGACACATCTATGTGACATATGGATGGCATGTCTAGGGCATTAAAGACCTGTTAGCTAGAGATCTGCTTTTTATCCTGATTGATGTGATACAGCCTCAAGATACTAATTAGAGCCTCAGAGTGTGATAATTTGAGGGCACTGAGTCAGTTTGAGAGCATCTCGGGGTTGGTTAAAGCATCTCTGCATTTGGTGTGTTGTTACGGACCAGGCATACCAAAGGTCTGCTACTGTGAAATATAGTCTTTGAAATTAAGTATCTTGGCTTTTTGTCATGTTAACCACTTTTATTAATCCAGATTTGNTGGTGTGTTGTTACGGACCAGGCATACCAAAGGTCTGCTACTGTGAAATATAGTCTTTGAAATTAAATATCTATCTTGGCTGTTTGTCATGTTAACCACTTTTATTAACCCAGATTTGAAATACAGTTATTCTGCTTATTCTAGGCCAAAGTGTAGACTTGAAAGTTAATTATCAGATAAGGTTGAATTGCTCTAATTGATTTTCTTCATTATTTGCTACATTGCTGTATTTTGGCTCAGCTGCTGAGTAATGATGTAACAGGGTTTGTTGTGCTGATGTTGGAGTCACTGGCACTTTAAAATCAAGATGTGCTTGTGTTTTTGATCCAGTTTACCATCCACAATGTAGTTAGTGGTGAGCCTAAGGAAAAATTCACAGTAACTTTTTGTCTCTGTATCGGTGCCCCGTATTTGGGGAAGTATCTCTGTTGCAGGTGGATATAACAGCATATTAAAATATGCTTGAATTTAAACAGGTATTAAAACCTTTTCCAGAAAGGTTTAAATGTGTACTTTAATGTTTTTTCCTCACTGGTGTCAAGGCCAAAACCAAACCTCTGGACCTTCCTTAGCTTTTCTAGTGCAAGAGTTTACATTTTGTTCTATTTCGTCTTTTCTTCATAAAAAAAATCTGGCTTCCATTTTATTTTTTTTTATTAAAAATATTCCTAAAAAAATCCTTGTAAATAGATTATTTTTATTGGTGTTTTGAAGTTAGAGATCAGCCCCAGGCACAAAAGTATATTTTACACTACATTAAATATACTACTAAAATATTTTACACTACATTAGAGCTTTTTTGGGTCATTTCTAGATATTTAAAACTAGTATTTTTCCTTTGCAATTTGTGTGTGTGCATGTGTATCTTTTCAGCTTTAGATGTGGATTTGGTATTGTCATATTCCAAAGGGACTGAGATGTGGATAATTACAGGCTGTTACCAATTATAATTTCTGGTTACTGTTATCAGGGCTTGATTATGAGCCTGAATAGCTCTAACCAGGGCAGTGTGTGTACATTGTGCTGAAAGGCTGTAGGATGCATCCACTTACCCGTGGTAAACCTTTGCTACGTATTTTCCTGGAATATAATTTTCTCGGCCTGTTGTGAGGGAATGGACTCTCCACCAGCCTCCTTCACTGTGAGAAAGCAAGAAAATGGATATTGAAATGGGTGGTTTCAGAGCTTGCCCTGCTCTTAGGAACGAGTTAAGACATATAGGTTTGCCTGTAACCTTCTGTGTGTGTTCCTGAATCTGAGTAGTTGGACATGACCCCAAGTTTGTTTTGCTTAGCAAAATTTCTTCCCTAAACTTACACCGGGATTAAATTTGGACGTAGAAATAAGCTGTGTTTGTTCCGTTTAAATGGCGCAAAGAGTCAAATACCTTCCTGCAGTTAAAAGAGGAAGGGTAAATACTGCAGTGGTTAAACCCTGCTGTGCTTGGTCCTCCCACAGCTGGACTGCGGCGGCGTCCAAGCGGCTCAGCGTGCGGCGTCTAGACGGCCCGGCCGCCACTCCGTAGCGTCAGGGCAGAGATACTCAGAAAATGAACGCTGTCTGCCTGGAAATGTGTTTTCAGTCTGATGGAACCAGTTCATCGTGTGCTGTTTCCATCAATGAGCTGCTGAGCGGACTGCAGTGTAAAAGAGAAGGCCCCGTAGCTGAAAGGAGGTGGTTAGACATGTAGGCCTCTTCCTTGATAGGTCTTGGGTTTTAATTGGGATATTGAGTATTGGATTTAGTTTCTGAGTGTCTTGGAAGACCACAGAATTAAGAATTTTCACAGGGATTCCGCAAAACATTAAGTGATTAATGGCAAGGGTTATGGCACTGTGGAACTATGATGATTGATGGTGGTTTTCTCCACCTCTTCCTTTAAGGGGTTGAATCCAAATAACAGTGTCTTGTGTTTGAAGCTTCACAGATTTATTTTATATATAAATATTCCCAGATAATCCTCAGACTGCAGACCAGGTTCTCAGAGTATGTCAAAACAGCTAAATTCCATTTAAAACATTTAAATTATACTACCAGAATTATAGCAGCTGGACTCATGGTCCAGAATGCATGTACTGCAGGAAAAACAGTCTCAGCAGTTTGGAAATGGAAATATCAGGGCCTCACAGTTTTTATCTGTGGGTTTCCAGCTAGCTAACATGAAATAATCTATAAGAAGTTGCTTTTTTTTTCCCCCATGACAACCTCAGAACAAAAAACTGTACGAACAAAACCACAGAAACAAACAAACAAACAACAACAACAACAAAAACCCTTAGCTTACTCCCTCCTTCCAAAATGTATTATTTCTAACCCTGAAAAAATCCACAGAAACACGTAGGCTAGGGGGGTCATTTGGTGCTACCCCCAAGTAGTTCCAGTTAGAGGCACTTGTTCCTCATGTAGTGAACAGAGGTGGAGGTTGAGGAACTGGAACAGCAGCGCTTAGCTAATTCTGCCAGCATGCAGCAGTCAAAAATACTTGTGAATAGTTGCATTCTCGATATAGACTCCACATAGTATGCTGCTGGCATTATTTATGGATGTGGTTGTCACCAATTCCTTAAGCTTGTAAGAGAGTGTATGATATGAACTGTATTCCCTGAAAACTGCAATTCACTACAAACATATTGCTTGAGTAGAAGGCTAATCCCGGACTCTCCATGGTATTTTCCAGGCACTTGTGCTAATCATACCTGCTGGGCCATTCTTTTCATCCACTACATTTTGCTTCCTTCAGTGACTCAAGAATTATTATACCTACAGCTTGTGTGGAATAGGAGTCTTTATGCAAAAAGAAAATCCTATTATCTTTAATGCATACCCCAGCAGGAGAGAACAGGCTGTACATTTAGGACAAGCCATATCTATTTGCATAAGGCATTGGAGTGTCTTTTCTTTGCATAAGCTGATTCAGAGCAGGAAGAGGAGAGTTCCATTAAGGCTTTCTTTGGCCCTCCTTTGCTATTGGGAGAAATACTTGGGAGAAATACTTGATGCTGCACAACAGACAAACACAGTAAAACTGCTGCTGCAAGAATCTTTTTTTTTTTCAGAATGAATTAGATGTCCAGTTGATCATACTCTATAGTATGCATATGGCATACAATACATTTAATTCCCACTGATATCTTCCAGGTATATGTACTCATGTATTTTTGGAAGGCTCTTAACTGGTGAAGGTTAGGAGACAGGCTTTGAGCTGGAGTTTCCATCTAAGACAATTATTGTGCAATGTCTTACGCGTTATGCAAACTGTGACGTGGTTTAAATATCTGGATATTACTGGTGAAGAATTCCCCTGATTTAGGGAAGCTCTCCATCAGCAAAAAGTTCAGTTAGTGGCCGTGCAAGTCTCGTGATCTGCAGGTTTAGGGAGGCAGTGAGGACACTGTCAGCAGAATGTGCAGCCGTTCCAGATCAGCCCCATGATCTGTACAGCCCAGCACTTGGTTGTGGCAATGGTTCTACTGGGTCATAGTGGCCTTGAGAGGTGCTGAGAATTCCTCAAGCATCTATGATGCTTCTCTTGAGTTCTCCTGTCCTCCAGTCATTTGCAGCTCTAAGACTTGCCTGGTTAAATAAGTTTCCCGTAAATTTAAAAACCCTAAACGTGTTTCTCTACTATGTGACTGGTCTCCCCTTCCTCCTGAGTCCATCTGGTCTACCAAACTGCGAAAGTGAAACTTTCTGTTTAAGCTCTGCAAACAGTGCCCATGGGTTTGACCGTGCACTGCTACAAGCCGTGCACAGAAAAATACTAGGGCTGCTGTCTTCAGTTTTTAAAGAGAGTGCTTGTTCGTGAACCTGGGAATATTAGCACCATGCTTATGGTCAGGCTGGACTCATATTCCTCAGACTACGTCCTTCTGGGTCTCATTAAAATTTGCAGTAGAACTGTTTGGGATATCTTTGAGAAAATTAATTCCTGCACCTTCTCTTCCCCCTGTCTGGCTCCCCAAATGCAGACTCATTTAAAAATGCAGACTCATTTAAAATAAAAAAAAAGGAAGAAGTAATTCCATTCTTTTTCTTTTTAATTAGGAAGATGTTTTAAATAGCTGATAACAAGAGTTGTTCAGGATAAAGGATGAGAGAGAAAGAGATCTGCATGTGCACGTGCATGTGCACACACACACACACACACACACACACATACACACAGAGCTGATGCGGGGGAACCCCAAATCATTTTTTCTTCTATTTGACTTGACCTATTTTTTTTCTTTCTCTATTTTACACTACGATTGTGGGATACTTTCTTAAAATTCATTTCAAAGCACTTCTTGGAATTCTGTTTTGAATCTTAATATTCAGCAGAGTTTGAATCCACCTTCCAAAACCATATCAGAGGAAACCAAGAATCCAAGAAGAATCTGTAATTTCAGACCCTTAAGATCTTGGGATTTTTACACCTTCACTAGATACCTTTCCCTGATGATTCCAAACTCGATTCATTTTCCTTAAATACTTAAAAATCTATATAAAACTGAAGCAGTCTTATACATATTCTTATAGACTTCAGCATTTGAGATATTCAGAACCTGTTTGGACACTGTCCGCAGGGTATAGCAAGGCTTTTAGGAGCCTGTCATTGACTTTTATATGGGGACGATCTCATTGCTCAGACATTCATGCCTTCAGCTCTCATGGAGAGTTTGAAGACTGAAAAGATGCGCTTTGCTCAAGAGAAATGAAATTCACAGCATTTACCTTGTGCTAGATGCATGAAACATAGTCTCATATCAGTTAATCTAATTTAAAAATTTGATCAACTTACTCTGATAGCACACGTAGTTTTTCTCCTACATGAAATATAGGTTGGCTTATGTCTGCTGAAGGATAATCATAGAGGACAGCAAGGAAATCACTCTCCTGACCTGTTAAAGACAGAAAATGAAATTTAGAAGTGATACAGTTGTAAAGTAGATATTTTTAGTCTTGTTAGTTATATTTTATATAGTAGGTCATATGTTGAAAAAACACCACTCTAAAATGTCAGTCTGTAATTGGAAATAAATAATGTTGCATTTCTTTTCTAGTAATTGTCATATTAAAAAAATGCTCAATCTGAAACTAGCAAAATGAGTAAGTATCCATGGTATTAGGAAGGAACCCAGTCTGATACCATTGTTCAAATCTCTTCAGATACAATTTTGAACAGTGCTGATGCATTGCATTAAAAAAAGGAAGATGTCTGTTGAATCCTCCATCGTTTAACATCACTGATATTTTTCAAGGATATTAAAGATGTTTAGATTAAGGCCAATGAGATAGAGGTCATTATTGCTGGTTATTGTCCATTTTCCATCAGTTTTGCAAATTAGCTAAATGAACAGCGAGTTTTGCTCTCTGCACTTATATGGAAACAGCCTCAAAAATGCCATATGATGCATCTCATCTTCATTTCCAGAAGAAAAGTAAAATGCATTTTTACTCAACTGCAGTTTCGAGAGAGGCCTTACAGATTGGTTGAGAATCGAATGGAAGTTAAATTTTTAGCTAGAATTCAGCTGACAAATATTTTTGCTGATCAAGTTAAATATCACTGTTGGGGCCTAGGGAAGCCATGCTTCCGGGTGGGATTCGTATTTCAATATCTTTACTCAAAGACCATAATTCCTGCAGAAAATATATGTGACTGAAGAACAGCCAATAAGCCAAGGAACTCCTTTGAGGTGTTAGTCCATGTCCAAAGTTTGTTCTGTTTGCTTTGAGATGAGGCCCTGAATCCTGCTCATGGGCTTGTGGGCAGATTGATGCACAGAGTACGTGCTGCTGGATATCAGTGCTCGTGATCTCTTTAATTGCAGACCCGTCAAGGTTTGGGGTATGTCCTGATAAAGAAGAATGTAGCTTGCGGTGAGCCTGAGCTCCACGTGGTGTGGAGCTGTCTGCAGCCCTCAGCGAGGACCTGAGGGTAGAGTCCTATTTTGGGGCTTGCAATCCTGCATATGACCCATGTTACTACTCGGGTGGAGGTGCTTGAACACTTCACAGGCCCCATTCTGTCCACCACTCTGGACAACATGGGAACTACGAAACATTCAAGAGTTTCTCATTTGCTGTGAGTGCAGGAAATGCTGACACATAGGAGGTTCACAACATCCAATACTGGGTGTTTTGAGCTCTTTGGCACAATTTCCAGCAAGAAAACTTGTAAAATGTCTAAATTTCTTGCTGGAAGTGGAACCCAATCCTCTATACGTGGTACTGTCATCTACAGCACAAGGAGGGGACAATATTTCCCCCGTATCTCGAGGAGGATCAGCACGCCCCTTGCTAGTCACACCATACACCAGAGCCTTTGCGGTGGTTGTCAGCTCTCCACATCTGTCCAGTGCAGCTCAACGTGTGCAAAAATAGAAGTGACTTTGGGGGAGTAGACATTACCCAGGCAGATAGACATATATCTGTATCTTAGTAGGTTATTTGATAAATAGATTCCTCTTCAGATAGTGCTTTAAAAAAAAAATAATAGTGGAATCTAGAAATGCCATCCAGAATGAAGGCTGAGATGGGGTCTGTGTTCAGCCTCGGTGTCTCATGGCCTGGCAAATAATACACACTGATGGATTGATAATGATGTTTCTGTGATACTGAACGAAACATGCAAGCACACAGGAAAGAAATATTGCCAAGAAGAGGAGAGCACATGTAGTTATCCTTACAGCAGTCATAATGATAATCTAAACAATAAGGAAAATACTTCACATCCGTGGTTTGAAAGAACTCAAAAGCTAATTTCCTGTGTTAATTTGGGGTAATGGTTTGTTTTTAGGTTATAGAGACTGGAAGTAAGCTCAGAGGATGACTTTACATGACTATATTCAAAATGACTGCGCCTGCATTTAGCTTGCTAACCTTGCTCACAGAGCTGGCCCTGCCATACAGCCAGCAGCCATCCTTGTGGACACACAGGTGTGTAGAGTCTGGAGCTGACATGTGTTAGTTTGTTGGTGTGGGTTTAGTATTAGCATTATCAGTTTTTTCTCACTTATTTAGCATCACTCTGTTAAGCAGGATCTACTCAGTATCTACAAATTAATCAATTAACTGATATGATTAGTCTATTGTAACCTATTATATAATTAGTTCAACCAGATTGAAGAAATTGTGTTGAATATGTCTTTGGATTGTCTTTCTCTGTGTAGTACCAAAGGCTATCTCTAGACCTAAGTATGGGTGCTGAATAATTTTCTACAAAGTCAAATCTTTTCCAGGGACTATTAGAGATTAATACCAGCAAGTACACTGTGAAAGACCTGCAGAGTAAAGATAAAATGCCATTCCCTAAATTCTCATTGCAAATTGTTACAGAGCAGCCTTTAATACCATTTTTTTTTATAGATTTATCTTAATCTTTTTTTTTTCTAAACTTACATTGTTATATTAAAAAAAAAAAGTTTCCATACCAAGAGAGTGGAAAACAAAAGCTTTTCTGCCCTTCTTCCTTGCCTTTCCTTTTACATGATGGTTTGCATTTTGTTATGCATGGGGTGGGACTTCTCTTTAGGAGTTTACTTTAACTTCATAGTTTACTTTAACGTTCATTTTTATTTTTGTTTTTTCTTTCATTTTTTTTCATGTTAATTTATATTTCTTAAAAGGAGATAATTAATTGTAATGTTGGCTGCCACATCCAGGCAAAGGTTACCCCTGAAAGTGTCTGTATTTAGAGAGAAAGTAAAAGGCTTTTGTACTACCCCAAACTTTCAACCCTCCCACTTCACAGATAACAAGACCTCATTTTAACTGGCATTTAAATGAAACTTCACCGTTTTTTTTTTTTTTTTGGTCATGTAAAAAACCCTGCTACACTCTACAACATCTTGTAAAACCTAGACTGTCTCCTTTCAGATACCGAAGCTTCAAAACGGGGACTAAACCAATTACTCTCTTTCTCCACATCACTCAGTGATCTGATGGATTTGATCAATGAGCACCTCCTACGCTTTTAAGTATGTTTAAAAAAAAAAAAAAAAGAAAAAAGGACTGAAATAACCTTAACACAACTTTTTCTCCGCAACTTGCGTGTGTAGGTTACCTCTAAAAT
The DNA here is from genome assembly GCA_013389825.1 of Crypturellus undulatus. Classification (NCBI taxonomy): domain Eukaryota; kingdom Metazoa; phylum Chordata; class Aves; order Tinamiformes; family Tinamidae; genus Crypturellus; species Crypturellus undulatus. Next base: position 189,645 of record VWPW01024800.1, on the reverse strand, counting down.
GGAACAGCTCAAAAGTTATATGGAAAAAGCTAAATAGGGTTATTTCCACTGAATCAGATCTTTTTCTTTTAGGAGTAAAAGCTGAGCTTGAAATTCAGGCTAGTTTCAGGTACCCACATCCTGATACCTTGCAAGGTGCAAGACTGAACCTAGCATTCTTTAAATGATTCACCAGGAGCTGAAGCGCTGCTGGAGATGGGGCAGAGCATCCCGATCCAGCCAGGGCTGCACGCTGCTATCAAGGACCAGGGACTCGGTCTGGGATGGGAAGGAGCCGCCGGCCCCAAGCTCAGCTCCCTGCACCGCCCCAGCTCTATTTTCTAGCAAAAGCACTTTTGGTTTCTCGCATGACATGTCCCGGGGAGGAAAAGGAGGGCACCCGGCTGGGAGGGTGCCTGCGCCGCAGCCGCAAGGTGTGGCCGCCGCGTAACCTCCGTGTGCCCAAATTAGCCCCCACGCTGCTGCTTCGGGGACTGAGCGCTGCACAGGTGCAGCCGGGGCAGCTCGCTAAGGACTAACCCTGCCTCGGGGTCCTGAGGGAGGGGAGAGCAGAGGGAGGGTTTGGGACTCCAGATAACCCTTGGCTTCGGCAGCTGCTCTGCTATAACCCAAATGCGGCCAGGGATGCCCGTGCAGTGCACCCATATCGGGAGTCCTAACATGTCCCGCGGAAACGGAGCTGTGCCCTGTTCCTTCGGTCAAGGCCCAAGCCTGGTGCACTAGAGCTAAGGGAAAGCACAAGGCTGGATATTTGGTACAGCACAAAAGCTTATCAAGATCCAACAATTAAATGCCTTTGTACTGCATATCTTTCATGCAAAATGTACTTATCTGCTTTCTCCTTTCCTTATGTGTCTTCTCTTTTTGCCTTTCTATCTTTCACGTTAGCCTACTTTTCCCAGTATTTATCTGGAATGCTATAGTCAATGGATTGGCTCTTCCATTTGACTTTTACAATCAGTGTGCCTGTTCCTGGGCTTGGGGAAATCTTTTGGTGTTTGGCAATGTGAGACGGAATTTGATTTGCTCAAAATGGCATCAAACTCATTCGATTAGCATCAGGACATGCTTTCAGTACTCCATTCCTTTTCAGATACCTGTTTTCCACGGATTTGGATGGCAATATTGATGCTTGGATTCCTGAATTTAATTAAGCAATGGTTAAAGCATTATGGGAGATGTTGATGGACTAAGAATTAAATACAAAAGAACTATGTAATCATTTAAATCTGCCTTGAGGTGCTTCAGCATAGGTATCCTGGACAGTTTTAGCTGTCAAGAATGCCTAGGCCAGAGCTGCTGGTTTATGGGAAGCCTTGTTCCCTTCTGGAATGGCAACGGGATGTCAAGCAGGATGCGACAGAGCATCTCGCTGGAGGTGCTAGACGCATAGGATTGAACCTGTAAATCCCAAGTAGTTAATCTCCCATTGAGATCTCTGTGATATCAACCTTTGTTGAGGTATCTTTTAGGCATGTGTGCTATTAATGTCATTGCAAGGGATGCTGTTGATTTTAAGCCTACAAAATCCTGCCTTTTAGTATCAGTGTGAGCTCCGCGCCATTCAGTGCGCAGCCCTGGTAGCTCTCGTAAGGTCCCCCTTTGAGCCTCCTGTTGTCTTAATTACTGCAATATTTGAGATGGCTTTTCTGGCAAAATCAGCATAGGCACATTTCTTGCAAACAAATAAATGGTCAGTTCGTGTTATGCCTTCCATCAGCCACTAACAATGCTGAGTTCATGTTTTATTAGGACTTAGGGCTATAGGACTGTCTTTGGTGGTGCTAGAAGTGGGGCTGGATTTCCTTCCAGCACTAATGAACTAAACTGTTCTCTGGTCCTCTTAAAAAGAGAGCAACTGGACTAGCTATTACAGAAAAATATAAGATTTTGATTAATACCTCTACCCTTCTCCCCAGCTCCTCAAAATTTCAATTTTGCACCTTTGAGGAGTTATTTAGTGCTGCCCTTGCATGAGCAGACCATCATATTTCAACACAGGAGCTGTGGCTGTGCTTACTCTCCACCTACGCACTTGCAGTTTGGAGTAGCAGGTCAATGATTCTATTTTTCCCCTTCCCACTCAGATGCATGATCTCTACCAGACTATGGAGGTCTTACAAGCTGATTTTCTCATGTGAGTACATAGGACAGATGCGTTAGATCCTCTTTTCTTAGCTCGAGTTTGTGAAGTATGAAGTCTTATATAACTTCTTTGATAACTCTAGTAACGTGGAGAGTTGGCTGCATACCGGTATAATTGCAAGTGTCCAACAGTGGACCTCAGGATTGTTGGAATCAAAATGTCATTAAGTCATTAACCTTAAAACTGAACAAAATTAAAATAGAATAACAAGTCTGCATAAAACATTACATGAAAATATATCAAACCACAATAATTCTGCTTTCAAAATAGGGCAATGTTTTCTGAATCAGAAGGAAATGCCTTTCAAGGGGTACTACCAAGTCTTAAGATTTGTTTTTTAATTAAATTACTTCTTGGAAAAAGAGCTAGAATACGCTTAAAAATAAACATTGTCTATGGATACCCTCCTTCTCCCACAGCAAAGTCACACGCTCACTTTTTTTACATCAGATGAATGAAGGAAGATTCATGCATTAATGTATCATATATTTTGAACATCTTTTTCTCTCGGAAGAAATTAAATACATGCTTACCCGTTTGGCTCGGCACCCTTGTTTCTGCTGGGGCTCTTGGCGTTTTCATAGTATTTCCCATAGCTCTCTCTAATTCCGTCAAAGCTCTTCAGAACTAAATCAAAGAAGACATTGAAATTAAACTTTAGAATAACACCTGTGTGCCAACGTGTAAAAAATGACCCAGTTTTGGCGTCTTCAATTTTAAGTAGTTTTACTTGTGAAAGCTCTTGCTTCAAATTCAGTTTTACAAATTCAGAGTTTTACATATTTGCTAAACTCTCACCACTTTGGTGCTTTTATCAGGGGAATAGCAGAAAACCACAGCTAGGGAAGTTGCTCAGAAGAACGTAATGTAGTAAAAGTTTCCATTACCAGTGCCCCAGCACAATAGGAAGTCACAGCGAAGCCCTGCCTGTACAGTCATTTTATACGCACAAAAAAATGTTCTCAACATTTGGAGTCCTGAGGCTACAAAGAAAATAGTTGGGTTGACAAATCTGTTTTTCAGCTCTGTGGGTATTATGTTGTTTTACTGCTGAATACCAAGAACGTTGTTTGGTGGTTTTCCTCTGATGCAGTTGAGAGCTTGGAGAATGTGGGTGGTAAGGAAGAAAGCAACACCTTGCCTCAGAAGTACTTTCTTTTGCATCAAGCCAGTGGTCTAATTTCTGCAGGATCTCATCTTTCTCAAAGCTTTGGAGGATGTGCAAGAAACGCTGTCCTAGGAAGCATGGATTATTGGCATGGAAAGTCCCTTCTTGTGGCTTTGCTGTTGGGCAGCAGAAAGCCAAGCCCTTCTCATGTAAAAACTGGCTCAGGTTGTGGTGCAATATTAGATGCAGAAGAGAATAAGCGCTCCTTGTTCAAAACTGTGATGCTATTAGCTAATAGCTCATATTTTTAAAAATAGTTTTCTGGTATTTGCCTTGGGAAAACGATTATAGAAACTTTAGCAGCATCATGTGAGTGTTTGCAGAACTCTGTGACCTCCACTGCAATCTACATCTCTTGGTCTTTTCTAGCTGAGATTTCAAAGCTGATTACTGCCTCTTGGATGCTGCTCTGTACTTTACATTGTCAGGCTGGCTTGCTCTAATTTGTGTGCTAACTCGAGCAGTTCTGCTGAAATCAGTGAGACTTATGGAACTGTCCTTTGGAGTAAGTTTGTTGGAACTGAGCTCACTGCAAAATAGAGTAAACTTCCTACATCTTACAATAAGCTCACGAACATCTCCAACATTCAACAGAGAAAATTCATCTCTTGGCACTACTTTTCTTGCATTTTCTTGCAAACAGTAATGCTAAATTCACTTTGAGTCCACTTCATCCAGTGCTTGCTAGTGCTGGTCATAAAGGCTTTTCTCTGAAAGTCTCTATTGGTGCATTATCTTTTTTGCTATCTGTATTCAGGCCTAGCTTGTGACACATCTGCAGGGTGCAGCTGTGCCAGCATCCTTTGGACAAGTGACAGAATTCCGCTTTCAAAAAATTCTGGCTTTGTCTATTATAAGAAGACTAGAAGCAGACTAAAAGTTAATTTAAATAAGCAATTTAGGTATTCACCTGCAAATGAATGGGTCTCTCTTGGTAGAATATACCAAAACATTCTCTATTTAAATACACCTAGGTTTACAATTTTCCCTTCTGCAATAGTTTTCTGAGTTGAATTCCAGCAAGTAGTATGGGAATACTATAGCCAACGGTTTGTCTGTTGCTGTTGCAGATGGTGTTGTAGGTGTTCCAGGCTAATATTCAAATTATCCAGCAGAATTTATTAGGCCAATAGGCCTAAGGAACCAATTTGAAAAAAAAAAATCCAAAACTCAAACTATCAGTGGCACCTCTATGTGCTCCTTAATGGTGGAACTGGCTCTTCAATGGCAGGAGAGCGAGTCATTTCACTAGTGATCTGCAGTGTGTTAAAAACTCTTAATGTTGTTAGGGGTTTTTCTCCTTCTCTTGAGGTTACAGTGGGTACAACTTTTGAACATCCCCAGGTCACTTGGGAAAATGAGACATAGGGTTGTACGTGAGGAAAAGACTTCTTAAAAACTCTATGTTTTACATGCCACTTGCTGTATAGTTCAGAAGGGTTAAGTACTGGAAAACAAGCCCATACCTACTTGCATAAACGTTTTTGCAGAGCACATGCAAAATTAATCAGGCAAAATTCTGCCACGGAAATTGTTGCTTTATGTGATGTTTTCCTCCTAGTAGGCCCTCTGAAGTCAAAAAGAGAGAGCACCACGGCTCAGAGCTATTATTTTAAAGCAGGAAGAATCTTTAAGTATGTTTACAAAAATGTAATAAATGACTTATAGTAATAGTACACCACAATGCCATTTGGGGTTTTGGTGTCACTGCTGTGACAGTTTTGTGTCTCATAACATTTTCCATGCTAAGTTCAATGTCTCGTATTACACGTGATGGCATAAAATCTCGGAGGTGGCAAAGATCTCAAGAAATTATCTAGACTCAGGGCAGCAATTTTCATTAAAAAAGGAATGGAAATTTTTGATTGCTGCTGTTTGATTCACGTATCCAAAGTGATTAAGAGGAAAATGACAGACGTCAGACCTAGTTTCCTCGTGAAGGATATTTGTCACTATGATTTGGGCAGAGTAAAGGAGCCTGTAGTCCAGTCAAAAATAATGAGGTGAATGCTATGATGGAGAGAGCTTCCCCCAGACATGGAAAATGGGATGGAAAAGGCAGAATAAGTTTTGTTTTGCAGGCGAGACAAAAGATGCTGTAAAGTTCCACCTTATCAATGATATATAACGGCTTTAGAGTAATGGTATATGAATTAGAATTATGTTTCTAACAATACTAAACTATGATGCCTCTGAGGCCTTTAAGTACAAAGTACAGTTTATGGCTTAAATAGTTTGTACTTGTGTAGCAAACAATGAAAACAATGAATATGAATTCACTGTATCGTTATACGACAAAATATATGGTGGCTTTCTTGAAATTGAGATATTCTGCCAAAATAGACTTACAGGAAACTGTAGAGCATCTTACGTGTGAGCAGATTTTTTTTTTAATCACTTAAGTGTATAGGAAATCAACAGTAGTTTTACAGATGACGTTCTTTTGGAAATGGAGAGCCTATTCCAGGCATTGCTTCCTACTCTCCGATGGCGACAGGGCTATAGTTGGAGTTTGGGAGATGATAGAGATTGCCTCCGTCCGCTGTACAACAGATAATTGGGCCAGAGCAAGACAAAACAGGTCCCTGAGGATATTTTGTGAAGCTCTGAGATGACAAACTCTAGGCTTACCTTGTCTTGGGGATCCCAAGCCCTCTGCTATCTCATGTCCGAAGAATTGCTGCATTGAAGAGCTGCAACCAAGTGAATTCACAGCGAATTTTCACTGCCGTGAAAATCTGAATTTAACCACAAAGCCTGTGTCTTCTGCCCTCCCAACTTTAGGCATTTTTCCCCTCCCCTTTCCATTTGTGCACATGCTTCTTGAAAGCAGGTCGCTGCAGCCGCAACTGTTTGCAAATGCACAACCATGGGGGTTTTATTCATCTTTGCTTTTAGTGATTTTTTTTTTCTTCCAAAAGAAAGGTGAGAAAATGTCTCCAGCCCTGTCCTGCCTTGTACTGTTTGTCAGGGCAGAGCTTCAGGAGCTGTGAATGTGTCACCACTGTCACTGCTGAAGACTGGAATCTTGCTGACCTAAATTGTGGGTCCTGAAACCTTGCAGTGCAACTTTTCACCTTCCGTTCCTACGTACATAGTGTGTAGCAAGAGTTTCCTCTGGCAGAATCTGTTCTTTCAGAAAATGCTGACTTATAGCATTTAAATGGCATAATGGCATAGGAAATGGCATAGGAAATTCCATTCATGCATAAGGACTTTTTCAAATTTATATGCAAAATTATTTGAGAATTAGTAGATAGAAATAAAATCTAAGTAAAAATTAAAAACTGAAATAAAAACCTGAGTAAACACATTCTGCAGGGAATACTAGGTAGTTAAATTCAGAAATCTCTCATGCATCATACATTATTTCATTTTTGTTGCCTGATAGTAATGTCTGTATTTTCAAGGTCTTAGAATTTAATTCTCAGTAAGGTTCACAGCTAACACAGCTGTCCTTTCTGGCTTGGGATTTAAAAGCATCCCCTTCTAGGTGAAAAAGGCAGCTCAGTTTTCACAAATTATTTTTCCCTGTGAATTTACCTTGACTTGCTCATTAATCAAAACATAGAGCCTTTTAGCTTCCAGGCGCTGATATCTTTGCACGCGATGCAATCCTGTAGCCAGGCTAATTCACAGAGGCATGCAAAATCGAGGTACCACAAAGCAGCACAGAAATGCCAGATTACACAAACTTTTAACACTTAGAGCAAGAAGCCCACCGCGCTGCCGGTGCCATTGCTCGTACCCTGGCTACAGCGTCTGCGGGTAGCTCCAGCGCACGGAGCTGTGCATCTCTCAACGTGAGCTTGCAATAGGAATACTTGACTTCTTGTCCCTTTTATGTTTGGCACCAACCCTCAATAAAAAAGAGGTCTAGGCAAGCTTTTCTATTTCTGCCTTTCTACCTACCTGCTTTAAATACCAAACCTGAATTCAGTAGCTATTAATGGAATAAAACTCCCATTTCTGTAAACAAAGACTGGCATATTTGACCCAGTATGCAGATCATCTCAAATGCAGCAGAGTAATGATTACCTTTAAGCGCTAGTCATGGTATTCCAGCTTGCAGGATTCCTCCGAGGAAGCAGTAGTCATAATGCAGCTCGCCGGCTGCCAGCAAGGTTTGGCTGATCAGGTCGAGGAGCAGCCGGGCGAATGCGCGTGTTGAGAGGTTCACGCTGTCAAGTACAACAGCATTTGCCAAACAGGCCACACACTTCCTCCCTGAGAAACAAGGAAGGCTCAAAGTGGTTGCAACAGATGAGGTTCCTGTCGCGAGTGACTGCTTGGGCCACTTTATCTGGGGACTGAGGAAACAGGGAAGTTCGAAACATTTTGCATCAGGTTGGTTTGGCAAAATATGAGCAGAAAACAAAAAGAGCAAAATAACCAACGTGTTATGTTAGTTGCACAAAAAGTATTTTCTCTCTCTTATTTATATTTCCAGGAATGTTTAGTCCCCAATTGTTTTGCTTTGTGAAATTTTGCTCATTTTTAAGGCAGATGGAAAAAAAATCTTTTCCAATTATGCTAAGTGTGAATAGGAATTCCAGTTTACTTATTTTTTTAATTCCGTATCTCAGAACACAGCTGCTTGCAAATAATTCAGTGTTGTGTGTTCACTATCACCCATGAAGAAACATGGGAGCAAGCCTGAATGGATGAAACCTATTTTCACATTAATATTGTGCAAAGTAATAAAATAGCCACGGGACCCCTCTCATCTCAGTGTCTGAGATGGTGAAAACAAGCTACTGGCCTGTTAAATAACCTGACCAAAGCCATTTAGGAAAATGGCATTGGAGATATAAACACAGCCGTTGAAGGGATTTATGGGAGTTTTCTCTTGGCTTTTTATGATCAAGATGTATTTTGAAAAAATCATGTAAATCACTTTATATGATTAAAAAAAAAAAAAGTGACCAGATGACTTTACACCAGAATAGCAGTGAGTAAATGCTCAATGCAATGAGCAGTGTAATGGAAAATAATACATTTGCTGATGGAAGGCTGAAAGCTGACAGCCGTGGCAGCTGTTGTAGAAGATAGAGCAGAGCTATCGGAACCAGGGACAGAGACTAAACTCTCCGAACTGTCCCCAAATTTAGGGCTGCTGTGCTTTTATATATTTATTTGTGCTGCATCAAATGTTAGCAAATGCCTTTATAACACAGAGCCAAGACAGCAGTGTATCCTGTGGTCCGAGGAGCTGCTTCTGTTGCAGAGCTGCATAGCTAAGAAGAGCAACTAGACTTTGTCTTTTAGGACACGCTGCTTTCTTCGAGTCACAAGGATGTGGCATGCACATTCCCTAGCATAATTCAACGGATTGAGGTAAAGTGTCTGTTAAATTACGGAAAGCTCACAGACAGGGAGACATTTGTACTAAACATGGGAGTATGAATAACTCTGCATTTCCATGACTCTTCTCACTAATATCTGCCTTGGGTCATCTTTGTGCCTTTGTAAGCACTAAGGTCATGTCCCTAAAGCACTGATGAGTGCGACAGGTCTCAGAGTAAAGCTCCAAAGAGTGGATCAGAAGAGCCTGACGAAGAGGAGGTTGTTTTTCCCTGGCAGAATGGGCTCCACTGGAGACAACAAACCCGAGCCCCTACTTGCACCTCGCTCACAGAGCAGCAGATGAGTTTGCCGAGAGGGGAGGTAGATAAAACCCTCCCTTTCTGTATCATCTCTGACTGCTTCTGGTGGATACTATGCCCTGCACAATAATGAGAGCCAGTTTACCCTTTCAGTGCATTCAGCTAATAACTTGGTTTAATCGATAATGTGATTGATAAGAAAAAGGTTGTATCTAAATGGAAGAAAGTTTGGCGTTGAATTCAGTAGGGCTTTTATATGTCACTTTAGAAGTACTCATATCCTGTTATTCGAGTCACAAACCTGACACAGACTCTTAGGGAGTCACTTGCAGGGCTGCTTCTGGTTATAGCAGAGAAAGACTTGCCTAAAATAGTGTACAAAAAGAAATTTTACTTATTCAAAGCATTATTGTTGATGGAAGAAAGATACTCTGTTTCCCCATTTTTATCTGGAAATCAGAGTCCTGCTAGATTATGGAGGAAAAGCCATTTATATCTCAGTCTTCCTTTGTATTGCTGGCCTGATCTGTTGGTTCTCATCTCACTCACTGCATTAGTGTTTGCTCCGAGCCTGCCTTAACACATCGCAGAAGCTTCTTGAGCTGGTCCCAAAGGTTTTTACTCCTCTGCTCTTGCAAGCAGAACATGTCTAAAAATTTTGAAAAAAATGACATTAATGTCTTGAGGTATAGCCCTGCAACCTGGATGTTTTGTGAGCTTCATGGCTCTGCAGCACTTGCCCATCATGCAGAATTAGATATCTAAGAAAAAGAAATGCAGGTCACTGAAATGCCACTTTGCAAGAAATAACAAGACCCAAAATAAGGAATAAGAAGAAAAAGAAGAAGAAAAGACTATTGTGTAAATACTTTAAATATAGCCTTTTAGAGAGTAGTCTTTTGAGCTTTTGGGAAAGAAGATATGCTGGTTACCTATTTGCAGCATATTTATTTTTATGAGGAGAATAAAACAGAATGTAAGCAATCTCTGTTAACTGTTAGCAAAAGAAATAACCATTGAAACTGAAGCCATCCTCAGACTGACATAAAGTACTGTTTTTTGTCAGTGGAGTGATAATCTTTAGGCACAAAGTGCAAAGTAATTTCATTTGCTGTTTCTCAGTGTTTCTGAATCCAACTTAGATGCTTTATGCAAGATCAGATTGTAGCCAAACTCAAGCCTTGCTGTAAGTGGTAGGAAGCAGTCAGGGAATGGCAAGGACCGTAGTTATCCTGGAGATCGAGCCAGATGGTCTAACAGATACTGCTGGCTTTTAACTGAATGAAACTGAGCCTGGGGAGTGCCTGGGTACCTAGGAATGCTATATTTAACAAATTAAAAATACTGTTTTCAGCTTGTTTTATTTGGAAAGACAAAAGTGTTGGGACACTTCACTTGTTTCAGGATGGAATTTGCACTAGATTTCTCCCACTCTCACTTTTGGGGTGGTACTACTTCCGTTGTCTCTGGTGTTTTTTCAGCAAACAGAAAGGCTCCTTCAGGAGGATCCTGAAACCTTAGAGCCCTCTGACCTGCACTAACTTGAGGGAGTGCGAGCATCAGAGAGACAAACACAGTTCAAGAAGGGTTTGCAGTTTCAAGTCAGGCTGGAAAAACAAGAGATCGTGATGTGAGGAAAGGAAGAAGGTTTTGTGTTTACAGAGAGTGGGTGATTAAAAAGTAATTGCAATGAAGTTTCTAATCATTCAATCTGTGGTGAATCATTTTTGAAAAGCTTTACAGAAATGAGTTTCCAGAGGAATTAAAAGATGTAGCACTGCAGCACGTAGGGCAATTGTCTTTTCCAGGTGTGCTAGGACACAGAAGCAAAGTCTGCAGGAATAGTATATATATTCTTGTTTGTTATCTCTCTGGGATAGCAGCATAAGTGCTATTTAACTAAAAGTTCCTGAACCATAAGACATCTGAAGTGGAAAACTGAGTTTGCATAGATGAGGATACATTTAGATGTGACCAACAAGCTGGGAGAGATTTGGGATACTGTTGGTGCAAGAGTGAGAGGTCCAAGAAAGAGCTCTACAAGAGGTTTGAAGTTCAACTCAGCTGACTACAGCTTAACATCAAAGCTAGACTTCAACTAGCTTATCAATTTTTATCATATCATTTTTTACTCATCACCTTCTGACCATTGTGCGCTGCTGCATTTCCTGGCTTCTGGCTAGCTTAACCTCTAATTTTGAAAAGAGAAGTAAAAAATGCTCGAGAAGTTGCTGATTACTGATCTAAATGAAAGATTTACCTTCCATTCTTGATGCCATTACTTGCAAAAACTAGCTACAGTCAACTTGCATTCACTGCTGTGTTCTCCCTATTCCTGTAAATTTGAGGAGGGAACATAATATTGTTTTTTGGAACAGCACAACTCAGAAGCAGTTCGATACTAACTGCTTTCATATGGTCATTATCAAAAATGTCATCAGACTTTCCAGGGCTGCTATGGCCAGTCCCTGAGGATAACCAGAACAAGAACTACATGTGCCTCAAGTTCCATGTAAGCCCCTTTGACATGATAGTCAGATGGAAAGTACTCTGTGGCACCAGGATTGCTATCTTGATTTTATAATAGATCTATTTTTAGAAACTTGTTTTCTTAAAAAAAATCTGCAAGTTTTTGTGAAGATCTTTGTAGTTTTTAAAAGCAATAGCTCTTGTGTTTATAGGTAGAGGATGATTCTTGAAGAATTATAGAAGAGAGGACTAACAAAATGAACAGTGTTCGTTGGTTTGAGCTGATCTCATGATTTTTGGTTTCCTGATTCATGATTCTGTCGTTTTGGTGGTAATGAGCGTCATTTAATGGAAATGAACCGTCCCGCTACTATTTCTATATCTGTCTTAACAGCACTGCTTTTTAAAGCACACAACTCCTTCATTACTAGTTACTGAGACTAATCCTATAAGGAAATTACAGGTTCTTTAGGGGAAAAAAAAACCAGAAATACTGAATCCAATTATGTTATTCTTTGTATGTCTTGACTCTGCCTACTAGTATTTAGAAGAAATTTTATTCTGGGTTGTATCAGCTTCTTCTTTCGCTTATTTGTTCCTGAGTTTTGTGATCAGGATGAGGAAAACAATGAGCTTGAATCGTGGTGTGAAAAACTGAGAACTTGCACAGTTTTGCTTGCCTAACTTCTGCAAAAAGCAAAGTCATGTTTCCAAAGCTTGGAATAAACTGCAGATGTACCGAGGGAAGGGAACATAACGCTATTTCTTCTGAATTCCTTGAATGATGCCCCAAGTTCCTCCACCACCCACTTCAAGTCCTCCCCCAGGTTTTATATGAGTTACAGTACTGGTCTCTGCACATCACTGGGCTCCACTTTCAAACCCCAAATGCAAGACCTGCTTCCTGAATGCGGGTGTTATCAAAAGAAACAGCCTGAGGAAGTGGCTGTTACCATGGAAAACAGAGGGAAAAAAAGCAGAGAAAAGAAAATAGAGCTAATAAGCCTCTTGTAACCGCTCATTCAAAGAAGGGAAAGTGTCACAGCTCGAACAAGACTCCAAACAAGCCCTCTATGCCTTGACTTCTTCCCTGCCACCCCTCAAATACAAACGCTGAAGTTTGCATTGTCTCTCTCTTATTCTTAAAGCTTGAACCATATCTAGGTCTAGCCCCTTTACATCAGGTCCAATGTCATGAAAATTTGGTGGTCCAGCCTTTCCTCCCCGTGGAGACACTTATTCAGACCCTTTTGCACTTGCTATTTGACTTGCTATCTTCACCCAGGGGCAGACCTTTGCTTCACAGATCCAAATGGGGCAAGGGAATTTTGCACAGGTTCTCAAGTGCTTAACATGAGATGCACTCAAAACTAAGCATAACTTAAAATGCTTTCACTGTTCCCAGAAAATTTGGTGATTAAGTGTGTGTCATCTGATTATAGTGCTGTTTCCCTGTCAGACTCAGCCTTGTAATTAGGCAACTTTTTTCCACCTTTAGAATAGGAAACTGAAGTCCCCTATTTATTTATTTATCTGTCAGTCACATCACTCAGATGCTGAGCACCTCCAGAGCTGGTGTTAAGGAGTAAATCTGCAAGGTTGGAGGGCCATGGTGTTGCATGATCCTAAGTGTAAATTCTCTGCTGTACTGAGGTGGCCCCCCAATTCCTTGCTCCAAGTGAAGAGCCAGGAGGTTACTCTTCTGATGAAGTCGATGTGGGGAAAATATTTTCCTTTTCCGAGCTTTCTCTGTCCCAGCTCTGGTGAACGTGCTCTTCCAAAGGCCAAGGCAAGGAGGCAGGGTTCTCTGCATCCTGGGGACTCACCCACACAGTGATGCTCTCATCGAGGATATTTTTCTTTCTTTCTTTTGAACAACTGAGTCAGCGCACTTAGTCTGCAGCAGGCAAATATCCTGCCTTGCAAACACAAAATAGGCCACTACAAGCCCACATGAGGATAAAGATTTTACTCACTCAAGCTCTCATCTAATTGAATGGAACTGAGGAGTAATACCAAGGGCTGTTTGTTCCTTTTCCTTTATTTCTTCTGGCTTCTCAAAACTGGAGATGATGCTTTTTTTTGGTCCCTTGGGATTGACCGTCTTGGCTTTCTCATTTGCTTATCTGCAACCACGCCGTAATTCAGCTATTAAGCTAAGAAATAACTGTGCTGTGATCTGTTTCCCAGAGCCCTAAGAAACGAAGAGAAACTTCACAGGAAGGTAGTGACATTAGAAACTCTAAAGAAAGAAAGATGAAAAAACTCTTCATCCACACAATAACCTCTTCCTAATTATTTTTGGAAAGCAATTTTCAAGTTGTGAGCAATGGTGTGCTATTAGAATCAATGAGTCTACTTGCTGAATATATATGTGTATACATACATATATATATATAAAATGACCTGGGTTGACCTGGGTTCCTGCCAGGGCCACACAAAGTTCCCCAGGCTCAAGGATTTGCTTTTTGTTTTCTGTTTCTTTTAAACTTGCTCCTAACATTTTTTGTTGCTGTTGTTTTGTTGTTTTTTTCCCAGACTTATAGTTATGCCTTGTACAAGTTCAGTTTAGCTTATCAGTTGAACAGATCAGGGTCTTTCATATCATGCATCTCCTTTTTTTTTTTTTTTTTTTGAGAAGAAAGAAGCTAATCTTACCAGTTATAGTAAACTGATATAAATGTTTGGAAATTAGTCATTTTGACCCCTGTCACAGTTATTCCAGCCTTTCTGTTCTAGGGCAGATCTTATCAGATTTATGCTAATTTATCTACATTTTAAATAAGTATTTTGGGGTTATTCAAAAATAACCATCTTTTCATAATGATTTCTCTTCCAGTGCTGCCACAACTGCAGGGAAGATGGGAGTTTGGCCTAGAGACTAGACCTTAATGGGTGCTCTGATTTTGACATTGCTCTGGTTTTGCAACCTGAACTCCAGATCTAGCTTTAAATTACAAAAAAAAAAAAGTGTTTTTTTGCCGTTAATTTTTAATACTGCAACATCAGCCCCCAAGATGTGAAAAAAGAAGGAAATTAACTTGATTTAAATATTAGCAGCAGTACTAGCAAAGAACTCAAGAACATTTTCAATATACATAGCTAAGAATGGGATGCTGTGACATAAAACAGTAATTGCAATGAGAAGCAGGTGAGGTTGGAAGCATGCCCTGTGCCCACATAGGAAGCTTATGGTGTGCACCACAATAACCAGTGCACGGTACAGCTCAGTGAGAACCATGATCACTGCCAGAATAAAGTAAACAGGAAATTAATGGAAACTCAGAATTAGATGGTTCCTGGTCACTGTGTCCAGTTTACAGCTACTGCTGACACTGTATCATATACCACAATTAATAAACTCCTCAAGACCTAGATTAAGGTGGATTAGGCTTTTGTTCCCACTGTCTCTGCTCATAGCTGTTTTGCATTCTTATGTGGATCAGCTACATTAGAATGTGTTGTCTTAAGTCATAAATGGCTCTTCTTCATTGAATCATTCATAAGGATCATGCCCACCATCAATCCTTGTTTTTTAAAGCTAAGGAAGCAAGACTCTATTTAGTCCCCTCTTTTATAAAGCGGAGCCCCCATTCATGATGTGCTTCATAGCAACTTTTTTATACTCATTTTTGTCTGAATGTGTCCAGCAAATTTTTCAGATGATGATACTGTGGGGATGATTTGTGACTTCGTTATAGACTGAATGCTGAGATGATTCAGAGGTTTTTCAAAATGTCAGTGGCAGGGATGAGAAACAGCCCAAACCTCTCCTCCTCCCCTGTTGCTTTTATCATTAGCACACATCCCTTATTTTTAAAATATCAGTTTTCAGATTCAGTGACTACCTAGATTTTGCTCCTCACCCTTTCTTACCTGCACTAGGCGATCGGGTATTTTGACAGGATGCATTGACTAAGAGCCTTCATTTTCCAGGGGGGTTCAGCCTTTTCTCCAGCATCCATCATAACTGAGAAGAGAGCAAAGACCCAAGCAACAGTTCTGGCTGAGGAGCTGGGATGCCCTTCATCCACCAGCGAGGAAATTATAACCTGCCTCCGCCAGTTGCCTGCTCGTGTCCTCAATGATGCACAGACTAAGGTACACCATAGCCATTATGTAAAGAACTAATGAGCATGGATAGAAAGCTGGGAGAAAGCTTGAAAGTACATTTTGGGCTAAATTCTTGTGAAAGAGGAACCAGGAGGGCTTTGGTGCATGGTGCTGATGTCCACAATGCACCAAATTTGGTGAAAATATGCACAGCTTGCTGCTGCTTTAGATTAAAATTCCTTTACACTGCTTTGATCGTATCTTCCAAAATGATTCTAAATATAGTTTTTGCATTTTTTCGGTTCTGTCTCTACTGCCAGAGGAGAATCAGGTCTCTGCAGCTTTGATAGTAGCTTTTCTGCAGAAAAGGAAGTGGGAAGGGATATCAGTGTTTTGGCTCAACACTGAGCTTGTGCAAGCTGGAGTACAAACAGTTTTGGAAATGGATCCATTACCCATGGAGGAAAACACTCACTGGCAATACATTTTCCAGTCATGCCCATCATTGAACCTGATTTAAAATAGCATTTCTGATGAGTAATAAGGCCTCCATTGTCTTGGGCATCAAAGTTCTTGGTTCATCTGTTAAGACTGACATCTAAAGCATTGCTTCCTGCCAACTGGGGATTTGCAGCTATATTAACTGATCACTTGTCCCCTTTAAGGACTCAGCTCAGTTCTCTGAAAAACAAATGAATTGCAAATAATGAGCGTAAGCTAACTGAACTGCATTATTGCTTCCTTCCTAACCTAGCTCCTGGCCATAAGTGGACCATTCCAGTACTGGGGTCCAGTGATGGATGGAATTTACCTCCGGGAACCTTTAGCTAAGGCCCTTCAGCGTCCTCAGCTTCGGAAGGTTGACCTGCTCATTGGAACTGCTCAGCAAGATGGGTTGATCAGCAGAGCTAAGGCAATTAAGGTAGGAAGAGGCACACTATTAAGGAATTGATGGTAGTGCTATAATAATAGGAATGCAGCAATTCTTTGCTAGCTGGACAGATTCTTTTTGACTTCTGCAGTGTGTGAATTATACTCCATAAAAATATATAAAGGTATTCTCTATCATCAGTCAATCTCAGTTTTACCCTACTAAGAAGAAAGCAAAGTCATATTAAACTTGGCTGTAGGGTCCTGACTGTGGAGCGTGGCTCAGTTAATCTCTTCCATGCCAACTATTCCTGTGCTAATCACTTTTCTGCATGTCTGTAAGAATTATTCCTTCTTGTAAGATGCCTAAACAAGGGCTAGCTCTGACTCAGAATAAGTATTGGCCTTATCTGAGAGCTACACTGAATAGGAATAACCTGCTGAAGTGAAGTTTTTGTGCTTAGCTTTGGATACAAAAGCCCTCAGAAGCATGAAGATCTTCCTGAAGGGTTTTTATATCCCCTTGTGAACCCTCTTGCACTGTCTGTTCTTGAGCATATCAACCTCTTCTACTTCAGCTGCCCAGCTCGACAATAAGAAGAAAAACACTTCCCCATTTAACATTGCTAAATTAGACTGCAGGTTGCAAAGTGCTCAAATGTAAGCTAACAGCCTCAACAAGAGACTCTAAGACAGCAGGAACTATTTTGAGGGTTATTTACGTGAGCTGCAGGTCTGTTGCTACTTTTCTGTAAATGTGTAGATTGCATCTCATGGGAGGCAGTAAAAAGAACCATTTTCTATGCAGTAACCAGTAACACATAGACCATTTCACTTCAGAATTATTGAGACCCCTTTGAAAGAAGTTTTTTTTTTTAAAAAAAGATATTGCATTAGTCTCTATCAGTTTCTTCTCTTATTTCATGTATCCTCCTTTTCTTTTGTAATCAACTGGAAGTAGAAATCAGGTATAGAGCTAGAGCTGCAGATAATGATCCAATTCCTGTTAGAGGGGAATAAACCTTAGTAATCGCAGTACAAGTCATGTGATGGAGGTTAGGAAGTGAAATTCTTTCTCTTCCCACCACTTCCACATGCTACAGTGGCCAGTAAAAATGATTTGATGAAATTCCATGCAGCAAATCATGCTGTCCGTGAAACCGCTAAGTGTGAGAAGCCAGCTCTGTCAGGTTGAAATCAGAAGAAAAAAACGCTTGCAACGCTTGCAAAATGATGCCTTTAAAAAAGGAAAAGATGGAATATCTTTATTTACAAGCTTATAGAAAATACCAGGTCATAAGGAGATTCAAAAAGTTAATACAAACCTGAGAAGTCGTTACACTGACCTTAACCTGAGAGAGCTGTTTTAAAATCTCCTTCTGTTGGAGAGCCTCTGATATCCCTTGGCAAGGCTTTAACTATCTTTAGTTAGAAGAACACTTCCTTTTTTTGGCATTGTATATAGTACCTAAGAACCTCACTTGGTGCTGCTGCTGTAAATCAGAATCTCTTTTCCAGAAAATTCATACTATTCATGGTAGGCAGTTATATTTTGTTTTCTCCCTTTTGACTTCTGCAAGTCATTCTGCAAAAACATGCATCCATGTTCTTACTGAAAATGGATGGTTTTTGTTTTTAAATTACATTTTCCTGATGTTTCTCCCTTCCTGTATCTTTAGTTTTCAGAATTGAGGAATATGATTGCTTTGAATTTGTCCCTCTTACTGCCTTAGATTGCTTTCTTAAAGGTGTGCTGCAAAGTTAAAACTCCCAGTTCTTTTTTTTCTCTTGTCCAAGGCAAGCACATAGTATATTAATTGCTGGGAAATGTTAGTACTTCCTCCTTCACAGAACTATTTATAAAAATGTATTTTGCAGGTGCCCATGAGCATTGGTGCATCATAGGCATGATCATGCATGGTTGCAATCAAACTTAGCTAATAATATCCTGAGTAAGCTACAGGTATATTTAACCCCAGTGGCAGAATCCAACATGTGTGGTGATTCTTACCCAGACATCTGTGCCCAATTTCCTGTGTCAGAATATCATGAGGAATTGTAATCTGGGCTAATCCTCCTTTCCTCTTCCCACAATAGTAGAAGGTTTTGAGAGGTCCTATGCTTTACCTCCCTCTTCTACCTTAGTAATTTAAAGGTTTCTCTCAAAGTGGATCTGGCTTGCACCTCTTTGGGAAAGTCCAAAGCTATTTTCATGCATATTTTGAAGAAAGTGGGATGACTTGACTAGATAAAGCATTGAGTTGTGCTTAGTTCCCAGTTTGCTGGTGACTGCAACCAGTTGTTTAACCTAGCTCGTAAAAAGGGAATCAAACCCTTCTGGGGCAAAAACATTTTCTCTTATCAACATTTCAACAAGGAGAAATTGTGAATATGCTCCAATCCTGTAGTGAGGAGAACCATGCAGGTGCCCGGGTAGATAAATGGCACAGCTAAATGGTCCCGTGGTGAGTGCGTGAAGCTGGCTAAGTTCTTTGTTCCCATCTCATAGAGAACGACAGATTCAGGCATAGCCAGATGCAAAGAGTTAGAGATGGAAAGCAGAACAAAACAAAATAAAACAAAAACCTTTGGGTCTTGCTCACTACTTGCCTCAGTTACTGGGAATATCTGTGCTATCAAATTCAAGAGATCGTGCCCGGGCTTGCTCTCTTAGTTTTGGTTCTGTAAAAGGTGAGGAGACACTTTTAGCTACGTGGATACAAGGCTGCTTGAGACAGGATGCAGATCTTGCCCTCTCAGACCACTTTTCCATACAGGTTTAAGAGACTCTTAGCCTTCCAGTCTTACAAGTGGGGCTAAAGCCTCCCGACTGCATGCAGACTTGGAGGTGGTAAATCCTGTTTGCACCATGTTGCTCTATGGCACTTACTGGTTTTTGGCTGTGCAGGGTGTTTCTGTGCTGCCACTACAAACCTGTGCTTTTGCTTGGTAAGACTTTCAAAATTAACAATGAAATAAAATGGCAGGAGGCACAAGAGAAAACAATTCTATATTTTAGCAATAAGTGTCTGCTTGTGGTGATAAGCATAAGGTGATGTTTGTAGCCGAAAGCTGAGCATCGATGCGGTCTGTCCTTTCAGGGGAAGTGACTGTTTCATGGCATTCACCTGAATGCTTACTCGTGAGTATTGAGACATTTATCACTTCCTGAGACACTTCATACTCATCCCCAGTGCAGCCATGGGATGGTTGAGACCAAATAAGAAATAAAGCAGGGTCTATTAAGCAGATTGCACGTGGTACCATAATACACTATTCTGTGGCATACACTGCTGTTAAGGCTGAATCTGTTACCACAATTCCCCAGGCAGACTATCAGGATATTAGCTTTGAGCAGTCATAGATCTGGGCTGCTGAGTGAGAACCTCTAAAATTGGTCATCTCAATCCCCAATGGGGCAAAAATTTATTGCTGTTAAGTGTGATGCTCAACTGGGAGGATCTAATGGTTCCCATTGACACTGAATATACAAATTAATTCATTCTGACCTATATTTGTGTTTGTTAGTATACGCATGTATGGCAGCAGAGAGCTTTTTATATCCACCAATACTTCCTGGGCTCCCTCTGCATTGCAAGGATTGTTAATTTTCTTTCTATTTAGGAGACTAAAGTTGCACTTTCAGTTTCCTTTCTTTATGCCCTTAGTACAAATCTAGCTGGCTGTAGGGTCCAGAACAGGGAAACAGTGAGGAGCAGGAAGATATAATCTATATAATATATAGAAGATGTTGCTTACAAGAGATAAATAGATTATATTAGATTATATCTTAGATTAGATCCATACAGACCAGATTTCTACCTCCACCACAGTAAAAGTATTCAGCTGTATGCAGCAGATGGCAGATATATATTAACTGTGATGACTTGAGGAGCAGTGTCCTGTTAAATGCCATCAACGGGGAGGACAGGCTAATATTTGCCCTTCATTTCATCTTGCAGCTAGCTGGAGTTCTTGAAATCCCTCTGGTGAACTGCTACTGGGCTTTTCTTCATGTCTTGCAAAGATTATCAAAAGCCATTAAGGCTTTTCATCACCAGAGCAGTGGAAAGCAGCGTGCCTGCTGTCTTTAATTACCTTTCTCACCTATTTAGAAAATGTGTTGGAAAAAAACACTGTAACTCTGAGGTCAATTGCATATAACTCTTAAAAATATTAGCAAAATGTAGAATGGATTTTTTTAAAAAATAATGTTTGTATTATCATGTTAATGACAGATCTTTAAATTACATTATATTGCAGTCAAAATGACTCCTGAAACAAAATGCCCCAGTGTGTATTTTTTTGTGTATGGTTAGAATGAAAAATCTCAAAATATCTTACAAATGCTATTTCTACTCATCCAGCTCTGCCTGTTGAATCTTCATTCTTCAGCTGACTTAACACACCCCAGGGACCTCAGTCTATTATCAATGCTGAGAAAGGTCATCAGAATTTGGGGGGCATTTTGAAGATCACAGAAATTAGTACATAAGCACAAGAAAAGACCTAAGAACTACCACACTGAGTCAGAGCAAAAGCTCATTTAATGCAGAATGCTGTTTTCAGCAGTGGCCAAGAGCAGATGCTGGTAAGAACTGGGCAAGTAAATACAGTACTTCTGCCCCATATTCTCCCAGCCTCTAGCACTGCAGCTCATGGGACCCTAATCCTAACCCGAACTGGTCTCTCTGTATTTGAAAACCATCAGCTGTTCGTTCTTTTCCCATAAACTTGCTCATGACATTTCATCTGCAAAACTTGTCCCCAACTGTGCATTGTAGCAGGTACTATCATCTCCTTCCTTTCTTATTTTCCAAAAGCCGTGTTTTTGTGATGCTTGCTAGTTGAAGAGAGAGTGAAGAATCAGTTCCTAGGGTACCCGATGGACCCCCAATCTCTTTTTTTCTCTCTTTCTTATTTCTATCTTTCAAGTATCCATGACTAGTGAAGAATAAGGTACCAAATCCACTAAGAGAAACAAAATGAAAGCATTGCAGGAAAGTTCCTTTGGACAGGACGCTCTGCTCTTAAGAGTTTAGGCTCTGATGTGATAAACAAATCCACGTCTGTTTTTAACCATACTCAGTCTAAAACCACCAGCATCAGTCACCAACTCAGAGATCTCGTCAGATAGCTAGAAAGCAGCACTCACTGCTGCTGCTGAATAGAGACTTGAAGACTGCTGAAGCCAGTGGAAAGATTACTTCTGAATTCAGTGAGTTTTCAGACAGGTCTTTCTTGAAGTAAAATATACGTGCACTTGTTGTGTGCGGAGTGATTTTGCAGGAAATTGTCCTGTGCAGTTTTGTATGTGACACTTGTGCATATGAAGTGATGTGTCATGCGTGAGTTTTTCGGAATAGTGCCATTTTACCAACACTAGCACCACGTGAATATTCGCGCTTTGTATGAGCCAAAATCTAGCAAAAGAAGAATTCATTATAAATACAAGGGAAATGGCCAAGATTTCTTGGGGCTTTGTGATATTTTGAAATTCCTTTTAAAGATGGAAGTAGTTGTAAAAGTAAAGTTATTGTAAAGATAAAGTAAAAAAGTAGAGTAATTGGACTGTGCAAAGCATTAGAGTACAAAAGGACAGACCTAGGCCTCAGCAAAGGGGGACTTATTTTCCATCTTTCATTTCTGTAAATCTGTTGAAAAGCAATTATTCCCTCTGTACTTTCTGTATAGGGTCGTGGAAAGATCTTCTAGTTATGTGATGAAAACCAGCTGCGGGCCATCAAAATAATATATTCAGTAAAGCCGCTATGGTAACTTGACTGAGTGGACACTGATCTATTTTACTTCAGACAGGTTGCCCAAAATAATACAGGCGGTTTATTAGATCTTTCTCTCTGGAATTCATATACAAAATCTCAGCCAGTGCGCACCTGCAAGGTGCCTTCTTTAGAAGGGACTTGATCCACAGGAAAGCTGAAAATCCATTTTTTTTTTTCATAAAGGTTCTCTGTTTCCAAACTTGGAATAAATTCTGTCCAAAAAAAAGAAGAAAAAAAAAGTGTGAAAAATCTGAAAGGATAAAATAAAGAGCTTTCTCAAGGAAAGATACGTTGAAAAAATGTAGCAGACTTTAGCTTCTTTAAATATAGCATCAGGTAAACAGACTAAGGTAGGAGATGGTCCCCCTGTGCTCAGTAATTCTGCAGCGATGTGTGTTCAATGCTCTGGGTGAAACGGCTTTATGTCAGGAAAGGTTTTCATCTGCAGAAGGACTGGAGAAAGACATTTTGCCATAAGCTTGTCTGAAAGGCAAAAGATGGTGAAGTTTGAGGATTCCTGATCTGGGATTTGGAGAAGAGGGAATTCTCTTCTTGAACTAAGGCTCATGTCATTCCAGACTTACATACAGGCTTTATGGCAGCCACATTTTTCACAGACATTTTCCGAAAAGTCCCACAGGGACTTTTCAGTCCCTTTCAGTCCCTTCAGTCATGAAGCAAAGTTATGGCCTGCTAGTTTTTTGGACTTTCTGAAGGAAAGGAGCAATATCTCCTGTGCCTTCTTGCCTTCTCTCTCTTTAGCTTTTCAGCAGAGAGCTCATCAGTAAGACAGAACTGGACACAACCAGGTTGGGGTTATAGAGCCAGACGAGTTTCTGCAGTAACCCGTGCTTTGAATTCAGCAGCTCAGGGAGTCGGTCCTGTAATATATTTTGAGGAACCTGATCCTGCTCTGTGGTGATTGTCTTGAGAAAGCAGGAACTTTGCCCTACATCTTCCCCTTGGGATCAGAGATTGGAATACAGAGGACTTGTTCCAGCAGAGGGAGATCTGAGCCTGGATTGTTCCAGAAAAAAAAAAAAAATCTTTTATTGCTGTTTGTAAATTTCATGTGTTTTGCTCTCAGAAATTCGAAGAAAGTCAAGGAAGAGGCAACAGCAAAACAGCCTTTTATCAGGCTCTGCAAAATTCTCTAGGAGGAGAAGAATCCAACGTGTTCCTTGAAGATGCAGCTATATGGTATTACTCCCTTGAACACTCAAATGATGATTATTCATCCTTTTCCAGGGCTTTAGAAAATGCCACTCGGTAAGAAATTCATCTTATTAAAACTGGGTGACTGTGTTAAGCAAGACTTGCTTCGATTATTTCGACCATACATTTATATGCTGAAGACATTCTTATGCAAATGAGCAGAAAATAGGCAAAAGCAAGTATGCAATTTCATTTTCCATGAAGTTTCCAGTGTCAATAGTAAACACAAATTGAAATGATTCTTTAGGTTCTGATATGTTTCAATTACAAAACTACTAATTTTTTTCTGTACCCTCATTAATACTGAAGATGTCCTGGTTGTTTGCACGTTCCACATCAGCTACTGCTTGAGCCTTCTCATTCCTGTGACAGAATAGGCAGACTTTTTTGTTGTTGTTTTCAAAGATAGCTACTAATTGTATGGTTAGATACTTTTCCTAGCTATAAAAATTTGGAGACATTAACAACCATTCTTGCAGATTACAGAAATACAGAAAACTTGAAATTAAATACTTTTGAATTACTTTTAGGTACATTTAGGTACTATTCAGGTACATCTAGCTTTAGATGGTCAAGTTTGAAAACATTGGTTTCAGCAATTAAATGAGGTTTTATATTATCAAATCTGGAAAATACTTTTCTTCCTAATGTCAGGCTTTCTACAGGCGAGTCATCTATGGAAACCTGAGGTATTTGCAAATGTTCAGCAAAGTGACTCTCGACCCAGTTCTGTGCACAGCTGATCTCTATTTTAGAAATAAATAACCTATGGCAGGAGAATCCCCTTAGGCTTATTTCTCCATTTCTTTACCCTTGTGTAATCATTTATGTGTAAAGTCACCAAATAGCATTTTTACTCCCCATTCTGTGTGGTTTTCCATGGTGAAAGAAAACAGAATCAGTCTGTAGGGTACTTCAGTAGGAATATAAAGTATTATTTTGGAGCTGAGAAAACACATGATTTCCAGCTCTTGCCCTCTGCTTGATCCATTAGGACTTCCAATACCTCCTAGGCTTTTCAAGTGGACATAGTTGTAATGTGACAAAGTGTTAGCAGACCCTTGGCATCCTGTTTATACACTCCCATACGTGGAATTGAAGTATTCAGAGTATAATATATGGTGGGCAAGGCCACCAGGAGGAGGATGATGACCAGTGGGATTGAGTCCCTGGCCAGGGCCATGTTCAAACGACTTATTGTATGTGCATAACTTGGACCTCATGATCTTTCTCTCCATGAATTGGATATGGTTTCAGGTCCAGTTGTTTTGGATAGCAGTCAGAATGAATAATTCATTGAATAGTTCATTGTCCTGTTGGAGCAGGACTGCACAGTAAACCTAACACCAAAGCTGGCACCTATGGTAGCCCACAGACGCTGGCTGGTATCTTTAGCCTGGGTGACATGATGACTTTGATATTGCTCTGCAGAGAAGACTGTCGATTTTGCACTCTCCTGGCCCGGGAGACAGTGTGCTTTAACTCTTGCAGCTTTATCAGAGAGCTGGCTGGAAGCTGTGCCCATTTCTGTGAAAGGAGGGAAACTCAGATGAAATGTTCTATCCTTTCACTGCCTCCGTGAAAAATCCGGAGCTATTTGAGTGGGATACATTTGCAGAAAACAAATCAAAAAACTTTCCCTTTTCTTGTCTCTGCTTAGTGTGTGCAAATTTGTTTTGAAAACTTTCTGTTTCCAAAGTGG
The DNA here is from genome assembly GCA_013389825.1 of Crypturellus undulatus. NCBI lineage: Eukaryota > Metazoa > Chordata > Aves > Tinamiformes > Tinamidae > Crypturellus > Crypturellus undulatus. The sequence continues at coordinate 164,633 of VWPW01024800.1, read as the reverse complement.
TTTGTGTTATAACCTGCTAGTGTGAGCTCTGAGCTCCCAGCATGCTGCCCAAGCTGTTTCACTCCTCTTTTGACAAAAGGCATCGTGGCTACCAGCTGGTGGCATCTGCACTCTCAGCACTGCAGTTTTCTGTCCCACCGTGGGCCTCTCTGTGACACAGCAGAGATGAGCTGCCCCTTTTGGTAGCCCTTTGACCTTCCGCAGAAACACAGGCTGTTGCTCCAGGAGAGCCTCACAGAGCAGGGGATGACGAGCAGCCAAGATTCTCTTGGAAAAGCCCGATCCAACATAGCAGTGACCAAATCTGTTTGGGGAACATTTCTGGGTGGTCCAGGTGTGTTGAGGTCATGGAGTAAACAAGCAAGGAGCCGTGGGTTGAGCTGCATGCCGTTTATCAACACTAGCACCGTGCTGCATTTGCCCTGTCCCACAGCCTTTCCCAACCACGGGCCACCAGGCACTTCCACTGTCTGGTGGCATCACGGCATCACATGTGGCTTCTCATCTAAAAACACTTGAAAGCACAGTGGTTTATAGGCATGAAAGGCAAAATTAGAACTCATCTTAAATCTGTTTTTGTCACCACTTTTAACCACAGGGACTGTAATTTTTTGGTCAGCTCTGTGAGGTGAAGCAGGGAAGGGATTAAGTATTGACCCTACTTCACATCTAGAGGTACCTCAGTAAGGATCCATCAGGGCACAGGGCTGTCACACGCTGTCAGCCACCTTCATTCCAGGGCTCAGCATAGTGCAAACCCCAGCTCTGACTCTCACAGACCCCTGACAGCTGCCGTGTCGCTATCTGAGCAGCTACGCAGGATCCAGATGACGCTTCTGACTCAGCCCGTGACCCACAGCATCCTCATGGGCATAAGAATCACCTGCTCATTTCCCCTGTGGAGCAGACAACAACTCCGAGGGCAAGAAATGGTTGCTGTAAGGCTCACCACGAGCAATCAGAAGGATCAGAAGTGAAACCAGGACACCTGATGATAATTCCTTGCTTTAATCACTTTAAAATTTACTCCAGCTCCAGCAGAGAAGGCAGTCAGCAATTAATAATCGCTCTATGTAAGTCCATACACAAACTGTATGGACTTACAGTTACCTACGTCAATATTACACAGTGGGAAGAGAGAAGAGTTTAATCTTCCCTTTTAAAAATAACTAGCAACAGCAGAAATATTTAATCCTTTTTTTATATTTATGCTAGTAAATTTTAATTAGTTGCTCAATTTTAAAAGGTTATAAAGAAGAATAAAGCACCAAAACTGGTTGTTATTAACTATATAGGTTGTGCATATATTGTGATTTTAAAGCACTTCCAGTTTTAAAATTGTTTTAGCTTCATTTCTTTGATATATTTACAGGTATAAAAGGAATTTCACTTCACTTCTCCTTTCTTCCTTTGTGAGTGGCAATATTCTGGGCCTGCAAGAAAGAGCCATTTAACTTTATGGTTACTATTTTTGCTTTTAATTTCTCCTAAATAGTTGATGTTTTTCCTCTGTAGCACCGAGAAACAGTTTTCAGTAGTGAACGCCTCCAAAAGCATTTCTCGAGAGCTAACGCTCTCAGCAGCCTCCTGACTTTTCAAAGTCCTTCTGCTCTTGTAAGCCTCTTGCTGGTAGGTATGTGAAGAGCAGTGACTTTCATTTCATAGGGTGTTGTCAACCATAACTGTCAAAGAGCATTGTGGTCAGTCAGCCCATAGCTTGTGGTCTCGGAAATGGGCTTAAAATAATCTCTGCTGAACAAAGATAGCTGCCCCAGTGGTGGCTTTCATAACCATAACAGTTAAATAAAGCAACATGTTTTTATGCTTCTCTGGCACTGTTGTTTCTTGCAATCAGTCATGCGCTATTTTTTTTTTTTTTTTTACCCAACCAGGTTTGCAGGAACAGTGTTTCAGATTCACTAGGTTGAGAATTGGAACGTTCCACTTCCGTAGCAGATACACTCGTGTGTGCTCACGTTGTTATGGATATGGGTCTGGGCACCCAGAGAGTCCTTGGACACATGTAAAATGGGAGTGCTGGTGATATATAGATATATAGATATATATATATATATACACACACCCGGCCCATAGTAACATATTTTGCAATAAGGTGTCCACCTGTGTGTCTACCCTCTTAGCTCCTTGTACTCTTCCCAGTCAGTGCTCACCCCCTTCCAGACCCCCAGCCCCGCTTCTTGAGGCAATGGCAGCTAGGAAGCTTTGGATGTATTTGCTTCCTTGTGGTATATCCCTTCACTAACACCTTTGCTTTCCAGTGCCCGTTGATAAATGGATCATTCAACAACCTTGCTGTCCCCTTCTTGTTTAACCTTTCTCTCCCACACAGCTGCACAAGCTATTCCATACTGCCGAGCCCTCCAGATAGATGCCCTGCAGGACATCAGGAAAAGTCTCTTCCTCCCCCAGCTCTGGAAGCTCTGTACAAAACTACACTGATCCAAAGGCAGAAGTGATATTATTGATCCTTAACCAAGGAAATGCATAAAATCCCTTTACTAGATGTCATTGCAACTTACTAATTCCAGAGCAGCAGTTATATACTGCTGCAAGTCTGGGCCTGGATCACCTAACGACAAGAAGAAAAGATTGGTTTGGGGCCAGATTGCTCCCTACGTGCCAATCCCGTGTACTCTGTATCACTGCCATTGTTCAACACTCTATAAAAAGCAATTCTAGATAAATTTTAGTGGATCTAAAGCTGCACTGGTCTTAAGGTGAATGTGGTTTGCTTCTGTGCTTTTTGAAGACAGACACACAGCACATTTTAGAACATTTAAAGAAGTCTGTCAATATATAAAAAGTCTTACTTGTTGATCTTTTTTTTTTCCTGTGTCTGTTCCCTGCTCCTCCTTTTTACTAGTGACCAGTTTATCACATGTCCCGTCATAAACATGGCCAGTCAGTGGGCTGCTGACTCCAGAGGAAACGTCTTCATGTACCATGTACCTGATAGCTCTGCACAGAGCAGGTAAGGAGATGTATTTTATGGTGTTTCTTGGATTTAGGGTTTGCAAAAACAGGGCTGTCCTTTTGGGCTTCTTGTGGAGTAAATGGCCAGGGGACCTCTCTGGCCACTCTGTTGAGTGTTTGGAATACTCGCTTATGAACAGAGGCACCTCAAGTTAGATGCCTAAAGTAGGTTTCCCTTTTCCGCCAACTTACCTACTTTGCCAGTTCCACAAAGGGGTTTAAGACTTCTTCTCTGTATCTGATAAATCTTCTGCAAAGGATCAACATGTTTTAAGTCATTGGGAGCCAATAGATTTTAAGGTAAATACGTTCAAATATTCTAAGAACTCAACCTTAATTTAACACTGCCCCCTTTTGAAGTCAGTGAAGTTCCCTTGTAATTATATTGACCAGTCATCAGTGTGGAAAGGGTCTGGGATTTATTCCTTCCTGCTCCAGCGCTGCAACTTCTGATCAGCCAGCAGACTGCCTCCTGGGAGGAAAAATATTTATGAAAGTGAGGATTTGGAAACTCAGCATCTACATCGTCCTTCATATTAGCTTGAAAAATTGCTTGAAAAATTTCCAGTGGGAGAAGTTGCATCATACTTTAAATAAGAAAAAGGCCAAAATGCCAGGGAGAGATGTAGATGACATATTCTGCAGAGCCTAGAACAAGCTGGTAGCCACAGAGTATCAAGCTGACCTTACTTGGGTTTATTTTGCACAAAAACCTTTGCTGAAGTCAGGATGAGCTACTAGTTTCCAGGCAGTGTTTAGTGTTTGTGCTGTTATGTGAGATACCGCGGTAGCCCCTGGTTCCTTATTCTCAGAACCAGAATGATCAGTGGCTGCAGAGAAAGCAACCTCTGTCCCAAAACTGCACACACTTAGCCAACAGGCACGTAGGAGACACGTGAAGTATCCACTCAGTGTTTCTGTAGGAGGGAGCAATGTCTGCCCCCTGCTTTCTGCCCTGTCCAGAGAAGATTCATGGGACTCTCCCTTTTCTCAGGTTTTCTCTGAAGAGCTGAGCTGCTGAGTTTGTCTGGAAGGGCTCAGGGAAGGGACAGTGTGTTCTGATGGCCACCATTTGATACCGTAAAGTTGCCTACAAACTATTAGTTTTTTTCTTTTCCCCTTTCTTTTTTCTTTCTTCATTTTTTTCTTCCTTAATAGCACAATGAAAACGCATTTGAAAGAAATCAGCCAAGATCTAGGTTACAGATGATGGCCATTATGTTGCGGTAACACAGACTCTCTTTCTTTTGAGCTAGGAAGAACTTAATCCTCGGGGAGCTGTTACTTCCTTGGCGGTTCCAGTGGGAATGTTCACAGAGCTCTGTTTGACTATCCGTGCGCTCCGATAAGTGACTTTTACAAGGCTCCAAACAGAGCAGAGCTGTGCTGTGCCAAAACTCCAGCTGCATAAAAAGAAAAGATGTGTTCTCAAATTAGCCGGCACATTTTGTCTTGCTCTGGAGAATGGCAGTGACCCAGACATCTCTGATAAGATCTTCTTTGCAAGTGGTTAAAGTAGTACCTGTACATTTATAAGCACTGTTTTTGAGGCCTTGAATTAAGGGGAATTTCTTCTTCTGGCTTGTCCATTCAAGATTTTGCCGTGCTTGTGTTACTTCTCTCTCCTCCTCCTCCAGAGCAGTAATAGTGTGTGTAGCATTAGCTATGACAGACGTTTCTGTGTGATGCTAAATGCAACAGCCAACAATATGTTTTGTGCATTATAGGTGTATGTGGGATACACATATTCGCTCAGATACCCTCAGAGCAGTGTAGCTGGAGGAATATTTCATCAGATACTCCTGGTCATGTGTAGGGGTAAGATAGAAAATTAGCTTTTCAGCTAACTGAGATTGAAACATTTGTGGATGCTGCAACACAGAAAATCTAAGTTTCTATGGCATTAGACCCATTTATGGCATTAGGGTGAGCTAAGAGCAAAAATCATAATTTTTGGTCTTTGTGTCTATATCAGTTTAAACACACTGTGGGCCTTTTCCTCTTCGTATTTGTTACCTGCGTGATAAAGATGATAATTATTATTATATATTACCCATAAAAACTACTATTAACTACTATTTCTCTGCCTCACAGGAGTACTGAAAATGCTGTGTTCAGATACCTACAGCAATACTTAGTGATAGCTAATATTCTGGCTGTGGAAATGGTCATTCACTAATGATCCTACTACACAGGTTCATGATACAATTTCTACTCTGTCACATCCCTCCTACTTGCCCCCCAGATGTGTTACAGAAGAACAGAGGGTTAAACTGCAGCTATGTGGAAGTACTGACATTTCCTCTTGTTTCACATGGAGCAGTCCCTTACTAACTCACTGCAAAGTACACAGGAGTGAGGAAGAAGTCTACCAGTAAAGACAGACCCAACTGCAAAGACACTAAGTTGGCAAAAATTATTAATTAGCGATGATTTTTCCAATACAAGTCAATTAACAAAAGCTTGTGTGACTGCTGGATGTTTCTAAAATGTGTGTCATCCAGTCACGGGATAAGATTAAAAAGTTTGCTCCATATGGATGTTCGCAGCATATGTGGAAAATCTTGTAAAGCCATGACCGATAAATATATAGATAAATGTAGATAAATAGAACTTGCAGAGAGTAAGCGAATATCTTCCACGTGGTAGCTTTTCCCTGAAGTTTGACATGATGCCCTGTCTGATTTACTCTTCAACTCCTGTTTGAGTGAGGCGTGTGATGCATGGCCAACTCCTGCATTAATGATCTGCAGCAAAAACATACAAAACTCAGATGCCATTTCCTCACTCTGTTTTTCAGAACACTTAGGCCTTGGAGTAAACAGTTATTCTAAACAATGAGGGAGGAATGTGGCTGTTCAGCATTGGGTAGGATTAATGTGGATGGCTAGAGCATAGTTTTAGTTCTGTAAAGAAATATGTGATAGGAGAAGTATGTTTTGACAAGAATAATATTGTTACCTCTACAAAGATTCTACTTGTTAACCCCTAAAGAGAGTTCTGGCTACTTTCGCGTATTAAAGACGGATGAAGTAGCTCTCCATTCATTTGTATTTCTATGTAGCTGTGCCCAGGCATAGTTTCCAAGTCCCACTTTGATGCCAAATGTGCTGCCTTAAAGATGGTAAAATTCACCGTTTTGATTGCTGAGTGACCAGATCATTGGCTTCAATAGAGCAGCAAAGCATCACTAGTGTAATTAGCAACGTATAAAGTGAGACTTAATGAGAGTGTATCTTACAGTCATTGACATTTGTGACAATTGCTTTGGTATAGCTTTTGTCAACTGTGGCAGATTCCCCCAAGATTAATCAGCTGTGTTCTATTTTGAGTCATTTCAGTTGAGTTCCTCTTTCTCTCCTGGCTCTTTATACACTTTTGTCGGTGTTGCTGTGAGTTGTCAAGTGAGTGCTCCCTGCCAAAGCACACATGGTTGGCTACATTTCTGCAGCACATTATAGGATTTCTGTAACTGAGGGGAAGAACTCTTGACTTACACCATGATGTGAATGGGGTGCTGTGGAGGCAGGCAAGCACTTAAGTCTCAAGGCTTCAAAGAAACTCATCTAAACACAGAGGGAAGATGAGGCAGCTGGTAACAGAAATGGTAGGATGAAACGTTGCTGCCAGAGCTGGTCAACCACGACAGTCACCTTAGGTAGCCTGCAGTTGCTGCAGCTAAAACTTAATAGTCCCTCTCATCTTCTGTAAGTTCTTGTTTTGTTGTTCTTGTTGATCTTGCCTTATTTCATTGTGATCAGCAGCCATGAAACATGGATTCAGTCACATCGTGCCATTCGCAAGACTTCAGCCAGTTTCTCTGCTGCTGAAGGCTTGAGGTCTAGATGATTTGCTTCTTCTTCACATAGAATGCGTTAGGGGCCTTTTATCATTCAGTAGATTTTTCAGATCTTGCAAATCAGTCACAAATCTAGTAAACTCTGAATCAAGCCAAGAAGAAGTAGAAATCAGCTTTAAGTTAATGAAAATTCAGTTAGAAGACTTAGAAAAGTATAAGTGTAACTTTTAGAAATGCATATGTTGCAATGGGCAGGCTATTTCTATAATCTAGCAGGTTTAACAAAGAGGACCTTGCTTGGTGCTCCAGGCTTTAGGTGGATCACAATTTCAAGGAAATATATCCATTCATTTAGCCCCAGAAAAAAATACTGATTGAACAGATGAATTCCTCCCCTCCCGAGATTATTATTATTAATAATAATAATAATAATACACTCAAGTGCCAACATGCCCATTGTTGGTTATTATAATGTAATAAAATTCCCAGATAGAGTTTTGTATTCTGTGTTATTTAGAAGTTCTGATGAGATGCTAACAGAGGTTTCTTCCTGCTTTAAAATCTGTCTTTTTTTTTCAGTTAATATGAGCTTTTAGGTTCTTGAATTTATTGTCTGCTACTTCAGTTTTATTTTCTTCAGTTGGCACAGCCATTTTACAAAGTAGAACATCGTGTGTATTGGGAGTAAACCAAGTGGAAAAGACACAAAAAAACCTCTAAGATACTTTGGCAAGTCAAATATATCTATAGGGCTTTTTTTGGTACAAAGGTGGATAAGCTTGGCAGCTTAATCCCGTTAGGAGTTAAGTTTTTTTCCATATATCCTGATTTTCCTGAAAAGAAGAACGAAAGAAAAGTGTTCATCTGTTTTACACATGCCTTTTCCCATTTTTTTGGCAGAACTTTGTAATGTGAGGAGATGCAGTGAGCCAAACTCATCCCTAGAGCTGTAGAGGTCACACAAGGCCTTACACTGGCTCATTAGGTTTCTATAAATATCTGGTCATTCCTTTGATTTTTTTTTCTCTCTGTAATCATGTACCATTTTCTTTCTTAAGATGTGTGTTTGCATTTTTTTTTTTTTTAATAATTTTGCTTATCATAGTCCATTCAAAGTGCCTTATAGTGTTAGAAGTCTGCTGCTGTCCCACAATATTGCTGATATGGTGCTTCCTAGGAACCTTGGATACTTGATCTCCTTCTGCAAATCTGCTGGTGGTAATGTGAAGAATTTGGACATGTGTACAAGCAAACACATTGTTATTTTCAACATTTTTTCTTATAAAAAAGAAATAAAATTTATATATTGAAAAAGTCATATCCCCTCTGAAATCAGCAGTTTTATCACCACCGCCAGGAAGATGGGATTTTGCCCATGCCGTTCAATCGAAACTGTGAGAATGACATCTTCTTGCCAAAGCTAAATCATGGATGGGTGTTTGATTTTTTTTTCCTCGTTACACAGTGACAGACCTATTCTTGCCTACACGATACTGAACAGGATCTTGAATACGAGGTGGAGAACCCAAAACTAAATCATAATCCCACCTCTATCACCAACCCATTCACAAAGTTAGTTAGAATGAGCACAGGAATGCTCATAAATGTTTAAAATTAAAGGATTAATGATTGTCTTATCTCAGAGATGTTGCAGGTCACTAACATCTGCTGAGTTCAATGAGTAATGTGAGCTTGAGCATACTGTTCCTTCTACACTTCTGAGGCAGCTGGAAAAAATTGAATAATTGTGTCAAGTAAGTGTTGCAGTATTTTAACTGAACAGTTTCTGTAGGCATCACAGAAGGAAGGAGTTACTCTGTAGAGAGCATTTTTAACTAACAACTCTAGTGTCCTCAGCATCGTGGGACTGGTAACTTAACCTTTAAAGTTTTATGCTTAGGGATTCTTTGTTTTGTTTTTGCTTTTTTGTTTGTTTGTTTTTTGTTTTGGTTTGGTTTGTTTTTTTTGCTGTGCTGGCTCTAGGTAGAGCACTGTCACAGAGGACAGTAGTTTCCAGGGCCAACAACTGTAATCAAAGCAAGGATAAAATGAAGCTAATATGAAGGATTTTTTAAAGCTCTGACTTGAAAAATATGTCTGCTAGTCCATATTTGCTTTAAAGACATCTTTTTTTTTTTTTGAAAAAAAAGGAGAAGCCCAAAACAGTGCAACTTGGGAAAAACAGGGGCATGCATATGTCACAAAATGGGTAATATAATGAGCATATACAATAGTATATAAAGGAATATGAAAAAAATGGCCAAAATTATTTGTACAGATGAAAATGGAATGAATTTTGGAATGAAAATATCAATTAAGTTTCTCCTATATACTATTTAAGATGTGGTGTCAGATCTTGACTAGGTCTGAATTTCCTGTTTTGTGGTTCTAGATATCAGTAAAAAAATTAAAAGCACAAAAATATGGAAGCATGTGGCTATACATGTGTTTCCTGTTCTCAATCTTTATTTTTTAGAAAACTATTCTGTTAATAGTTTGGATCATTGGTCAATATAGCTAAAAAGACAGTGCTAAATAAACATCAATCAATACCTTTGCTTATGACTTACGCTGATGCTTCTGTTAGAGTTACATTTATTTTAAAAATAAATGATTGAGTAGTAGTGGATAGTTAGGTATTTTCATTTAGTTTAGAATGGCCTTTGACTTATACTAATTTACGCAGGCTTGTATCCCTCCGTGTGACAGATTATGTAGAAAAAATAATCTCAAAACTGCATTAAACAAACTAAAAATAGAAGAGACTGTGGCTTTGACACAATGGCTTTGACATTAGTTAAAACGGTTTGAGCATGAGAATAAGGATTGTTTTTAAAAAAAAAGTTAGGCCATAGTCTGTCATTAATCATCCACAGTGAATTTCCAGTATGAAATAATTAGCCATATCTAGAAAAAGGCAAAGTTCAGGATGAGATCACTGGGCTAAGATACAATGAATCACAATGTGAGGTCTCTGCAGCCACTGTAAATTATGCATTTAGTTCTAATGTAACATAGTATGGTGGTCTCTGTGAGCATTTTCAGGAATGAGAATTCTGTTTTGCAAACAAAAATTATAAGATTTTTTTTTTTTACAGTTCGAAATGTTTGTGGTTCAGAAATTCATCCTGATTGTGGGAAATCTAGGTTTATATCTATGCTTTGTTTCATTTGGAACAGGAATTTGAACCAAATCAACCATAGCTGGGCTCTTTGCTCTGAATGCTGAGCTTCCCATCTTGTAGTCTCATTGAAGCTGTTCTTTTTTGTATCCATAGTTCTAGAGAGAGAAGTGGGGTATCTAATAGCTAAGAAATCTCTTTTTTTTTTTCTTGGAACCATTTTAAATGATAATTCCATTTTAGGCATAAGGAAAATTCCCTTAGAACCAGTACCTTTCAAATAATACGTATTGGCACTGTATACTGAAAATTCCCACTAAGTGATAGTTCAGGGTCTGCAGTTAAATTCTTCTATGAATTCCAGTAACCTTCTGATTTTAGCACCTGTTTTTCTATATTGGAGAGCTGACTATCCATAACTACTTCCTCTGAAGTCAAGACCTAGTTGTCTTTAAGGTGAGCTCATCTAGTGTGACCAAAATGGGAGGATCTATCCCTTAGCTTTTCCATAGCTTAGGTCACCAGTCTGACAACCAGTCACATACATAATACTTATGCATCTGTTTCTAAAAATGTTCATATCCCAATGTAAAAATAATAGCCACAGAAGATTTTAAGCAATACCCTTGCATGAAGTCCTAGTCCCATGAAGTCAACAGAGTCAGTTCCATCCTTAGATATTACATTTACCAGTAGTATTATTTATTATTAATGTAACTGGTCTGTGTGGACAGGGCTCTGTCTCTTCAGAGCTCCCACAGGACTCCAAAATCCTGGTCTGGGTATTTCTACGCACTTTGCAGTCTTCTCTGGTAGTAGTGGATCATAAAGCAATAGAATCATTATCGTTGGAAAAGACCTTCAAGATATTGAGTCCAACTGTGGACTAGTAAGAGTCTAAAGGAAAAGAAGGAAAGGTTCTCCTGATGTTTTCCCTCTGGTTGCCATCTAGGTCTTTCATTGATGTATGCTGCTGAGCTGCACACACATGTACCACTTTGCTTTCCATTTTCTTCACCAACCTGATACTCATTGGCCAGAGTATGGAATTGAAAGCAGATTATGACATTATTGTACCACTTTGTTCTTCTTTCCAGATCTGTTACATTTGTATGGATAATTTTCAATCCCAGTGAGATATCGGTTTAGGAGTTTGCTGAATTTTAATATGAACATAACAGATTTCACCTCTAGAAACAGAAGAGCGGAAACCACAGTCTCATCTTGGGGCAAGCCTCACTCCCAGCTCACTTGTGATTTAGACCCAAACTCACCCCTATTATGACTTCTTTAAAGGAGTGCATCTATCCTTTCACTACATATTAACAAATTTGTATCATCTGTTCTACTCCAAAGTGACTATACATTGAAAAGATAATAGCTCCTTTAAGTATATACTACTTTTGCTGCCATACTTACACCAAACATTGCTGTAATATACTGGGCCAAGCAAATTATTTTTAAAGCAAAATTATTAAACTATGATCTTGCTTAATCCTTGTATAAACATTTGGGAAAGAAAAATATGCTTTAATCTTGTTTCAGTTCTACATTTTTATGGTGAATAATCTGCGAATAATTCACTTTCCAGATGCAAAGTATTACTAAGGTATTATGATAAGACTAAGGAAAATACAACCAAAGATGTATTTCATTTAGAAGGCTCTGTGTTTGTTTTTCAAAATAGAGGCTTTGGAGAGAGGGTAGTGCCACCACTCCTAAAATGTAAAGAAGTCATCTTGCTTTCATTCCACCTGCCCAGGATGATTTGAAATATGAGCCTTGTTCAGTTATAGGCAGCATCTGGGTCATATCAGTACTGCTGCATTTCATGTCCAAGGATAAAATATTTTCAGTCGTGCCACCTTTCAGTAGCAACCTTTGCAACCCCTGAAGACGAAACCTTTCTGAGTGGATCCGGGATTTGTTTGTCCCTCCCTCGCAGGCATCTGCTCCTTCTCTCAGGTCCCTCTTGTTTCCTACCTTGATGTTACCAGCATTAAATCAAGTCACTGGGACCTTTGTCTGAATAAGGAATACAGAAACATGATTGGACTTCAGACCAGAAATGTCTTGTAAAAAGTTGTCATTGCAGTTTTGTTACATTTTTATAACAAACACAAATATGTATTTTCATAATTATATCATTTTTAGCCAATGATGCCTGCCGTTTAACCTGTTTTTTGGTATGACTTTGGTGTGTTAGGAACTTCACTATATTAATATGAGTATCCTTCACTTCTGTCTCCCACAAAGTTTGTTGTCTTGCTCCTCAGTCTTCTTCTTGAATTGCTGAAATACATAATATGATATGTGTTAAATGTTACATAGACATAAAGAGTGATTCGTCTTTCTTAAATCTGATCTAAGAAATTTTCTCAAGCTTGCTTTGATTTGACTGCCATGCACAGTTTGGGGAGAACACATTGCAGGAACCAAAACTACTCAGCCAACAAAGAAATTAGATTAAAACTATGTCTAAAAGAAATCTTCATAAACATCTCCTATTACATCTCTCCTTATCCAAAGACTTGGGGTAGAATCCTGGCCTCACTGAAGTTAATGGAAAAACTCCAATTGCCTTCAAGGAGGGCCAAGATTTTATTCCAAGTCTCAGAAATAAACCTTAATTAGCCTTCCGGTGTGGCTGCCAAATTCCCTGTCACCATTTGCTTCCGTTTATCCTTTCTGAATTTCATCTTAGTGAAAATCTGCGCAAAGCTCAGTAGTAATTTAAGCAATAACCAGTGATTTTTTTTCCTCTATCACTGTTTCTTATCTGCACAGTTAATTCAACAAATCTACCCTGTTGCCCTCCGCAATTCCATCTTGTAAAAATTGCTAAAGAACCTTTCACTGACTTACTTAATGGTAAATTCTCTTTGTTTTTAATTGTTCTCCTTTGATGTTCTGACTTAAGAAGCCCCAGAGCTTGCAACCATCTAATTAATGGTCGTTAATTATTTAAAACTCTGCTTTGTTATTTTAATTGAATTAGCTCCTCTTTTCCCCTAAACAAATAAATGATGAAGATTTAAACTATGTTTATGTAAATATTTTTTAGTTCAACTATGGAGCTCTTACCAGATGTTCAGTATGCATTTGGACTGCCCTTCTACCCGAAGTATGAAGAGCAATTTACTCTGGAAGAAAAGAGCCTTTCCTTGCAAATTATGCAGTATATCTCCAATTTTGTAAAATCTGGGTAAATATTTGATATTTAAGAATTACTATGGTTGGGGCAGGGTTGGAGGAGTAGAGTGAATACAGGATAGATCTAGTATGCACTTGATAATCTCCATTTGCTCTAGCAAGTTATACTCCTACAGAGAGGACTTTCTGTCAACAATGTTGGAAAGGCATGGCCAAGTTTTCAAGCAGATACTGAAGATTCACCATATGTGGCTTAACTAGAAATAATAAGAATTTAAGCTCTGTGGAGTACCTGCAAATGCCACATAAATATATGGAGGCTACGAAGGCCTCAGTGTTGTTTTCACATCTTAGTTCTAAGGCCCTAAATCTGAGCTGCTTGGGCTGAGACTGTTTTATTCCCAGGAGAAAATGGAAAACACGTGAAAAAAATACTGCACCCTTCATCAGCTGCTCTGAGAATAATCCTCAGCTTTACTGTGCTGTGGCCGTGCTGTGAACAGAGAGTATCTGGAGGGAGCTGGTGTAGGTCCTGTGGCTGCCTGTGCTCTTTGGAGAACCTTGGGTTGTTCCTTGGAGCTGAGGGTGCTAAAGTGGTTGATGAGCAGGTACCAACACAGACTTGGTCTGAGCGCTCAGGAAGTGAACCAGGCTATTAAGTAGATGTCAGGTGAGACATACTGAAGAATTTATCAGTCTAGGCTGTATTTGAACCCTGATGAACAGAGACTGAGTATGCGTTATCTTGACCCATTCAGTCTTTTTCTGCATTTTATTGTTCATGTAATTGTTTTGTAATAATTGTTTCTGCTCTTCTCCTTAGAAATCCAAATTACCCTTACAGTTTCTCAAGAAGAATGTCTGAGGTGATGCCCCTCTGGCCTAAGTTCCTGCCAAATGATGATGGTGATAACTACAAGGAGTTCACAGTTTCCTTGCCAACTCTTAAAGGACTGAAAAAAGCAGACTGTTCCTTTTGGTCTAATTATATCAGAAGACTGAAAGCATCCACAGGTAAGCAGAGTCTCTTCTGTCATTACATAAGACCTAATTTCTCTGTTTGACATTTCCCTTGGTCTTGTCAACATTACAGTGTGGAAAAATGTACACTTAGACTGAAAGGATGCAATAACAGTTGCATTAAACATTCTTTTACAGCAGATACCTGTTATAAATGTTTGTTGTCTTACCACAGTGATTTTAAAAAATGTTATGAAGCTGCATCTTCTAATAGTTTGCTTACTATTCGCAGTCACACATACTGACTGAACCGGATGATTATCTGTAAAAGCCTCGCTTGCCAAATGCAGGCGTGTAAAATGATAGTACTGAGCTTCATATGGCTGAGGTGGAGCACAACAGCTTCACTGTAAGGTTCTAACTGAAACTCTTTCTTTAGGTAGACCTCAATATGGATCCTGGATGCTTCTCCTTCTAGATAAGTTTCTTCGGCTGTGCATAACAAGCAATAGCTGTGCTTGTTATGTCCATTGTGTTTTTCCTAAGGTTGTGAAACTCCTTCAATTTCTTTTACTTGTTGCTCAGGATAGTAAGACCAACACTACTGCTTTCTAAGACACCAAGGCACACAAACTCTCTCTGATGCCTAAGAGACGACCTGAAATGCATTGAAGCTGATCTTTAAGTGACATGAAATTCTGTATATCTTACAACTCAGAATCATCAAGTTGGTTGTTCTGACACAAACATAAGCATCGATGCTTTTGTTCAAGAGACTGCCTGAATAAGTATGTAGGGTCTTTCTCCAAAAGTGGACTAAAGATTTTACTCTAGGTCTTTTCATCAGTTCCTTGGTGCCCTTCGGTGTCTTTTAAATTCTAAGCAGATATTCTGTTCTTTCTGAGCACTAAGTAATTTATAGTTTGAAGACATTTGTTCTTATATTTATACAGTCCTGGATATAGTTTCTAGACCTTTCAGGACTTAATCTCACAGAATTACGTCTGTATAATTCTATCCTGACCTGAAAACACAGCACTGGCAGAACAGCTCTTCACCGAGCACCACGGACAGAGACTACACCCAGCATGTACAGGAAATCCTGGATAAAGGTGGGAAAATGTCTACCATGAGGAGACCATTTTTGAGACGGTGAAATTTTTAAACTGCCCACATTGACCTAAAAGCAGAGCATTCATCTATGGGCCAGTCGAAAGTTCTGTCTAGCTCAAGATCGTGTCTTCAACAATGTCCAAAAGCAAAAACTTAAGACTACCTATAAAAACTGAGAGAGAGAGAGAGAAAGCTACTGAAAGAGCTGAAAAAAATGAGTCAAATGTTGGAAGACAAACCATACAGTATGAGATTTATAGATTAATACGTAGAGGTTTTAAAAGGGATATGTCAACATGTTATTCAAGCAAAAGTGAGTTCACCCTGCCTGCTTTCCAAGCCAGTATTTGCTTGGGCTCAGCACCATGGTAATGCAGCTACACAGTTCAATTCTGTTAAATTCCATCTCATAGCAACATTGGCTTGTCACCTTGCCTCTGCAGTTGTCTTCAATCTTAACCTGGAATACTGAAACTTCTCATATGACTTTTGCTTAAATAGATATCGCATAGGACCCGTTTCTGCTCCAGACTTAGGACTTATGGAAATTCCTTCTGTGGGTCTCTTGAGAGCATTTTTAGTCCACTCTCATATCCATCAGTTCATATAGCAGAATTATATGAACTCCAGGTTCTGATTGGTGAACACGCTCAATTTCCTTTTGCGAAAAGGTGGTGCTGAAGTTAATGCCAAAGCAGTTTCAGTCCAACAGTGTAAGTCAGTCACTTACATTTTTCCCCCAAATCACATTCAGCAGTAGACAAGTAGATATTTTGGATGTGTCCAAGGAAATGTTCAGTCAAGAAGATTATAATCTTCAGATTGTTGTATTTTTAATTTTAAGTTACTGTGCTTCATTTTACTGTTTGGCTCATGTACCTTTCCTGGACTTGGGGTGGCTTCCTTTACCCCAGCCCCTTCCGAGCTCAAGCTCTGTGGCTCTGACTGTTTCATACTCGGTCTGTTACAGAGCGGTGCCAGATAGTCATAGCCTGAAGAAGAGAGATTGAGAGGAGATCATATCAACATGTTCAAATACCTGAGGGGAGAATGTGAAGAGGAGGGGACCAAACTCTTCACAGTGGTGGCCAGTGACAGAATAAGGGGTACTGGGTACAAATTAAACACAGGAAGTTCCATCTCCATGTGAGAGAGCACGAACTTCTTTCCTGTGAGGGGACAGAACCCTGGCACAGGCTGCCCAGAGAGGCTGTGGAGTCTCCTTCTCTGGAGATCTTCCAAACCCGCCTGGATGCCACCCTGTGCCCCGTGCTCTGGGTGTCCCTGCTGGAGCAGGGGGGTTGGAGTAGATGATCTCTAGAGGTCCCTGCCAACTTCAGCTATTCTGTGATTCTGTGATTCTTGCTTGATGTTAGATGACAGATTCGAGAGGACAATCCTGCAGACCCTTTCTGGGTGATGCATCTGACTCTGCATCTTGATGGAGAACTATTTATCACTCAGCTACTGTGAGATTCAATCTAACACATAATTAGTTAAAAAAAGAGAATTTGATAGTCTTTGAGTGATTGTGAATTCTTGTGATAGTTTTTTTTTTTTTAAAAAAACTACATAATACACTGCCTTGTGTGCTTACTGAGTCTCAGTTATTGTGGTTGTTAAGANTTTTTTTTTTTTTTTAAAACTACATAATACACTGCCTTATGTGCTTACTGAGTCTCAGTTATTTTGGTTGTTAAGAAGGGTGAATTGTGTGTGCTAAACACCTCATGTGCAAAGACGACAGTATTCACAAGACTGGCTGCAAGAGACACACTTCCAATGAAACAATCCCCTTTTTCTGTCCATGTGCATAGCTGTAGTCATGTTATTTTAAAACCATTTCAGACAGTTGTGATGAACTCTGTTTTGTTCATCTTACCTCTTCTTTCAAAACACTATTCTCCCAATGTTACATATCATGTGATTTATAAATAACAAAATTAATATATTTCAATAAAATGGAGATGAACTGGACAAGCCTGGGTCCATAAAATCTAAATGACTTTCTTGCTTCTTTATTTACTGCCATAAGAAATTCCCTGACTTAGAAATGTCAAATATCAGGCAAATGAAGGCTCATAGCAGTGTCCATATTTCAGTCCCTAGGTCTCAGTCCAACAGGAAACTGTTACTCCTAAACTCCTAAATTTCAGTTTCTGAACTAAAGCCTCTAATATTTAGAAACACTTGGACAGCTGAAGTTGCATATCTTTTAGATTATTCACTGTAGGATCTAGAAGCTATGTGTATATATCCAGCTGAACTGCTATCTGTGATTTTTTGTTCCAAGAAGTAAAAATATTGTCCAAAGTGAAGTACATGTTTCATTATGTGATCAAACTATAACATTTAATGATAGAATATAGCATTCCTACAGGCACAGAATTGAAATGTATGTTGTCATAGTTGACAATTTCTTAAATGTAATTTAATAGATGCAATGATTCTTCATGGCATTTACTGGCAGTACCTTTACAAAGTATAAGGAAAAGTCCGAAGTTGTTTTTCTTCAAGTGATTTATAAACTTGTTGCAGTTTTGCTTGAAAGTATCTTGTAAATTAGAGTAAATTAGACATTTTGGGAGGCAGTTCTTGGGGGAGGCAGTGGAAGTGATGTGCTTATGATGTGCAAGTGATGGTGCTTGAGAAGGCTTGGATTTATGAACTGGTGTTTGTCTGGTTGCTTTTCAGTATTAATTCAAAACATGCTTTATATTTTGGTTTCCATGAGGATCATCAAAACCAGAAACAAGAAAACTGGCCATTATGGAAAAAGCTGTGGATGGCTTTTCCCAGAGGATCTGTTAACAACATGAAATTCAGTTAAAAACAAAAGCTCCAGAGTGTTTGTGGACATTCAGACACGCTGTCTGAATGCCAAAATTCCCATTTCATAGCATAGTTGTATTTACTCTGTAACAGTGAATCCCTATATAAGGACACTGCACCTGGAAGAGGTAGACTAGAGTCCAATACACATCAGTTAGTCATCGAGTTCGTATCTAGGCTGAACCAGCCCTCTTAAAATAAGTGCTTATAAAACCAGTCTTGTCATTGGGAAGAAGGAGATAGCTTTAATTCCTCCAAAGTGAAATCTTGACATCCCAAATCATTTGTCTAAATTCAGACATTTAAACATATTTTGTGTGTCTAAGTCAGAATGGACCTCACCTGTAGGCTTAGAAAATTCCAAGGCTAGCAAAGCCGAAATGTTCTTCATTAGCTTTGAGACACCATGTGTAACCCCACAAGAGTCCA
Organism: Crypturellus undulatus; assembly: GCA_013389825.1. NCBI lineage: Eukaryota > Metazoa > Chordata > Aves > Tinamiformes > Tinamidae > Crypturellus > Crypturellus undulatus. The sequence continues at coordinate 146,231 of VWPW01024800.1, read as the reverse complement.
AACAAAGCAACGGCATTCATAGTTCCGATCTGAGTCAAGACCGAATCAGGAATGTTGTGGTTAGGATTCATCTTTTACTCATTTTTTTCACACCTTCTTTTTGGAACTCTTCTCTAGAAAACAGATTCCTTTAGTATGAGGGACATGTGTGCAGCACTTGGAGCGCTCTGGCTAGGATCCATTAAATAAAAAACATCGGTAAAATTTATTGGCACAGTAACGTCTTGTTGAGGCAACTGCACCTCTGAAATAGGTGGAAGACTAAAAGAACAAAAGATAAAATATATAGAAGAGGTTGTTACATGAAGCAAACAGACACAGATAAAAATTAATGCCCCCCACGTTTCCTGCCTCTTAAGTACAGGCCACGAGCCCACACTGAAGAGAGAATAGTCTTGCACAAGTGTTGTGCCAACTATTATGCAGTTCAGTGACAGTTATTTGAAGCTTGCTGGAAGTATGATTATTAATTAGCATTAGATGATCTGTCATTGCCCTAAAGCAGTTTGCAAGTGGATTGCACACTGAGGAAAATAGCTTCCTGAACACTTAGAGCTGCAGGGTTCTTATTAAAATGTCATTGACAAAATATATACCTTCCAGCTTGCTGCATCAAGGATACTATATTTATATTAATCCTAATATATTTTTTTCTCTTTTCTTCCCTTTTCTTTCTTTTTCCCTTCCCTTCCCTTCCCTTCCCTTCCCTTCCCTTCCGTTTCTTTTTTCAGGAAGTGCAAATAATGAAGAGAAATCTGGAGAAATCAGCGCCAGCAAAGCCCCCACAACAAGGCTTAACTCTCAAGAGACACCAAGCCAGCCTGTGGGAGACAAGGTGGCTTACAGCAGATAAAAAACCAAAATTATGTTGAGTGGGTTGGTCTCACAGTTGTACATCCATGCTGAACACCGTGGCTTCCTTTAGTGTAATTTCTGAACACGTAGACTTTGCATAGTACGGTTAAGGATATATGCCTCTCAAATATTCTGCTAATATAGCACAAAATAAGCCCAAGAGATATTATTTTAGGTCCAAAGAAACTGTAATTTGTAAAAGAAGTATCAATAAAAACTGCAAAACCAATACTAAACTACTTGGAATTTATTTCTTGCGAACACTCAAATGTCTGTACTGCTACCTGCAGTACCACCAGCCGGAAAAAGAGATGTGCACTTGAGCTCTGAGAAAGCTGCTCAGGAGCTGATGAGGCTTATATTGGCTAGGTATCATTTCTGATTTGTTACGTTTCTTACTCATCCTTCCAGTAGGTGTGGGAGCATAACTTGGCATTCTGGAGAGAATTAGTGTCAAAAATGTGGAGGGGCTGGATCCAAGGTGACGGACATAAGAAGTAAGTCATGAGTCTGATTTGGGTGTGCTCACATGAGGTCATGCACATACTATATTCTGCCCACAGTCACCTTTGAAAGTATGAGTCAGACCATTTGGGTAAAGTAAAACACAAATAATACAAAACATATTGATTAAACTTCAGAATATGCTGCCTTTGGACCATTTATCTTTTGCATACAGTTCCAAAATGTTTCTCTATCACACCTATCTCACTAAAGTGCATTATGGGGTGCACTTTAATGTCTCTGAAGATAGTTTAAGTGGCTAGTCCACTGCTGGGATCATTTGCCAACAGATAATCCTTAATCAACAGTATATAACCACTATCATTTGCACACAGAATATCACACATGTTTGTGTTACTTCAGAACAAGTAGTGAAATCAAGGCCGCCTGAAGTTAGTGGCAAAATTCCCACTGATTTTAGTAGAACACAGATTTTTTGTGTAGTGATGAAATTATTTGATAAAATGATTTGTTTGCTGCCTGGGACTTTTGCCAGTGAATGAACAGTTACTGCTATCTGCCATTTATCCAGGTTTCCAAAAATTTTACCTTGCTCGGAGAAAAGTTGTGTATTTAAGAGCTCTTAGCTCTTACACTCACATCCTGTTCAATAAAAAATAAAAAGAAGAGAAAAACATGGAATCTTGTTGACTGATAAAATACCAAAAAAAAAAGAAAAAAATATGAGGAAATTAAATCATGCTTTCTATCATCGCTATCTTTATATACAATAGCTAACTCATAATGAAAAAAGAGAAGATTTCAGAACTTTTAGAAAGTCCAAATCTTAACCATACAGCTCAGCAGAGTATGCCTTCTTTGCAGTAAATACAGATAGAACCGGTGTGATTCCTTGGCCAAGCCTGGGTTTACCTTTTCCTCTTTTGAGACCACTCCTGGAAACTGAAGTCTGAGAGATTCTATTTAAAACTGAATGTATTCTGCCGAAGCCCTTTCTATTACTAACATCTATGATTAAACATGTATAACCATACATGTAACGTGCATATAATGTACATGTAATGTACAGTCAAGGCTGTATCCTTGACTGAGTCAAATAATCACTTTGGGGGAAAATATGGGCTATGACAGTAACAATCATGACAAATTAACCTAATATCCCATACCTTCAGTTAAAGAGACTTTAAAAGGCCATCGTTTGGACATCTGAGTATTAAATATTTTTAATTATTTTATATAGGTTTACATTTACAATAGTAATGCCCATGAAAAATTCCTTCCCTGTTGTATGTACTAACTTTGGTAGTATTGTTTCAAACAGGACAGTTCCCCAAGAAACAATCATCTCATTTGCCTTTTAAATCTTTTAATATAAAAAAAAGCAATAAATTCCAAAGGGAAATTTAAGGTAATGCTCTGCTTAGTTTCAGCAAAGGGCCTTTCATAATACTGTAAATCTACTGTCTTCTGCGCTTAAAAACAGCAGCAGCAAAAAATCTGGTGTATAAAACTGATATATCAATTTATCAATTGATAAAATTGATAATATCATTGAGAAATATTATGTCAAGTAACTCCAATATTAATCTGCTGCCTCTAGAGATGGTAGTCAGAGCACAGGTTTAAAAAACTTCAGTACCGACTCATGTTTGTGAACAACCATATTTATCTTTCCTCACTCACTGCTCAGCTCTAGCTTGAACCAAGAGGCTTGAGCCTCTGGAATTTGAAAAAAAGTTTTAAATTTTGAGCTAAATATCCCAGTGTGACCTTATAGCCTCCTAATTGCAGTCTTACCCATCTGTTAGGTGTGGTAGGTATGTTTGTATGAGCAGATTTTTAGGTCACCCCTCCTAAGGTACTCAGTTTGACTATCATTTTGGTTAAAAAAAAAAGCACTTTTTTAGGTATGGAATTTTGCAAAGCATCTTGTTTTCCTTAGTACAACACACAGCTCTCTGGGCCATCCTAACTCTCCCTGGGTTTCCCAGGAACACTTGCACTCCTTTCCATAGCAGACAATATCCCTTCTCCATCTCTCTGCATCCTTTTTGCCCCTGGTGCTCACCCTGTTCTTTCTTGTACCTCTTTTAATACCCCTTTCCAGCATTTTCCTTTCACTCTGATGCCATTAACTGCACTCATGACCCCTTTCCTGTGTTTTCATCTGATTCCATCTTCACTCTTCCATCCTAGTCCTTAAGCCAAAGCATCTTTGAAGCCAAAAATGTTACCACTGTCATTTGCAGCAGCATAAGTGACACAGTGTTTGAATGTACATCTGATTAGCTGATTCCCTTCTGGATTTTGCTACTCTTCCTCATAGGGAACCACATTGGTAGGAATAACCCACTCAAATCCAACAGAGACATAAGTCGCAAAGACTAGGTGTGGGTTGACTGAGAGAGGTCAGGAGACTTAGTGATACTGAGGCCAACTCTGCTCCCACGTAAGGTATAACTCTAAGTAAGAAAAACACATTCTCAGACTATTTAGGTCATTGCACTTTAATCTGAAATACCAAAGACTTCAGTGATGTGGTAGTGAAACAATGCACAGAGGCATGTTGACTAGAACCATGCTTTCCTTCCTCCCACTGGAAATACCTACAATTTATCGAAAGTGAAACAGCCTTTTAAACTGCATTATGAGCACACACATGTACAAACCAAGTTAATGCCAGTTAAGTCATTTCATCTGAATTATTTTAAAGTGAGAAGCCATCAGAACTTCAGCATACAGAGCTATACTATGTCATAGTTTAAGGCTTGAATGTTTAGACTATAGTATTTTGTGTGATTTGTTTGCATAGCAGATACTATGCAACAGAAAGTGTATTGCATTAGAAAGATTTTACCATGTGGAGTTGGAAAAAAAACAACTGACTAAATGTCAAGTCTGGAACGTTAATTGTTTTCATAAGAACTTCACACATACGGCTGGAACATCAAGGTTGTTTGCCTGCTTCTGCAGGCACCCACATCATATAATTCTCTTGGCTAAATTTAACGTCTTGGTTTTTCATCATAACAGCATCACAGCCAACACTCTGTATTATATGACAGTATCACATACTCTCTAACTTGCTCCAGCTCCAGTATACAGCAGTGGCTTATATAGTAGTAATTACAGATTTATGGACCATAGCTCTTCCTTATACGAAACTAGAAAAATAAACATGATCACAAAGCCAAAGTCCCTCCAGATGGTTCTCATTTGGTCTCTGAAACACAGAGACACCCTCCTAGCAGATATTTTTATATAAGTTCCAGGTAGTGAGAGAATTTGGTTAGTAGGAAGTATGGTAGTCAATGCTTTCAATTATTTCCAATTTCCATGGCACTGATCTGGCCAAAGAGGCAAGCTCTCTAGTTCCTGCCTCTACAGACCTGGATCCTCTAGTATGGCCCCTGGTCACGGTGATGTGAGCTCATTCTCTTTGTTTTCCATCTGCCCAAGAAAGACTCTTTTATTCCAGCAATGGCTGAAATTTAGCAAACTTCAGCTGAGATCTGATGTGCCATCCAGAAGAAGAAGACAGTTTTGCATAAGGGTTCTTGCCAAACTTACTCAGACCTCAAGGGGCTGGCCATATGGCTGCATTTGGAAAATGCAACATTTCACAGCACAGATTTAGATTCATTACAGAAGCTGGTATTTATTGCTGTGTTTAGGAGATCTCCTTTTCTGTACAGCTGTTGTTCCTTGTGTATTCTGCTATCACACTAAGAGAAGGAACGTCTCTAGAGCTTATCCTGGCTGCTTCCTAGGCAAGTGCTCTCTGGAAATGCTAGCAAGGTCAGTGAAGATGACAGTATCTTTTAGACCATTGTACCAATGCGGCCAAAAATGGGTATTTTTAAATATTACAACTGTTTCTCAGAGCTAAGGACTTCTGTATGTCACATCACTCTAACATGTAGGGGACTCAGTTGCCCAATTCCTATTATAGCTTTTGCAAACCCAGGCAACATCTGTGCAATGGTCAGTGCTCATTAAGGAGCTTTGGCTCTCTCATAGCTCATGGATGTCCACATCGAAATGTACCACTGCAATTAGTATCAGTTCGTATTTTTTCTTGATTGTGAAGGGAGAATTTACCCTTTTGCTTAGCTTCTCTAGTGAATACTGTGATGTTTTAGCAAAACAATATTTTGCTAATTCCTTTTGTTTCATATGCAGAACCTGCAAATTTTCAGAGGTAGCTAGTATTTGTCATGACTGACCCTTTTTAGTATATATTATATATATGCATATATATATAGCACATATATGTATTATATATATATAATTGCTCAAATATATCAGTTAAAGCAAATAGTTGGACTTTCACTGAGAAACATTTTGTTTAAAAGATGTTGCCAAGGTACCTCCAGATCAGAATCTCTAGGTAAGGCAGGAGTAAGTTAATTTTGGATATGAAGAGCTTGCTCCTCATTTACTGCACAGCTCAATCACAGGGAACTCAGCTTTGAATTAATGGCTCATCATTGGACTGGCAGTTCAAAGGGAACAAAATACATTGCTCCCTGGATGCTGGCAAGTTTGCCAAAGAAGTGACACATGGTGCAGAGACACAGAAGACTACAAAGAGCACCGCAGAGGTTGCACAAGCTTTCAGAGCAGGAAGGCTGGTGATGCCAGCAGAGGTGACCTCAGAAAGGCACTGCACAGAGGGGTCTGGAAGCACCAAGACCTTGATCAGGTTGAGCGAGATAGATACTGGTAGAAGTGAAAAACAAGGAGGATTTAAGTCTGAAATAAAGCCCACCTTGAGGTGAGAGATTGCAGAACAATTAACCAACCTAATAGCTGGTTTAAAAAATGAGTAGGCCAGAGCAGCACCATTAGATCTTCTCAGCCTCTCTCAAGATGCAGAGAAATAAGTGAGTGAGTAATTTCTGTTCAAAACTCCGATCAGGAATGAGGAATCTGAGTGTTACACAGGCCAGACTGTGCCACCTGGGATGTCTTCCAGCTGGGGTGGTGACCACCCTCGCTTTGTCCAGAAGCAGTAGTAGACAGCATCTAGCAGTGCTTAGAGAAGGGGCAAGGATGTCCCTCCACGACTCTTCTTCACCAGAGAGATAAAGCACCCAGAAAGGAGGCAGGCAGATCCATACCAAAGTGTGTGAAAGAGAGTCCTCTATTACCTTAACCTCCGAATGGGATAACTGGTCCAAATTCACCAAGTTACATAAGTGCCTAACATAGACTGAAACTCATGGGAACACTAACACCTCCACTGACCTGTCTGTTAACTCATGTGGGACTCTAGTCTTTTTAAAAGGTAATTTAAGTGGCCACATGTGATGCGAGCATCAAACAAGGTATTTCCAGACTAACCAGAGATGCTACTGAAGCTCCAGCCTCTCTGACTCTCATGCACATTTTCTTTTCTCCAGACAGATTTTGTTCCACCCTCTTGATCTGAGTACTTGCGCCATGAGCCAAGCCCTTTGGCATCATGATGCAGTGGGTGTGTGTAGGTGTATATAGAAATCCTGGGGGAAGAATAACTTCAGGAGATGATAGACTCCTGTGGAGCCATTTATAGGATCAGCCTGACAAACTGTTTCCAACCCAGCTCACACAGTGGAACGTGTCACGAGCCTGGCTGCTTTCAAAGGCAGCAACGGGCTGACAGGCAGAGAGAAGTTAAGCCCTCACAGATGTACTTCCTTCAGATCACTTGCATGTTGCTTTGTGCTTCCTTCATGCCTTGTAATAAATGACCGAACAGGGGCTGAACCTCTTAAATTTCGCATTGATCTTTCTATGAAAAGCTGGAGACCTACCTCTCTGCTGAAGTAAGAAACATCAGCATAGCCATAATCAGCAAGTTGCACTGATTTATACCGGTACTACTCTGAGCAATGACTGTGTTTTATGAGGGAATAAAGTATTGCTTTGCCAAGATGCCCTAAACTCTCTCCCTCCTATAGCAGCAGTTGCTCTGCGAAAACAAAAATCCACCCTGGAATTTGGTTCTAGCTTTGCATGCCTTTTTTTTCCCCCTTAGGATTGTTTTAGCATGTTCAAAACAGGCCTTGTGGTGTGGCTTAGTTCTCAGTAGGGCCGTTGTTCTGCACACCAGCCTCGACGAGGCTTCAGTGAAGTGGAGCTTTGCTCCTCTGTGGGGAAAGTTGCTTTTAGAGGGTGATTCCCAGGCATTGGGTGCTTTAGTCCACAAACTTTCATTTGGGGTGAAATATCATGCCTTTATTCCCTGTTATTACCCTCCTGTTATTGTCCTCTTGGGCATGTAGGTCCCCGTGGCTGACCAGGCTGGGTCTCACAGAGGTCTTCATGATCCCCTTTGCACGAACCTCTTGGAGACCCATCAGCATTTCACCTTCTTTGCCTACTCCTTCTCTGCTCATTAGCTGCGAGGTTTTGTGGGCATCCTTGGCTCATGGTCCTCACCTTGAAATCAGGTAACATGTTAAGACAGCACCAGTCCATTGGATATTGGGAAGCATGATGCTCTAGGGCAGCTACTGCGTTTAAGGCCGAACAGCAGACACTGAAGGTAGGACTCTGCATTTCCAGAAACTGGGCGACCAGAGAGATTTTTCTGTATTTTGCATAGACAGAAAAAGATATCTTTTTTTGCATTATAGCTTGGAACATTTATTCCTCTTCCTTCCCAAAAGGGAAGAGAGCTTTTATTATCCCCATTTTACAGCTAGGCAAGTATAATAAACATCTGCTATAACCTTCACAACTCACAGGAGGTAAGACCTTTTTACAGCTCTTCTGCAGGCTCCTGAGTTTCAGTGTACCTTCTTGCAGCTCTGCCAGGAACCTGCTCAAATCTTGGCCTGTCTGGGAGAGCTGCAAGAGCCCCCACGTTCCTACCTGGGTTTCTGCCATCAGTTGCTTGACATTTCTTTTTCTGTTCCATCTTGAAAGGGCAGGAGAAGGGACCAGGGTAGGTGCTCAGATTGGTTTTGAATTATGGCAATGCAAGAAATAACTATCTGGAGAAGGTAGGTAAGGTAGGAAACGTTTGCCAAGGCATTTGAAGTAGGGTGCTTAGCCCAGCCAGACCCTTCTTCACAAATCTCCCCAAACTAGTGAAAAGGCACTGCACTGCTATGTGCAAATTGCTTGTAGAACTCCAGAAAAAGCCCATTTCCTCTATAATAACAGGGCTTCTGCCAGCATAAAGACATTGCAGAAAATCCACATTTCCCAAGTGATACCGGTTTCATCCCAGCCCCATGTGAGCAGGAAATGCTGTCCTGGCTGCATCCCGCGCTTTATCTGCAGCCTCTCCTTGGCCTTCCGAGCTCTTCCAGCACTCGGCAGCGCTCCTGCCCCCACTTCCTCCTCCACAGCTGCTGCTTCTCTTCTTTTTAACCCCTAATTATTCATCCTTGCTCTAAATTTTCTTCACACTGGCCGTATGCCCTTCGCACTGCTTTCCTCTCACATTTTGATCACTTTGCATAGGAAAAATAAAATAGGGAGAAAAAAAAAAAGAAAAACTTGAGTATTTATATATGGTTAAAAGAAGGCTGGGGAATTAGTACGGTGCTAATTAAAACAACAACAAAAAAAGAGGTTTTCTGCGCAAAGGAGCAGATTCACAGCCCCAAGAATGACATTTTGGGGCAGTAGATAAAATCTGGTGCTGATAGTACAGGGAAAAAAGAAACAAATCAAAGCACTTGAGATACAGCAACGCTCATCAAATGCACCCATACAAATAATAAATATGTCTGTGAAAGAAACTGTGATACAAAATGTTTGCATCACAGCTGGCATCACACAAAAAAACAATATTTTTTTGCCTAATACATTGGAGATGCTGTTTGAGAACAACTCATGCAAGTGAAATTTTGACCACTGACTGTCCTGCAGCGAGATCAGGAAGGCTTCTTGCAGTTGGCCAAGAAAATGCCTGGCCCTCGAGGCAGCCTGATTTTGTATTTTAAGTACTTAAAAAAATAAGAAGTCCCTTGTTCCTGAGGTTCCTAGTGCTTCATTGCATGATAGGGCGCTGCGATAGCCCTTGCTGCAGAAGAACCATTGAATGATATAAAAATCAGTTACAGTTTCATGTCTAAAGCGTGTGATAGATGGGGTTGTTGCCAGTCTCATAAAAGTGTATATCGTCTCAGTTATTAATGTTCAAAACTGTCAGGAGAGCTAAAACTTTCCAGGTTGTTGTCCAGTAGCTGATGAGTCAGACAGAGTCTTCAGATGAAGAACTGAAGCTTTCTTTTATTTTTACCCTCAGTTTAAGGTATCCAAACAAACAAAGGTCTGAAAAGCCTCACAGTACCATTCTGGAGTCCTTTGGGATTACAGCTTTGTTCCTCAGTGAAGACAAATAAAGTGCTGCCATAGCCAACTGCTTCACAAAAAAAAGCAGAGAAAGAGGAAGAAATGTCAAAGTGCTCCTTTTTGTTAAAAAAAAAAAAAGTCCTGGCAGTTTGAGGAGACTTCATGGTGGAGATCCTAGTTGCACTTCCACCATTAAAGCTGAGGCAGGAAGGTTTCAGCCTGAGAGGTTCTGTAAATCTTTATTTTGACTAGAAAAGCTCTTCCAAAGAACAGCAAACACCATAGAAAATGCATTTTTCAAATATTTCCTGAAATGGCTGGGAAAAAAAAAAAAAGTCTGTGCAGAGAACAGGACTCCCTAAATCATTTCCTTTCAGAAGCTGTTCATGGGTCCTCATTTTTTATCCTCCTGAAAAAAAGCAGAGACATGTTAGGGCCACATGTTTGCTATACTATCCCTCCAAATGTCTGCAGAGCCCTCCAAATGTCCTTTCTAATCTTAGTCTAGAGAGTGTTTCAAAATGTTTTGTCCTCACAAAAATATTTATCTTGCCTCTTTCTGTGTTCCCTGGTGTTGTTTAAAGGCCTAGAGATGATCTAAGCATTCTGAGAAGGAGGAGGATGGGATGTTTAGGGGGCTAACTCAGCCCTGGAGACACAGTACCACTACCTGCTGTCCTGAGACCAGACCACTCATGACCTAGCATCATGCAGCTAAGTGTTTGCATTAATAGGTACTTTTATATGTACCCATTGTACCCATATGTACCCATATTGTATCCATATGTACCCATATTTGCAGGATGGGTTCTGTAGGTATGGCCTGGTCCTGTCCTTCTCCGGCTATGCCAATACTAGCAAGCTAAACACATCTAGTGCTGAGGCCAGCTCGCACAGATTGGCCCATGGCTATAGTTTTAAGCTTATTTTCATCCCAAACAGGGAAGCAGGGAAGCTGTTTACAATAAATCTATGATTAAATAGATTTATTATTTATATTACAATAAAACTAAGGCTGTGCTAATTGCTAAGTGATGCCTGGGAATACACAGGGAGTCTTCTAGTCTGCTTGGGGCACAAACATGACCAAGATCTTTCTATTAATTTAACTGTACACTTTTCTGCTAGGTAGCTAATTCCGTTAGTTAAGATTTCAAACTAGAAGTCTAAGAGAACGCTCCTAATATGTATTTGGGCACTTGAATACTCCAGATCTAAGTTTTGTTTTCTGTGTGGAGACAAAAGGAATTGGAAGTGTTCAGCATATTAAAAAAAATCCACTGCTGTCCATTCAGCATGTGCTCACAGTTGCAATTATCATTTATCCTGGTCCTCGCAAAGTCATCTCCCCAAAACTACAGGAAAACAAAATGATATATTTCTTTTCCTTGAAAGAGGAGGACATTTTTCACAATCAGGGAGATGGAAACAAACTACAGGCTATTCAGCTGAGTATCTCAGGGGAAGGAACATGCTCACAGAATCGTTTGCACAGCTCTCTGACCAGCACTGATGTAGGTATCATGTTTCTAACTTAATGGGTGGGAATGACATGCCCATACAATGCCTACTAATATAAATTTCCTCTTGCTCCACCACAGCAGAGCAGAAATTTTCACAGATAGATTTGCCGTACTTGGAAATAAGGATGCAAACTTCAAAACGAGTGGTTCCACAGGTTATCATTTTTTTGCTTTGAGTAAAGTATTCCTGAGTGGGGAATAACTCTTGTTCCTTGCAGTTCAGTCCAAATCTATCCATTGTGGATCACGATTCCCAATTTATCTGATTGCTTTTCAACATCAGTTGGTTCTGAAATGTGGAGCAGGATTTGTTTACTTTTGTGAAATGGCCATCTCTGAGTAGCTTTCTCCATAGTTTCTCTGACAGGAGACCCAGTTCCACATTTTCTTTTCCCCAACAATCACACTAGCCTGTCTCGCTGTCTGAGCATCCTCTCCGACCCCTGAGCCTGAGGATGTGCCTTGCCACAAGCATCCCAAACACTCTCTCCTCCTCAACTGTGCACACACACCACGATTCCTGGCTTGAGGCATTGGCTGAATCACAGCTGCTAAGCTTTCTTGGAAATTCAACCACAGTTTCATAATTCCAAGACATGTGATCATTTTTTCTCTCTTGTTAAGATGAGAAAACATGAGTTTCTGGTCTGCTGGGATGGAAATTCTAGCGAGCCCATGGCAGCATGTTGCTTTTGTTCCCTAAACCAGAAAATGCAGGTACTGGAGAGACTACCTGTGCTTGTATGCTTCTCATGCGGAAAAAACAAGATGTAAAAGGTTTATTCTGGTCTATGTTTAGCGCTCACATTAATGGCAAAGTTTTCATTTTTTTTTTTTACCTAAGTTAAATTTTTATTTCTGCAAGAAGGTATTTTAAGTTACTCATTCCAAAGTGACTAACATAACCTGGGATCCTGGAAGCCAAACATTCCTCTTTCTCCAGCTTCTACACCTCCAACTTCAGAGAACCTGTTACTAAAAATGTGATGCAAATGTGATTTCTGGATGTCTTCCCTATTCATCACACTGCTAGACTTGATTATAGTTCCTGATTATTTGAATAGATGACAGTAATCCCCTTTGGCTCAATATTTTGCAAAATTTCTCAATATTGTTGGATATACCGGATACAGTATGTTGATAAATCAAATACTCTCTGATCTTCCGTGTTTTCAGTGCTGGGGCCCTGACAGATTTTTCTGGCAATTACAGTTTTGGAATTGAGATTTGTTTTAAGGTTGCTGAAAAAGTGATCAAGCCCCTCTTCTGAAGGCTGAAGACAGGAAATGTTCAAGAAAGAGTCCCGCTTTAACTTAGCACATTCCATTAGCTACTTATGTTGGAATCAAATAATCCATAATTAATGGCTCTGCATCAGTTGTAAGGTTTTAGCTTTTTTATCCTATAGAGGATCAACAACACTTCTGAAACTGGTTGTTTTGAAAACCCTAATTAAGGAAAACCCTGCTCATCTTAACACTCTCTCTTGCCATGCCTCTGACCATGCAGCTTGGTTCATTGCCTTCTGCAAGATGTTGCCAGGCTTAGAGAAGACTAAACAGGATTTGTGAATGGTTGCAGGGCAGGAGTAAGGCTATTCATAAATGCTCCTTTATAAAATTCCTTCTATTCCCCAAGATCTCTGTGAATGAGGAAAAATGATGCTTTTCCTGCCTTTCTGTTTTTATTATTATTATTATTTTCCCCTGGAAGAATGGCTGAGGATATTTTCTCCAAATATCCTTATTTTACCCATTTTCATATTTAATATGTCTCACCATGTTAAAGTGATTTCTGAAAGGGTTGTCTGTGTATAAGATAAAACGAGAATCAATTTGGTGAAACTTTACCAGTGGAAGGACTTATCTTCCCAGATTGAGACACCAGCATCTGACATCTCACATACCCTGGTCGTGCTTGGGTTGGCCAGTTTTTGACCATCTACTTCAGGAACTGAGCTTAAAGTGTGCTTGATTCTTAGGACAGTCTATAAAAGGAGCCTGGATAAGTAGCTCAGATCTAGATGTTCTAATTGCCTATATAGACTGAATTTGTTGCCAAATAAGAAACTTGGACTTAGCCCATAGCTAGAAAAAGGTGGTAGCATTAAGATATTTAATGTAGGAAGTACAGCAGAGAGAAGGTCCAGCTTAGAAAGCATCATAAATTTTAACACAAAAAAAGTCTTCCTCTTGGCATCCTATATATTATCTATATATTTCTCATGTCCCACAATATCTTTAGAGATGGGTCAATGGAAAAAAGGAAGAGTGCTGATGAGTGTCAGCTCTTATTCCAATAATAAACTGATAAATCAAGTCAAGATAATGTATTCATTACATTATAGGAGAATAACTGAGATATTGAAAAAAAAAAGAAATAAAAGTATGATAGCAAAATCAAGTGAAAAAAAAAGAACTGACCACACTGTTTCAAAGGCTGAGGTATTCAAAAGGCAAAATTAGAAACTCAAGAAAGCTAGTGTGATGTTGGCTTCTTTATATCTCATTCAGCAGAATTTTTGACTCCATTTCAGAACAATATAAGCACTTCACTTCAAATATTTAATAAAACATAGGAGTAAATGTGCAGACTATTTTTAATACTATAGCAATACATTGATTATAAGTTACATGAACACATTTAGTTTTAGAGCCAGGACGAGTATGACTGAAATATTGATGAGTACATGAGTACATGAGTACATGAGAAGAAAGATCCAAAGGTGATTCAACCCTCCAACACATATTTTATGCATCTATCACCCTATCTATCCACTTATTTATGGGACTTCCAGTTTCTTCACACATCACTGCTGACCTAAATGACAGCCACATTCCTTATGCACTATCAACCACCAAACCTGCACTCTGTTTATTCATCCATCCCCTCTAGGATATTATTCCTACAGACATTTTTAAAAAATAATTCTCAGTTATCCTTCAAACATCGAATATTATTAACAGGATAAGGATCTGAAAAATCAGCTGAACTACTCTTGCAGCAAGGCCTGATATTTACAGAGGAATCCAGGAAGATCAGCTCCCATTCTTACTTCTGAAATACCCTTAGCAAAACTAGAGATTGACCTGTTTGAATGGCTTTTCTAAAGCACTATTGATTTTTTTTTTTCTTTATTTTAGGTCCTAGATCTGTATTTACAAGTTGATGAATACAAATGCAAAGCTATGCCTCTTATTTTCTATAGTTATGAGACTGAGGATGCAGGAATGAGTCTGCAAAAACCAAGGTGTACAGAGTAGAGGTGTAAGTTATCCATAACGCAGAAAGGAAGATCTGAGATCCAGTTCTTCGTACGTCTTCATTGCCTCTAAAGCATTGAGTCAGTGACTTGACTAAAGCATTTTAAAAGCGTTTAGAAGAGCCAGAGTCCAAACTGGGATTCCCTTTTTTTTCCAGTGCAGTCTTGTAATTATGAAACAATCTTTATGTTCCAGTCTTTACTGGACAAACATACGGTCAAAAGGTCCATTTGCCATTTTTGGTCTTTGTGCATGTCCACCCACGCTGTGTGCATTTGTCATTTTTTGGTTCATAACCTCTTTGTTCAGCCAGCATTTTTTTCATCGCTTTCAACGTGCACATGGAAGATCTGCTTTTGTGGTGATTCATGAGCGCCGGACCCACACGTCTGGAGGTTGCTCCTGGAGCCGCGCCAAGGGCCCTCTTCCAGCCATGTCTGCAAACCCGGGTCAAAGTTCGTGTTCATTTTAGAGGACTATAATTAGCACATCAGGTTTAGTCAGGACTGCGTTCCCTCTAGACCCAGATTCAAGGCAATTAGGGTTGAACTCTTTCCCCATGGTGCTTCTGTGTCTGTCCCACAATAACAATAGCAGCGGAAGTAGCCATTACGAAGCATTGTTGTGGGCTGGCTCCGCTGGGCTCTGCAGGACAAAGGAAAGCATATGTTCTAATTATATCCCAGCATCGGACTCGGGGGAGGTTGTGGTGAAGATGGAGCTGAAGATCCTCTGCAGCATTTTTGTCTTTTTGTGCTATTTTCCAAAGATATCCATACATAGATCTACTGTAAGTAGGAATTGTTTGAACAGGATAGCAAATCAAGATGACGTCTTGGAGGTGTTCTCATCCTATGAAGCTGTCCCCCTCCAGTACTGTTCCCTAAGACTCTGGCTTTCTAAGATGTCCATGTGTGTCACAGGAATTAACTTCATAACTGAAATATTTTAGCCCTGCTTCCCAGCAGGCTGCACCATCTGAAGTCAGGACGGCAATGCGGTGGCAAGATTCGGTCTTGCACAGGGGACACACATTGCTTACGCCCCACTTCAAGGCTATTTTGAAGCATTCTTTCCTGTATGGTTTCTGTTCTGGTCTCTTGCAAAGGCTGGGATTTTCCCAGATCACTTTTATACAGCAAGGCGTTCCATGGCTTCCAGAGGCCCTGCTGAAGGCATTTAGAGTAGAATTCAGGTCATCTACACTAATTAGATTATGCATCTGTTATGCATGTACACCAAAGAATGAGCTAGGCCCCCTCTTTAGTCAATCCCAGGGGAAAATTATTCTCATACTAGAAGAAGGGTGCTTAAAAGAAGTTGGCTGAATCTCCCATCTGTATCTTTCTCATTGACTCTGGAATTTGCCTATGATTAGCCTATCCTGGACATCTCACCATTTTTGTGGTCAAATTCACGAACTCTCTCAGTCTCTCTCTCTCTGTCTCTCTGACTCTCATCGTTAACATTTCACAAGAGATATTATAGCATTAGACCAACTGGCAATTGATAAGAATAAAAATGGAAGTAGAATCATTTCATTAAAAGACCTATGAATTACTTTTCTTCAAAAGCTGATTTTGGAAGTCATGTGGTTGTGCGGGCATTTGTTTGTTCTTTTGATCCAAAATGACATTTCTAACCCTCATGATTTGGTTGAAAAGTCAAAATCCATATTTGTAAAACTCTAGAATGCAAATGAAAACAGCCCCAAATTCTGTGTGCTGAGCGGCTTTATTTCTGGCCTTGCTGTGTGTTTTTTGTATGAATGGTGGAACTGGGGGGGTTGTTGAGGAAGTGAAAGTTTGTCAGAGGAAGGTTGGGTTTACTGTACCGCACTGATCCTACACACTGTCCCAGGGATACTGTGTTACTGAGAGCTGTGTTTGGAGTATGGACAACAGTACAGTTCTTGGAACTGTATCCTTTTTTATTCTCTGTGTATATATGATATTTAACAAAATGTAATTTTTTCTCTCATTCCTGAGCAAATTACAGTGATTAATATATGCTCTTCTGAAATAAGAGCTATAAGATCCCAGCCAGGATTTTATAAGGAAAATTTATCTTCAGTACGCAGGAAAAAAAAAAAAAGGAAAAAAAAAGCAGTAGGGAAAAGATCTCCTAGAACATCACGTCCGTGGCATTATAACAAAAATAATTAATCACAGATGAGTAACTTGCCTAAATAAATTGAAACCCAAGAACAGTAAAACCTCTGCACCGTAGCCTTAATAAACAATGTCACAGAACCAAAAATAGAATGAAAGTTTGCCCTTATCTGGTGTCATTATGAGAAAAAATACTAATGCACAAGGCTGTTTAGAGCCTATAGTGGTTTACATCACTTGGTCTATGTTGGACCTCCTCTCCCATGAAAAAAACAGTACTTTTACTATACTTCATTGACCTTTATTTGGGAAGACATTAAGACACCCATAGTTTTATCTCAGAAATGCATTTCATTCAATGCAGAAATACATTTCAGCTCAGTCCATTTCATTGAGAAGACAGTAAGGAGCATCCATCAGCCACCCCATCACAGGGACTCAGTTCTGTTCAGAAACACTGCCTGCCTTCCCATCCAAGCTGAGCATTGCTTAATGAACCACCAGTTAATTTTCGTTATATCCTACCCTAAGAGAGGAGATACTCTAAATATCAGAATGCAAAATATTTCAGCACCACAGCCTTTGTTATGTGCTTAGCAGCATTCTTGCGAGGAACAGCTGGTAAACGTTTAAAGACGATAAGTTACATAGAAGTTGCCCTCTGCACATCAAGACATCAAGCATTATACAGCACAGTCCCCTTTTTCAGCATAACAGACATTCCTGCATCCCACCAAGCATCCCAACCCATGCCTTTTTTTTTTTTTTTTTTTTAATGGGGGGAAAAAAGGAGAGGGAAGGGCCCAGAAGGAAAGAGAAGGAAATATTTTGTAAGTAATGAAGGATAGTTAACTGTGGAAGAGGAACATAAATTATCTGTGCCGCTTCAGAACAGCAGTAGTTTTTTGCCTTATGAGGCATCTGTGCTGCATATATGGACTAGTAATGAGCACATCTATTCTTGGCAAACCAGCTTCTTTTTCTTTTACATCTTTTAAAACGCGGCCCTCAAACTGCCATGAAATATCACTGCCTCATGAAGTAACGTGAGGTCTTAATAAAGTATGACCTTGATTTTTTAGTATCTGTGCTAACATGTAGGCATTCATCAGATTTAGGAACCTCCAGCTACATTCAGACTTGTCTATACAGCTACAGCTGTAGTATTAAAAGAAGGAAGCAGGTTTGACCACTGTTAACCAGGGCCATGCCTATGGTTTAAATGTCATCATCACACATCCTAGTACAGTTTTACGTCCTACCAAGCAGTAATCATGTGCTTCATACGTCCCTCTAGCACGGTGTTACAAGCCTTGGACAACCTGCAAAGGGGATTCAAGGCAAACCATACTTCTAAGCAGAGAGGGTTGGCTGAGTGAACCAATCTATTCCTTTAATCTCAAAAATATATAGAACTATTCTATAGAATATATGGAACCACCTCTCTTTTGGACAATTGTTCACATGAAGGTATGGTTTCATTATAGTACCTGGAACAGAGCCCCGTGTGCTGGATCCTGAACAAACCCAGATCTTCTACAGAAAGAATGGTGCTTGAAATTTCTCAGGTCTTATTATTGATGTGATCCATCACCCAATGAAGCCATTGCACATGGACCAGTAGGTCTGGAAGACCCTTCCCTCAGTTTGAGTTCAAGGGCCACAGGAATATCATATCATCTGGGCACATGCTTGCTACTGAAACTTTCCTCAACACTCCCCTTTGCACAAAACCCAACACTGACAGCTCAAACTCTGTTGCATGGAGACTTATGCCAAAATACATCCTAGCTGGCTTATGTACTTAAATGAAGTATCTCAGGTAGGAACATAGACGGTCTAGTTTCCCTCAGCTATCCAAGGAGCAAGTCAGCCATCTGAGCCATTCTCATTTAATGTGGGATGAGTTGCTTTCTGAAAGTCTCTGCTTCCTCATTCTTTCTTTCTATCTTTCCCCCACTTTGATAATAAAGAAGCCTGGAATGAAAAGTTCAGTGAGCTAAGTTTGAACCTAAGCAACTGTCCATAGTCGCCCAGTAACCTTGTGAGAAAGTCTCGTCTTCTAAGACTTTTGCTCAGTGCTTTATCTTGGAAGACCAGCATACCTATGACAATCTTATAGGAAAAAAGGAATTTTGCTAAAGATATTGCCTTGTTTAGATTACATTGAATTAACCAAATATTATTCTAAAAGACAAAATCAGATTCTACAAACAAGAATTCAGTATTTAAATAATATTAAGGATAACTCTGAAATCGGCAGAAGTGATAAAGTTCAAGAACAAAGATAAAAGTTTTTCCAGTTCATCCAGACTGCTTGGGTCCAGAGGGACTCTTTGGTCCCAGAGAGATCTCACTGTAAGTACAACATGAGCCATATGCTGTAATAGTTAAACAATGTGGAGGGAATTAGGGGTGGACTGGAGACCTAAATTAAGAATTTTCATTACTGCCATGGATTGCATCCAGGCCCGCAATGTTATTTAAACATAAGGTTTGTGGTTTGATTTCATGATCTTTTTCCAAGGGAAGTGATGGAATTCAGGCATCAGTGGATGCTTCTTGCAGTATGTAGAGAGTATGATGCATCTCAAATAGCATTCTCATTACACATTGTGATAATAACAGTCATTTATTTAGTGTTGGATAGTTGATGGGTATTTCCATCTGCTTGTTTGTTGCTTCTTTGTTCTGCTGTTATGCTATGGTAAATGGTATACAATGCTAGGGGGCTACTTTGTGAAAAACCAATTCAGTTGTCTGGGTGTATTAAATATGGTTTGAAACATCCTCTTTGGTTATATCAACTTAAAAGCTGTTGTACTTGAATAGTGTAAGAGAAGGAGAGATAAAATATCTTTCTTAAACTTGGAGGATTGGACGCAGAGAAGCCAAGTAGGAAGACTGTATAAGTTACATAGCCAGACACTTCAGGTAACATCTGTGCTGTTAAATAGATATATTTCAGCCAGGTTCAGAATAGCCTGCATACATATTGTTCAGAGCTGGCAGATCCTAGCTGTCTCCTCTATATGCCCTGTAGGCCTAAGATGTAACTGCCAATTTAGGTATGTTATTTTTGGCTTAAATGTCCGAAACAATGTGTGGGTTGCTTTGCAACAATATGAGAGGTGCTTTGGGACTGGAACTGTGTCTTGCATTTCTCTGAGGACTGCATGTGTTGGAGGACTGAGAAGGGCACGTATGCTGGGGTCTTACCCATCTTTAGGAAGGATCTTCAAGCTGAACCAAGATGGGTTTTGCTTTGAAGAAGAAGATAGTTCACTCCAAAAGCCAGTCCAGATGAGAACTAGTATTTAGACTCTGAATGTCAAGGGAGTAGACCTGAAAGCATATTTTGGGTGTATCATCTGACAGCGTCAACGTATCACCTGAGGTAGGAAAGGACCTTGCTGAGGGAGTAGGGCCAACCAATAAGTTGTGCTGAGCTGTGCTGATGCCTTGCATATTTTTCATCCTACCAAGTGAAATCATGTGCACAAGATAATAACCCTGTGCCAGGAGTTAGCAAGTAGTCTCAGGAAAAAAAATGAAGAAACAGTCAAGGGCTTTTGAGGTGATGACATGTTGTTTGCTACTTTTTAGCAGAATTTCCAATACAACCTTTTTTCCAACATTTTCAGGACAGGACCCATTTACAAAAATGCTGAGGATTGTCAGAAAATACAGCCAGGAGTATATGTTTTCTATAAAATTGCTCAATCTGTGATTAATTTGAATGGCTAGAGAAATCAGGGTTTCTAATAGTTTCCTAAAGAGCATTCCAGAGTTGAAGGGCAGAGCTGCTGTCATTCAGCTCCCAAAAGATTACCCAACGATTCCTTTGTGCAGAAGGAGGTGCCTTGCCAGGAGTAATTCTGCCTTCTGTATGGGAATCCTTTACAAATTTCAGTAGCTTCTCAAGGGGTAAATTATTTTTCCCTCCTTTGGTCCCTGTGTCTCCTACTGCCTTCACAGCTGGTATGTTACAACACTCTCAGAAACGGTCATGATGGTGACGCAGCACAAGAATTGAGCAACACAAATATTTATGGTGACCTTGTCATAACAGAGGGAGAGATGTGCAGCCATTCATCAGACTTCCTGAGTTATTTTAATCTTTTTGAGAAATGCAAGAAGACTCTTGCTGTCTGCTGCCCTTTGCAGTTTCACTGGAGGGAAGTCTGCAGTCTAGAGATCTGCCTCTTTCTTTCATTATATGGAATTCCAACCAAATCCATTGCATTAGTTCATAAAAATCATCTTTTTTTTTTTTGTTGAGAGATGTGTCTGTAAATCTGCTACAATGCTGAAGCATGAATGTGTGGCTACATGAATTTACGCTCTGCAGAGCAGAACCTCCAGCAGCATTGGTGCGTTTGCAGTTAAAGCACATTGGATACACTTCAGAGAAGTGAGAGCAGGAGGTAGAAGGAGAAAGACAAGATCTCACCGCATCAGCCTCAGTTCGCTAGTGCTTTGCAGCACCTGGGTTGCTTTGACAGAGAGACGCTTCCTGACTGTGGTTGATACCAGCTCCACGTCTGCCCAGCCCCGTGATGCTCAGGGCTGCTGGGTCTTGTCATTTTGATGGTGCCCAAGGAGGACACCAACATGATACATGGTGGGATTCTTTTCTTCTCACAAAGAGGAGAAATTCATGGGTGCAGCTCATTAAAAAGGCAAGCAAACACACGTATGAGAAAACTATTTTCTTCAGTAAGAAAAAAGAAAAACAAAACAAAAGGAAAAAAAACTAATACATGGGAAACAGCATTAAAAAAAGGCTATTTCACTGCAAATCAAGCCTTTAAAAAGTCAGGAATACCAGATTTGTGACTCCATCTGTGACCACCTCCCTTGGACTTTGCTTCAGCACAGATCCCCATTACATTACACTTCTTATAATTATCTGTTCATATTCAAAGGACAAGGAGGAAAAGAGGAAGAACTGACACTGGCCAAACAGCAAGCGCTGTCAGAGGTCAAGTTATGCCTTAATTCTACCACTGACCAAACTGGTGCCTTGTGTCTTGCCCACACAGCCTGTGGCAGTGCTTTAACACAGTCATAGGTATGTTCATGGCACTGATTTTTTTTCCACACTTATAAGTAAAATCTGTCTATACTTTAGGATTCTCTTGTTGAAAATTCCAACTCTCTTTGTCACTGGCCACTGCATTACCATTGTATTTCCATTTCCAGAGAAGGAAGCAATGAGATTTACCTATAAGACTGTGGTTTGCAACAAAAAAATGCTCTTAAATTTCACTAGAATAAAGAAAAGTAAGTTATTAGCAAAATCAATTGGAATTTATGTATGAAGATCATATTAGATAATCAGAAAAAAATAATACCTTCCAGTTATAAAATCTTTCAGCAACATTGCAAATAATTTAAAAATAACAGCATATAACAAATGAGAAGAACCAAAATGTGTTTCATGAGTTCTCTCTAATTAAGCAATTGATAAGGGAAGCTAAAGACATCAGATAGATAGAATACAGATCTGAGAAGACCAAAGACAGGAAGAAAAAGGTCTTTTTTAAAGTGTGTCAGGAACACATTAAATCCTAGTGAAAATAAAAGTAACATGCTTCTAATCTGTTTATGGGAGCAAGTAGGATGATACACTAATAACATGAGGGTGATGATAAACTACTTTCTGAGCCTTTTATTGGTACAGGAGTACATGAAACAACCCTTTGTAACATCAACAGGCCTGAATGACTTTGACTCAGGCATTTTAAAAGTGAAGCTGTTGTGATCTCTGCTTCCCTGATGTTTCATTTCAATCTCATGATTTTGAGGAAATTACAGATGACTGAAAAAATGTTAATTTCTTGCCAGGATTTGCTGAGGACAAACATGGCAATGCAAAGATAGGCTGAATGCCAGCCAGACCCTCATATCAAGTAAGAGATAGGCTCATAAATCAGTGTAAAAGTTAAAGGCACTTTAGTGACTACTCATATGTTAATATGGAAGACAACTGTCATCAGAAAAAAAAAGATCTTTTGCATATGCTATTGAACCAACTGATTAAGGGAATGGGTAGCTTAAACATATTTGAGAGGTTTTGTTTGTTTGTTTTTGTTTTTTGAGTTTTAATATAAGATAATATGCTATAAGTAATGCAGAAACTTTTATCAGCCATAAGATTCCTGGTGAATCCTTTCCCCTTACCATTTTTTATTAAATATCTGGAGGTAATATCTAAAGTTTCACAGTGACATAGAACTTGACAATTAAATTATCCTGTGACAAAGCAGTAGGAAAAGGATGATGAAACATTTTGTAGGTTGGACCAGTTCAAGCAGTTGAGTAGGAGTGCAAAGGAGCACAGACAGGACCGAGGACTGTGGGCTGTACCTGCATCCTCAAAGCAGGAATGATCTTGGATGAACTCGAACCTTCAGGATAATGCTGAGTGAAATGGCATCACTAATGTGATCAGCAGACATTACTAGAGAAGAAAAATGAGTTAGAGAAATGATTATGATTTCTATCTGCTTGTAGCAGCTGTGTGTACCAGAATACTACATCCTGGCCTGACAACTGCGTTTTGAAAAAAAAATGCTGAAAAATTGTACAGGAAGCAGAGAAAAGCCACAGAGAAAGCTAAAGAGCTGGAAGAAAATATCTCACAATAAGAGATTTGAATAATGTGGTTTTCATAAGCTATTGGAAAAGAAGAATGAGATAACTCTTGGTGGCATGGAGAAAATAAAAAACAAGAAAAGCTAGCAGTGGCTAGCAGTTAAAATGAGATAAACTTAAGTTAGACACAAGAATTATCTCTCCTCAGGTAGACCAGTAAATTGGAATGAATCACCTAGAGAAGTGATGGACACTCAGTTTCTTGCATGGCTGGATTCTCCTCAAGATGACACTTTAGCAAGAGCAGTTTACAGGCAATAGATGACGTTCTGTGAATTGCAATTCACATACAGGTCAAGATGGCCTTAAAATCTACAGAAATAACCATGCTTTTTGCTGCTGATAGTGGACAAGTTAAATCTATCCAGGTGAAGCAGGAAAGAGAGCTCACAGTCTCCCATTTTCCTCTTCTCTTTTTGACTCATTTCACTTACATTCATGATGACAATCCAGCATCTTAAACATGGCTGGTCCCTCAGACCCCAGTGTGGTCACATCTACGGTTGCCTATGAGTCAGTGCTGCACTTCCACCATGCACCAAATTTCCTACTAAAAAAAAAAGAAAAAAAAGAAGAAATGCAGTTCCATGGAAGAGTGACTTCTGTGGATTCCCATAAAAGTCAGTGAGGTGCAGTTGATCTCAGTCCACAGCCTCACGAGACAACTCCTGGTTCTCCCTGTGGTCAATGAAGATTCATTCAATACAGCCAGTGGAACTGAGGGTTCATCTCCTTGCAAAATACATACCCAGCTGTGGCTGGATGAACTGAACCTGAGCTCCATTGACTTGACTGTCTAGGTTGGAGCCCAGACAGACAGCTCCGGTCTAGTTCCTACAATGGCAAACACGGTGAATACCACCTTTTGTGGTTTTACACATCTTCCCCTACTGATATTGCTGAGAACTTTGATGTGAGCCGCATACTGGACCAAAATGAGTACAATGCTGTGGCCTATATTGCAATTATTTTTATTTCATATGGTAAAGAAAACTGAAAGTCTCTGCTTTTTTAGGACACAGCGCAGCAAATCACTTTAGCACATGGATAATCTGCATGTGAAGGACATGATCACATTAAGAACTTTGGCCAAGCTGGGGGAATAAGGGCTTATGTTTCCATCATCATACCATCTGTTTCACATGAAAAATAGTTAATAAAAAAAATAATAAACCTTGATACATACCTGTAACTTGTTTCTTTTGCCTCTTCATCTGAACCTGGAGTGAAGGAACAGCACCCAGAATTCCTGCCAACTCAACACATGACAATGTGATGATGTAAATATAATTTCCTCTCCGTGGTCTGCATGTGCTAAGGCAGAGACTATGCAGATACACCATATTCATGGGATGATGACCATGTTTCCTAAAACAGAACAGTACTTTACCACTTGTGCCCCGCTCCAGATCATTACACATCTTTATAGCAGTATTTCGCTAACCTCAGGACTAGTAGGGTGAATAGGAGGAAGTGCGGTGAGGAGTTATTAAAGATCACAGTAATTTATACCCAAATTGTATTACATTTTGTTCTGTTTACAGAGAGGGAATATGGTAATTGCATAATCTAAGGCCAGTTTTAGATCAATCCATAAGCAACTGGCATATTCAGCTCCACTAGATGTACTCTGGCTCACTGAAAAGGCTATCAGCAAAGCATCATTCTCCCCAACCCCTCCTGCTAGAGAAAAACTGCTTGGTTTTCAAGTGTGGGGTCATATTCCTGCATACAGTGACAAGCCTCGATGTTCTTGAGATCAAGTCCCACAGGCTACTGTAAGACGGAGTTCCCCAGCACTGCTTCTTGTGAGCCACTATCCCATGGGCATGAAAATCATGCAGCAAACAGAAGGAGCAGGCTGAGGATTTGGTGTGTAAATCTCTCAGAGACCTTAGCTTTCCTGCAGGCACAGGTGCAAATCAGTCTCCACAGATATATTCTGAAACTGCTTTCGTTTTTTTTAATTAAAGCTTAAGCAAACATCATGAGTTCTGACCTACCTCTAACCTTGAGCCCATCTCAATGTAAGCAGTTGGACTAGGTGATCCCTAAAATCCCTCGGAGCATTATGTCTGTGTTTATAAGAGTTATGCCTTTCATGCAACAAAACCTGGTCTGTAAAGACTAGATTCCCTAGGGCAGGCCTTGGAGAAGCAGAGCACTTACGGCTTCTGCATGGCTTATATCTGCTTTGTGTCTCAGGGGCAGTGCAGAGTGTTTGATGTATTTTTTCTTGCAAAGCCTAGGGCATGCTAATGGCAGGTGTAAGGGTAAATGTGCTCACCTGGGAGAAGGGAGCAGAAGCAATCATGACCAGAAAGCTTCCCAAGGCCCCCAGCAGATGAAGGCGAGGTGGGCTTAGAGTTAGCTGAGGAAGCAGGAATATTTGTTTTATTGACTTTTCCAAATAGTTTGCCAATAATCTCACTTCCAGTTAAGAATGGGTACGGAAATGTTGTTGAATGTGGAATGTACAGCATGTACAATTTTAGGGATAAGCCATGGAAAAAATTATATCATCAGGAGCTAGATTTGGGACTTATATGCTCCCTATAACTCCTTCTTCCATGCTACAACAGTATTGCACATTATCTGACCAGTCTGAAGACCAAGATCAGGAAAAGTTCATGCATATGAAACATCTGTTCTATCATTCATGACAATAACTCAAAAAACAGATAATTCACTCCATCATTCTCCTCACCATGTGCTTCCATAAGAAAATATAGTGGAAACAACTATCTCTTAATATGCATGTGCAGTTCGCCTGAGTACTTACTGGGGAGTAGCAAAAGAAATGTAGGCTTTGGGCAAGTTGCAGCGTGTGTGCTGCCATTTTGGCTTATTCAAGAAAAGAACTTTTATGCAAGTTGGAAGACAATTTCTGCACAGTATCCTATCCCAATTCAAAATGTCTCCATTTTCAGGGAAAGTGTGTTTAAGTGGCATTGGTAACTGAATACAGAGGTCTGATAGCTTTTGCCATTTGATGACACAACAACTCTTTCTTAGGCACCCCTTTCTCCACCCCTGCATAACACTGAGGTTACTCTTCAGGTTCCTTGCAGAAACAATATTCCTATAATATTTTCTTCTTAGTAGCTGCATCCTGGTGGAAAGGAGCTGGTAAATGATTCTGGTTTCCCCAAGCTCCAGACTGGAGGTGAAACACAACCCATGCTGGTAATGGCTGGCTGCAGCACACATCAGACAGCTGGTCGATGAGGACATGCAAGAAGTGGAAACTAGGTCAATTTACTAAAGATGCGTATAAAAGAATTGCTGGAGCATGTAGGGACAAAATCAGAAAGGCCAAAGCGCAAAATGGAATACAAATAGCAAGGGACATTAAAGATAAAAAAAAAAAAGAGTTGTATTAATATTTCATTACAGGGAGGAAGATGAAGGAAGAAGGTGGTCCTCTACTTAGGAAGAAAGCAGAGCTGCTAATGTCTGGAAGGCTGAAGTGCTTAATGTCTCTCACATGTTAGTGCTCCCTGAAATGGCTATGATCTAATGTCACTAACACCAGTAGCTGGGAAGGAAGAATGCAGCCTACATACAGTGGGTAAAAGAGTGTTTTGGTAAGACTGATTATTTTTCAAATCAATGTACTGGTCGGCTCAACTAGCCACTATCTTGTGAGGCTTAAAACGGGTGGTTGACAGCAGACACAGATCTATCTATGCTGAGGCAGAGGCAAAGTAAGACCTAGAGAACTACAAACCACTCAGTCTATTTTCAACGTCTAGGAACATACTGATACAACAAATGAAAAAGATTATTTTGAAATCTCAAGATTGGAAGAGGGATAACAACAACACCAAGCACATATTTGTTAAAAATAAATAATTAAAAATTGGCAGATCTATGGCAGATCTAGAGGATATGAGAGACAGGTCATATACCATAGAAGGAAAGGAACTTGTTCTGATGAGATTTGATCCTGACTCTAGAAAGTCTTTTGGCACTATCATCTCATGTGAGATTTGCACGAGTGAGATGGGAATTCAATCCAGATTAAATTCTGGAGTGTGGATGGCCATCTAGTAGGAGAGTTATCCTCAAAAGGGGTTACCTGTCTCACCATGGAGGAATACCTGGAGTAGATTTCAGAGATCTAGCTTGGCGTCATTCAAAATCTTCCTGTCTTGGGCAGCAGCATAAAGAAGGTAGATCGGTAGACAATATGAGTTGAGGTTAAAAATCAAAACAAACCTGGAGAGGTTTTCTGAAACAGATTGCTGAGGTAACTGTAGGCATGGGTTCGTTCAAGCTCCATGGTCATTTAAGCCATGATGAATTTTTTCACCAAGGGTAAAGAGACAGGATCAATCCTGTGCCATAAGAGAATGAACACAGGAAAAACAACAGAGAGGGACAAGAGGACTCCACAGGAGTAAAGCCCTGTAGAGACAAGTTACTGCTTCTGCTAGGGGATTTCTGGGATCAATATCTGTTGTTCTTGGGATTTTTCTCCTGTTTTCAATCATTTTTTCCAAAGAGGTTTAACTGATTTCACAGATACCCTCCCTCACCAGCATGAGTAGCACCCAGACTTGCTTTACAGGATGCTAACTGTGGGGTTGTGGTCATTTGGGTGGCTGCATGTTTTGACTGTGCCTGACTAGGAACTTGCTTGCCTCCATAGGAATAGTCAGCATGGTGGGAATAGGTGGCTTCTTGGAGACCCTGCAGGTGAAGAAAGTGACGCTCCTGGGAAGTTTCTGGACAACATGATGTGTAAAAATCAGGTCCATGCCAGAAATCCAGGTTATCTTGCATATCAAAGACTAGAGAAGAGTAGGAGAGGTGATCAGAGAGCTACAAAAGATGATATCTGAGCAGAGAGTGAGAGAACCAGGGAAGAAAAGGCTATAGGAGAGAGCTGCTCACTGTTTTTAAACTGGATGAACATTGTGATGAAGAAGAAAAAAATAATTCCATCGACATGTTCTAGGAATAGTGGACTTAAACTCTAGTAAGGGAAATTTGAAGGAACCATGAGGTAAACTCTCTGACTCTGAAAACAGTACAGCGATGGAAAAGATTGCTGGAGGGAGAGTAGAGGGAAGGGACTTCCCTCTGTGGCGGCTTTTAAGATAAGATTAGACAAACATCTGTCAGGAGGGGTTTAGTTAGTGCTGATCCTGCCTTGGGGCAGGGGAGGGGTGAGAGGACCCCTTGAGTCTCTTCCAGCTTTCCCTCTCGCTGTGCCTCAGCTGTATTCCCTGGCCTTCCTCCCCCTCACATTCCCCTTCTGCAGCTCCTGGCTCTGCTTGACAGACTCAGAGCAATGGTCCTGCTCTCAGCCCAGGATCTCTCCTGCCTCACAAATGAGCAAGCCAGAGGTCCTGAGGAAGGAGGAGTGCTGTGATGTCTCCCTCACAAGGAGGTCTCTGGCCAGAAGCTGCACTCCATCACTCATACCCAGCAGGATGCAGGCTGGACACGCACCCCATCATGGCATGAGCTGCACAGCTCTGAACCAGCACACCATGAATGAATAAAGCCACGAGGCTTCCAAAATGTGAAATTTTTGCTAAATTGGCCACTCCGTAGTCTCAGCAGACACCTTGATGCCTTAATTAGATGAGAGATTTTTTTTTTTCTTGAGATGAGGTCTATAATCCACACGGTGCAAAGAGAAGAATGGCTTTTCCAGGAAACCCTTCACCTGCACAACCTGGAATGATGTGGAATAACTGAAAATAATGAGGGAAGCCCACTGCCTCCAAGGACATTGTGGTGTCTGAGACATGGCATCGAGGACCATGTTTTCCTGTTTCTGTGCTGTATCCTGTTCTGTGAGAGGTGCTGGGAAGGCAGCCACTCATACCAAGGATGACATGTCAGGGAGATGCATTTGAGGATAAAAATCCTCAAATAAGATATATAGAAAATAGAGAGCAGAAGGGGCTTCCTTTGTTAAGCTGGAACAAGGGCGATAAGTGGTGGCTTTTGCTTCAGATTGTAGTTTTCTCCTTCAAACCTGAATACTGCTCATTCTGGCAGTTTTCTGTGGGATCCCCAGAGGACAAGTCTGAAATGTGTGCGCCGCATTGTGAGGGACTCAGTAGAGTTCAGTGAGTCAGAGCGAGTGGGAGCCATGGAAAACATCCCACACAGAGCCTAAAGGCCCCAGAGACGCAACTTCCCTGTGGCTGATATCCAGATAGCCAGAAGGCACTGTTTAGAGACTGAAACCTTCCTATGATAGACCCTAAATAAATCCTTAGCTTTGCAAACTTACTATTTAGAAAGATTAGTTGTAGTTAGAAATGAGTAGTTGAACCCAAAAAAAAATAGTGATAAAGGTCCATGTTTCATTGGAATCTGTTCCCAAAGTCCTGAGTCTGTGACATCCAAGGTCAAGTTGGTGTCTTCTGGACTCTGAGTCAACAAATTTCTCCCTTGTCAAATTAGGAATGGGTATTATGGCAGTATTAGGGTAGGACTTGAAAATGAGTTTTTTGGACCTGGTAGAGAGTTTTCATTTTTGACATCTGGCTTACAATGCTATTAACATCACAGTGATTTCCAGATAGTGAATGATAGGTGCAACATCCCAGGAAATTTCAGGGCTGATGAATGTACAGTTTGCATTTCTTTTAAAAGGAAATGATGATTACACTTTTTAATGGTTGAGAAAGAGGCTTAGTCTGATGGTTAGAAACGAGAAGTACCTGAGGCAGCCTGAAGCGTCTTGTCTCACATAAACTTTCTGTGTTGTGCCTGTCTCTCTATCACCAGTAACCTGAATCACATCTTCCTCATCCAGATTCCTCTTGAGAAACATATTCTGAATGTATGCAGCCTAGTAATTGCTCAGGGACTTAGCAATTTGGAGAGTGATAAAAGAGATGGNTCCAGACTCCTCTTGAGAGGAGCCTGGGGAGTGATAAAAGAGATGAACTGAAGTCATACAAAGGGAAGGAAATACTGCCAGGTCCCACTTTGCTTCCTGATGTAAGGAAAAAACCACATACTGCTTCCTCAGCTTCAGGTGAGTATTCCCAGGATGGCGAAGAAGTCACTCACAGCCTTGGAGGAGCTGCCCAATTCCTGATGCTCTTGCATCAAGGTAGACATCTGCTTCTGGGCCTTGTCCAGCTTTTCTTGTGTGGACGTAGGTTGGTAGTCTTGCCCAAGGCGTCCTTTTTTCCTCCTGTCCCTCAGGTGGACTCTGTATTATCCTATCTGCCCCAAAATGCTGATAAGAGGAAGGGAAAGTAAAAACAACCCCAGAAGGAAGCAAGGCATGTTCTTCTTACTCCAGATGAGTGTGGAAAGCCTTCAGCCTCGGTTGTACTGCGCTGTTCCCTTTCTTCACCTTGGGATTGTTCTTCTAGGTCAGTACACTATGGTGCTCCAAACAAAATCACAAAACAAAATAAAATAAATGTTCCCACTCTGTGATGAATGCCTTGTGGTCCGCACCCTCCAGGACATAAAGCAGCAGCCTGTTAATCCTCATTTTCCCCTAACTGAAGTGCTTCAAATGCACTTATTAGTGATACTAAACACAAGTCTATCAGAATGCTTTCCAAATGTCTCTTCTGCTGAGTTCCCTTCTAAAGCAAGTCTAAGAACTACAATTTTACTGTCCGTGTGAATTCACCTTCCAGATGCATAAATAATATATATCTGCAGGAAGGTGATTCCATGTTTGCGCTTTGAAAGATGCCAGGGAAGAATTTGTGAGAGTTTTAGTATTTTCCTCCCCCAGATGGCAGTGTGAAAGAGGACACCTGTGTTTTCCTCTTCTTTTGCTTTTATAACTGAGACTAAATTCAGGAAAAATATTGATGTGGGCTGGGAGGGGAAGACTCTAATTGTTCCTTGCAAGAAGAAAAAAGAAAAAAAAAAAAAGCAGATGAGAACTGGAGAGCACGTGGACTGTGTGTAGCTGAAGTAGCAGCACTTCTGTGAACTCTACATCAATAAAGCCGCTTTCCCCACAGATTTCTGTCTGGTGGCTGACTGCAAACTCCAGCTGAAGTTGTTTTCTTGCAGTCAGTCGCCTGAGAAGGCTGAGCTGTGTGGCTTCTCTGCTGTCTAATAGAGCATGAACAAACACGCCACTTTTCCCAAGGGTGTCTTACTGGTCCCTTCTTCCCCAGTGCCTCTTTTCACAAAATGCACAGGAAAGTAATAATCCAAGAGCCATCTCTCAGTGACAGTTATTGTTTGATTTGGCCAAGAAATTCATAAATTACTACAGAGGGACACAGACAGACAAACATGAACATGTATGAAATGATTGCATAAGCTCCGTTTCCCCAGGAAACCAGACTGAAAGCAGCTCTGTTGAAAGAGAAACTTTTACTAACCAAATACCAAAGGAAAAATTGAATAAAAACTTACCAGTGCTAGAATGCAGAATTTGGATACTCGGGTCTTAGAGGGAAAACTAGTCCTTGAATATTTCATGCTTAAAACTGGAGCTTAAGCTCTTGGAGATCTTATCATACCTCTTATAAACACCTCGTACTTTTTTTTTTTTCTTATTTTCTTTAGTATGAAAAAGTACATGTTGTTAATAAATGAAGATGATACATACTACAAAACAACAGTTATGGGCTAGAAGAGTACAATCAGTTACTTTTGAACAGAAAAACAAGCACAACTGAGGTGACTGGAAATGAGTATGGCTTTTAGCTTTTAGCCCTAGTTCTTTTCACTTTATGAAATTTCTTTTTTTTTTTTTCAGCCAATAGTTTACAAAATCTAAACAAATCTTGGAAATGCACTGACGTCCTTACAGTGCTGGCAAGTCTTGATGTGTGACCAGAATAGTCAGACCTGATTCTGAGTTTATCTAGACATGACTGGGAACAATGATATTGGACACAGTGGGTTTCCACCAGGAGGGAAGAGTTTTCTCTTCTCAACCTCAACCCCATCTCAAAGTCTTGAGAATATTGCTGAACCAGTGGAAGAAAAAAAAATGCTCAGATGAATGAACAGTTCTGCAATTCTGTGGTCGCTGATCTAGAGAATAGAAATACCAGGGAGTGCACATTGCCCACAGTGGCTGAAGTCATTTTTTTGGCACGTGCCATAAAATTGCTTGTGAAGGAGACCATGAAATGAAGCAGGCCAAGCTACGAAGGCTACAGCCTGTGCTGTCTCAGGAATGTCTGCTGGGATTCTTCATCCTTTCTTAGGTTATTAGTGAATATATTTTCCTCTCTTTTCATGTGCATCAAGAAAATCATCAGGAGGCAGGAGGCAAACCCAAAGGTTAGTTCCTCTTCCTGCACTTCCCACATTTGTTCAAATAGTTGAACTAATATTTATGAATAATGCATTGCACCCATGAATGCCACAGATCAATGTGGCTCCAAGGACTTCATTTTTATACCAGCTGAGGCCTAGACTCCATGTGCGTTATTAATCCAGCCTATTTTACTGCTTAGCAAATAGTGTGGCAACTTTATTATCAGCAAGGATTTCCCAAAGCTTGCCCACATTTCTGACAGGTTCCTGATTTTCTGTAGCTTTTTCATTTTGAACAGAAGATTGTCATAGAATGTGGTATCTGAATTGTTTGCTTTTTTTTTTCCTTTTTTTAGCTCTATTTTTTTCTTGAAATCTTTAATTAATAAATTGTTATTTTGAAACTAGATATTGGGAAAGACAATTGCTCAAGCAAAACACATTAAATTCTTGAATACTGTCACCATCCTCATGCATGAATGCATGGTGCCTGGTTCAAAACCACTGAAACATCATTTTTGCCCACTTAACGGTCAGATAAATAGGATCCAATAGAAAACTGAGAATTTAAGACTATATGAATATAATAGGTCACTATTTTTCAGGGCAAAATACAGGAGAAAGAAAATATGATGTTATAGGAAAAAAAAAACAATTTAAATTATTAACGTGGGTCTTTGCAGATCTAAAATGATCCATATTTGCGAATTGACTTAAAGTTCTACCATTTTTTAAACTGGAAGATATAAAAGCTCTTATTTCAATGGTTCATGTTTTCTCTACTGTCATTCATGCACTAAATGTTTTTATTTGCAATGAATCATCTGGATTAATACTATTGAGATCAACAGAGTCCCCAGATTGACACCAGCTGAAGAGCTGCCCTAATAGGTCTGTGTCTGTTTATGGGGAGTGAAACCACAGTCGTGTCTCCCTGAAGGCAGCATTCACTTGAGTACAAATGGTTGAGCCCCCATGAATGAATTACATTTTTGAAGGCTCCATTTATCAGACTTAGATAGCTGCTACTGCACGTATTTCAGTGGAGCTGATTTATACCAGTTCATCAGAGAAATAATCATTCAGTTCCAGAGCGCCAATTGCTAGCTTGATTTATCCGAACTAGCAGAAATATAGCTGCTGGGTGTGTTATCAGCCTTAGTTCTATGCCAGTGCAGGGAGTGCAAACCATACAGCACAGTTCCTCCTCAGTAATGGTGCGTTTCAAGGTGCATCTCTTTGCATGGCGCTTTTTAAGGGATTTTTAACATAGGCAATGAAGAAATACAGTGAGAGATTTACCACGTTAGCCCGTCCCGACACACAAGGAGCAGCTGGTACCATCTGGTACCATGTGCACCATGGTGCCAGGAATGCAGGTCTCCGTAGAAGCTCTTGACTCTCCATCTGCTGTGCGGTCCTGGGCCAACTTCCTTGCTCAGACTGTTTAGAAAGCAAGACGGGGAGTCCTCCTGCTGTATTTCTTGCTTTCCGTGGTGTCAAGTCTTATCTGCAAAGCCCACAAACTCCCTTGAAATGAGATACTCACCTGGGTTGAAGAGGGGCTGGCTGGGTGCTCAGATGCTTGATACTATCAGGAGTTGACTAAACAGATGTTTTCAAACCCCTGCTTCTCAAGTCTCTTTGATATTTCAAAGGGCCAGGCTGATGTAACTCTCCTTCCTACAACCCAATTAACAACACCAGCAATAAGAGAAGACGGGGCAGTTTAACCAGCCCATAACACCGTTTTGGGAAGGGTAGGACTCCCACCCTTGCTGTGGGTGCCAGGCTGGCCGCGCTGAAAGGCAGAGCAAGGACACAGCGTATGAAAACCCAGCACCGCTACTTGTTTGACTTGTTCAAAAGCCAGGCTCATGCTTCTCAGCCTTCACCTTTTATGAGTCACTGAATACCAAGATGCTCTCTTTTTTTCCCCTGGGCTCGCAGACAGGCTCTGATCTCACTTGCATTAGGGTAAATCCACTGCAGGCAGGAGTTATTCCTGCCACGGAGTTATAGGCAGGATCCATCCTCCCTGAGCTCTTCGTGTTCTTGCGAGGTCCTGTTTTCTTTGGCCAGCCACAGCCCCCTGTAAAAGTGTCAGGCACATTGAATGGCATAAAATAAATCAATCCATTTCCCAGGAAAAAAAAAAAAAGACTATAAAATGGAGTCAAATTGAGAAATCACTTTATGTGACTAAGGGGCCTGGAGGATATGTTGAGGAAGGAGCAATATTAAAGTGTTAGGCTACCGTATTCAGGGCTATTTCACACTGGCACATGCTGTTCCCATTTTGTTGTGGATGGTGTGAACGCAGGGACATGGGTTGATGGATAATTACATTTGCAGAGTCCATGGAGGGTAAAGGGGGAAGAGAGAGGAAAGTCTTTAAAACTACAAGGTTGTTTCAAGGTCCAGAAATCCAATTGGCTGCTGGGACTTAAAAGCAATGTGGCTTCCTTGTTCTGCTGGGCAGAGTAAGGGGTGATTTACTCAAACCTTGTGAATTTATAGGCTGGAAGAAGGTCCTGAATTCTCGTTAGACAAGCAGACACCAGCAGGAAGGTGAAACTAGCAAACTCAGAGTGGAAAAAAGAAAAGAGAAAATGCTGGAAAGGGAAGAAGCATTTTTAACAGAGAAGGCAACTGAACTCAAGAGAATGTGAATTTTCAAGCATTTGAAGATCTCAGATTGAGATTAAGCCTTTGAATTAGGCAGAGAAGTGTTCTTAGCCCCTCTTTTTATTGGAGTAGGGGGAAGATTCTCCAGGACAGAGCAAGAGTGGGTGGTGACTGCACCGCTCTCTTCCATCACCTTTGGGAAGGACTGGCAGAAGAAGAGCTGCCACCACTGTCACTTTAGCCTGAGTGAGATAGCCTCTCTCGTGGTCCCATACCTGCACCTCTACCCTGGAGCTCCTTCCTGGTCGGTGCTAAGACAGTGCCACAAGGAAGAGGAGCCACGAGCAGCCAGATCTCCACGTCACGGGACGTGCTCGGCTGCAGCATCAGCGCAGGAATTCACCCTGGGGAATGACATTCAGGGAGATGGCCTCAAGTGGGTGGAATGACCGAGAGTTTCATAGGGAAAAATAATTGTCCTTTCTGGTGTGACTTGCTGAAATACAATTTCCTTCAATTTTTCAGTCAGTCTGATAATTTGGGAGCCTTGAACTCTTGTTCCTTTTGCGTTTGTAAAGCTGCTCTCAGGACCCCTTCAGCTCTTTCCAGTTCTCTCCTAAGAGGCATTTGCCACCCACTTTGCCTCAGAGCAGTAACCCCAGGCTGATCTGCTTTAACCTCTCTTGTGAAGGTGAAAAGACATCTCATGTAGGTCGGAGGAAATGCACTCTCCCTTTGGGAGCACTCGTGTCCCTTTTAGTATTCCAGGGAAACTGAGTATTACTGAGGAAGACTTTAAATACTTTCCAAATCAAATTTAGAGATGTGAGGGAAATTATTATGCCCGTGCTTAAGTAAAAAGAGGAGAACACGTGAGAGGTAGTAGAGGTAAAATCCTTTCGCCAGCAGAACAGTCATTTCAGGGTGCAGGGTCCAAATTCACCTCTATCTGCAGGGGTGATGCACCCCCATGTAGCTGGGAAGTGTTTCTGATGTAGGTTTCTAGTGCAAAATAAAAACAAAATATTATACCAGGGTCCCCAACACTGATCCGTACTGGGGTGCACACCACCAAAATCACA
Organism: Crypturellus undulatus; assembly: GCA_013389825.1. Taxonomy (NCBI): domain Eukaryota; kingdom Metazoa; phylum Chordata; class Aves; order Tinamiformes; family Tinamidae; genus Crypturellus; species Crypturellus undulatus. Next base: position 110,124 of record VWPW01024800.1, on the reverse strand, counting down.
GAGGGGATACGAACTTTCCTATCAGTGGTGGGATACTCTATAAAAGAGCAGGGTCCCTTGGGAATGTGGCTAAATACCTCCGTAGGGCTTGCGGGACAAGCTTCATTCTGATCTTGAATGAAGCCACTGACTTATTATTTTAAAGAAGAGTACATACACCAAGAATCTGTATATGGTTGCATACACGTAAAGCATTTAAACAATCTCAGCCAGCTGGACCTCTGCACTGTAACTTTCCCTTTAAGAGCCCTTTGGCTAAGGGCGATGCACTGAAATGCAGGAGGTGGGACAACAACACACACACAAAAATGAAGAAGTGAAGGCAGGAAAAGTTTCTCCAGAGGAAAAATGCAGGGCTTGTCCTTCATCCTGACGTCAGATCTGTCTTTAATAAAATCCCCAAAGAGCCAAGAGAAAAAGGCAGACTGCCTAGGATAGGTTGCCAGTTCAGGATTGCTCTGAATTCCCCACAGTGGTGTTTTTGCGCAAAACGGCTTGAAATCTGGGTTCAATCAATGTATTTAATCCCGGCTTCCAGGGATGAGGTGGCTTTTGCCCTGGATTCTAGCAACAAGCAGCATTTTGCAGGTGAGTGTGGGAACGGGAGGAGAGGCTCGCCTTCTGCAAACACACTCGCTCCCCTCTGTGCAGCGCGCTGGGGAGCCTGGTGCCTGCGGAGCCTGTGGAAAACTGGGAGCAGGGAGCCTGGGGAGCTCGGAGTCAGGGAGCGGGGAAGGAAAGGTGAGCTCGGGAGGCAGGAAAGGAAAGGAAAGGAAAGGAAAGGAAAGGAAAGGAAAGGAAAGGAAAGGAGAGGAAAGGAGAGGAAGGGGGGGGAAAGGAGAGGAAAGGAAAGGAAAGGAAAGGAAAGGAAAGGAAAGGAAAGGAAAGGAAAGGAAAGGAAAGGAAAGGAAAGGAAAGGAAAGGGGAAGGCAAAAGGGAAGGCAAAAGGGAAGAAGGGAAAAGAGAAATTGGAAAGGTGCAAACGTGTCTCTGAGTTGAGTCTGTCTGTGCTCAGCATCCATATGTATCGGCAGAGAAAACTGTGTCTGTTTGCTTTAATTGCAATAATCCTTATTGTGGATATCCACAAATGTCCTTATCGCGGGGCAGAGCAGGGAAGAAAGGTCCTGCTGGTAGGGGAGCTGCTGTGAAATGCAGGGACAGGTCCCGGCACCAGGGGCTGGATCCGTGCTGGGACCAGGACTGCCGGGACTGGGGCTGGATCCGCGCCGGGTCTGTCCTGTGCCTTACCGGGTCCCTGCCCATCCCGGGTCCGTACCAGGTCTGTGTCGGTACCGAGTCTGTGTCGGTACCGGCTCCGTGCCCATCCCGGTCCATGCCTTCCTGCCGGTACCGGGACAGGTCACCACTCGCCCGCTGCAGCCCCAGGCACCAGCAGGGCAGGAGGGTTTGTGTGCCCCTCTCCCCCAAATTCTCCTTGTATCTACCCGATTCCGCAGTCCACGCAGGCAGCAGCTGCTTCCCCTCTCCTCCCCTCTAGGAAAACCTGTGTAGGAAAGGCGCTATTTCAGGAGATGTGCTGTGTTTTTCTTGTCCCCTCCTGGGACGTGCTTGCGGCTGGTGTAAAATCCCTGGGGGGGAGATCCCAGTAGGGGGGGCAATGGGTCAAACGAAGGCTCCTTCCTTGGGTGAGAGCATCTGAGCTCCAAAACTGAGAGCTCTGGTGCCCCTCACATCATCCCCATCCTCGTCCCCAGAGAGGATGGACTCAGGGTTTGGGGAGCCCTGTTGTTTGCTGGGGTGCCCTGGGGAGCCCTGGGGAGCCAAACCCGTGTGAAGCTGTCCCTGAGCATTGCCCCTGTTCAGAGGGAGGTAAAATCAGCTGCATTGTGCAAAGGGGGTTTTGCTTTGCAGGGCTGCTAGCTCTGGAGGTTGGTTTGTGCCTTAGGCAGATAATGTGGGGTTTTACACCAAAAAGCGGCGTGCGCGATGCGGTGTGCCAGGTGCACCCGGTGCTCGCAGATGGCAGAGTGATAAGTGCTGCATGGACGGGGAGATGGACTGATATGGTCCCCCTGCTAGAAAAGAAAAGAAAAAAAATGAACTAACAACAAACAAGCAAAATGCACCTCTCAGCTGCTCTAAAGTAAGACTCGACTTTGGCTTTTGTAAGTAAAAAGTCACACAGAGGGAAGGGTAGTCCCCCCCCATCCTCGCATCTCCTAGTGTTATTACCAAAGAACTGTGTGAATCCTATACATTTTATATACATTTTATGTATATATATAGTGATTATCCTAGATTCCCTTGATATCCGGGGAAACAAAAAAAAAAAAAGAAGCAAAGCAGCTGTAGCATAAAAGTATGCAAGTGCATGCAGACACACGCGGCTGCTGTGGGGATGAGTAAGTGCACTCCAAATAACACCAGTGGTATGTTTGGTCTATTGAGTATCTCAAAGAGAGTTCAAATGAGTATATAAAATAGTTTTAAGAGAGTCCTGAGCCTGGACTGTTTCCTATTCAAAGCTTCAAATCCTCCATTGAGTATTGTAGGTGAAGCTCTGATTTTTTGGAACATCCCATGAGCATAAAGCCACAAAAAGAACGGGAATGAAAAGTGTGACCAAGTGCACAATGGATAGAAGGGGTTAGGGAGAGTAACTTGGGGAAGAGCTTGGGTTGGTCTGGTCAGCTCAAGAGCAGGCTGCCTGCAGGAGCAAGGGATGTTAATAATGGTATGGGATATTGTAAATGTTTAATGTGAGTGGCCACACAGGTCATGAGAGACGTCTTGGGTAAGTCACACATGCTGTAGCATATGAGGACTGATAACGCCCTGACACAGCCTCACCTCGCTGTGTATTTCGTTGGCTCTTTGGCAGCATCATCACAACCATGATGAAGTTCTCCCCAGCGTCCCAGGTGCAATGTGTGGAGTGATAGTGCTGGGCACCACACTGTCCATAAAAAACCCTGTGGCCACCATGGGTACCTCCCTGCATATATGTAGGAAGATGGAGAGGAAAAGGTGATATATCGAGTCTGACTCTCTAGTTTTACTCTTGTAGCTGGGATGTATGTGTTTGTTCCAGAAAGAAAGGAGTTAATATGGGAAAGTCAGACACGTCTTATAGGGCATTTAGAGCAGTTACCAGGTCTGCAAGAACTTTTCCTTCCCACACCCCAATTCTGTATCAAGCCACTGAGTTCTTGGACAATTTTATTGGTAATGTTCTTATTGGGGAGAATATTCTTATTGGGGAAAACTGAGAAGAGAAAAAAAAATGAGTATAGTTAGAAGTTCAGGGGTAAAAAAATGCAAGGATCTTCTGCCTTTAGCCCTGGCAGCTCAGTAAATAAACCCCTTATTCAAATAAAGGAATTTCTGAAATTCCTTTAGGAATTTCTGGGGTTTCTGAAACATTTGAAGTGGGGGAATACAATCTTGTGGACATTTCCTTTAATGGTGCTGGTAAACAGCGGGTCAAATAGCAAAGAATGACATTGCTGGTTCCCAAATAAACCAGTAGGCTGTTATTAACACTGTTACATGATGTGGATGCCCATTGCAGCACACAAACTTCAGCTTTTGGCTTTAGTGGGGACAAGAAGGAAGGAGAGACCTGCCCCAAAATGGTTTCAGGTAGACACCATCCCCTCTGTTTGATTTGGTTACAATGTCCCCTGCAATGAGCCAAGCTCAGGGCTGCCTGAGGCCATGTGAAAGGTGGCTTGAGAATTGTGATGTGTGCTTTTTCCTTCTCCTTTTTATAAGATTTATTGGTACAGGTTAGATGCCAAGAATTTCATTTGCAAAATGTTTGGATTTGGTGGCAGGAAAAACTGATTACATTTCTTTAGGCTCTTCCAGGAGAAACCACATTCTGACCAAGCTTAAAAAAAAAAAAAAGCTGTGTATTTATACATTCTCTTATCTCTGCTGTTTGCTAGCACCTTGTCTGCTCTTTAATAATAATGGTTCCAGGTATCTTCACCCTGGTCGGCAAAAATCCTCTGGCTCTCCAGAGGAGGTGGCCTGAGGTGTGAAAACCAAGTACTTCTCAGTGCAAGGTCATAGTCTGGCAGCTCCTCATAAAGGATAATGGGGCATGGATTATTTTAGGCAGTGTAGGCTGCAAGTTGATGTGATTTACCACTCCAGCCTTCCCACCAGGAATGCTGGTCAGCATCATTCCTGAGGCGTATGACTGCTTCATATATGTGGTTTTCGCTAAGCTAGTCTTTGATTTGTCAATCCCCTCTCAAAATCCTCATGCCTAAAGAAAATACAGCATTGCCATTTCAGTGGCAACATCTTGCAGGTAGCACTGAACAGCGCTTAGATGGATCCGAGGTCCTCTAAACCTGTTCTTGATGAACTGAAAATACACTACAAACACAGACACACACCGAATTGTTGAGAGCAGAACGCTTTTATACTTCATTTTTTCCTGACTTCTGCCATCAGTCTCTGAATTTGCTTTGGTAGCCACATGTTTTTACATTCCCCTGCCTTCTCAAGCTGCTAGGCAGAGGCACAGGTCAAAGATGGTCAGAAGTGCTCCCCACCTTCATGGGGCATCGGGCGTCTTTTTTGAGGCTTACGACTTCCCCGTAGGAATGTTAAGAGCTGTCCTAGCATCCCAGCAGTGCTCAGCTTACTGAGAGCTGCTCTTTCTGGATGACTCAACTGTCCAATCTGCCTGAGCATTCCTGTCTGCATGGTCCTGGCTCTCATGCATGAGTGGAAATGGAGCTCTTTTGGGAAAAAAAAAAAAAAAAAAGTATTCTGCACACAAACATTGGCAGCTGTGGCTTGGCAAAAGCTGAGCTCTCACAGCTTCAGCTGAAGATGCTTTTGAGAACCAAACCTGCCAGTGTCCTGTGCTGTGGACCAGAAAGCAAAGTGGCATTTCTTCATCCTTTTGATATTTTTTGTCACTTGGTGTATTTAGGCACCTTTTATTAAATATCTCCCTGACTCTCCCTTCATTTCTTACAGTATAGCTCTACCGTTCTTGTGGTGCTTATGTTAAAAGTAGAATTTTCTATTTCTTTAAAGTTGACATCTTCACAGTGACCGGCCCCAAAACATCTTCCCCGTTTGTTGGCTTCTGGGATCTGATGCTCACTAAGACTTCAGCTCCTCCAGCCCAGCTCCTTGGCCTGGGTTAGGACACTCGTGTTCCCCATTGATCCCTCCTCCAGGTGCTCTCCTGCCGGCAGCTTGCCAGCTTGTGAGATGAGTTTGGCCTGGCACTGCTGCGTGCTGGCTCACGGGGTTTATTTTTACAGATGTGTTCTTGGGCTGAGGGACTCGGCTGCTATAACAGCTCTGGGCAGATGTTCTCCATTGGCTTTCTAGCTGCGAGTGAGGATCGCCAGGTCTCCTGCACACTGGTGGTCTCCCAGTCCTGTGAGATACCTCCACCTGTGCCTGTTATTTACTGCACTTATATTGCATCAGGACACATTTCCCTCCTGATTGTTGCTTATTCTGGTATCCTAGTTGGAGCCTGAGGACTCCTCTTAATCTCTTGTGCTTTCTAGTAGATTCCTGCTGGGCTTTGACTGTCATCCTAGCATCTGGCCCTAGGGTGGGAGACAGAAGGGGAAAAGGCAGTCCCTGGCAATCCAGGTGCTCTATGCATGATTTTTCGTGTGGCTGGGGAAGGAAAGGAGAGCCTTTTGGCTGAAATAGCTGTGGAAAAAAGATAACATTTAAACTAAGCTTTGCAGCACAACCTGAATAATGAATTTCTAGTACTGGGGTGATGCATTCCAGGACTGTGCGGTCATCTCTCTGTTCCTTTCTCTTTCTCAATAGCTCTCATGTTGTTCTTTTGTTTTATTAGCCTGAGTCTGTCATTCTACTTAACCTAGAAAGCAAGTGAGAGATGTGCATGTTGGAAGGCTAAGAATCATGAACTCCAGGATGGTTTGTAATGAGCCCAAAGGGAAACCTGAGATGTTTTTGTAGAAATAATTGTGGATTCACGCATCATCCATGGAGGGTTGTGAGTCAGCCAGGCACACCTGAATCCTGATTTTGTTGGGCACATGTGCAGTTAGGACTTTGCTATAATGGAGCAGTTCCATCCTTGCAAAAGGATCTTGTCCTAAGAGCGTGCACGCTCACCTACTTGCAGCTTTCGAAGGGATCATAGGAAAAAATGACTCATGCTTGGGATGGGGGCACCATAACAAGGTCACCTGCTCCAGAATTGATTGACATTCAAGTGAAAAGGACACACAGTACCTGCAACGCCTTGGCAGCCCTTATACCTTGGTTTCGAAGCTGAAACACACTCCTCCTATTCAGTTTACAATCACTGATTTTTTAGGAAATTTCCCTTCTGGGCTTATTGATACTGCCTTCAGTGAAATGCATCCAAGTGGATATGCAACATTGGTTTTATTATTTCACTTCCAGCATGTGAGAGTCTAGCCAGACTGAGGTAGCAGCTATTGTCAGTATTATCTGTACATAATGGGAGAAGGTAGTAAAGTCAGCTGTAGAGCAATCGTAATTCTCTACACTGCCTGACACACAACTTGCTCCCTGACGCCAGGAACAGTGCAATCTCTATATACTTAATAATTTTGACCAAAATTCCTCTGGATGACTCAGAAAACCTTTTCTGTATTAGAGGGCAGCACTTTTTTTTCTTTTGTTTAACATGTGCGTAAGAGGCACTTTCCCCTTTCTAGAATTTACAAATGTGTCTCAAGTTTTAATTTTTGAGTGGTTTAAAAGTTTCAGTTCCTTTCTGTGTTCTACTGTCTTTCCAGAGTCCCATCCTGCTTTCAGTTTTGGTGTTTTCGTACTAAAGTTGTTTGAGTAATAACAGACAGTGAGGTGAGTGAGGGACTGTTTCTTTCTCTTGCTGAAGTTTCCTCACCCATAAACTTAGACTACAGCAGGGTGATTATAGGGAAAAGAACCTGGCTTTGCTTAAAACCCATTTGGTCCCTTCTGGGGGCAGCACCAATGACCTGCACAGTGTTTTTGGTGAACTCATTTTGCTTCATGGAAGAGCCATTGGGTGCACAGTCATGTACTAGGGCTCTGCAGAGAGGTAACTTCCCTAAATTGTGCCCGTGCAGTCTTAAAGCATCTCCAAACTGCACACTGGTGCATTTTCCCTGCCATGCTCTGAGACAAGAGCCCTTGGCACATATTTGTAGTGCAGGAGGCTACTCTGCCTCTGTGTTTTGCATTTTTGGATCCGCTCTTCTGAGTTGTATGTGGTGTATATGATGATCAGGAAAGCTCTGTCTTGAATTTGTGATCACCAGATTATAGCCGTTGTGACAACAGCAACCACTCCTATTTGGTTTGATAAGAAGGCAGAGACCCAGAAATCCATCTGCTGGGAATTAAGCGCCTCTCTGAGCGGCTGGCACAGCCCTTGGGTGCCTGCGGGCAGCCAAGTCCCTGCTTCTAGAGTAACAGCTGGGTCATTTTAGCTATTTAGCAGGGACAGACCAAACCACAGAAACTACAGCCAGTGCTGAGAAGCTACAAGTGGATTACACTGTAGAACTCTTTGGTTATGTGTTTTTGAGAAAAAAAGGAAAAAAAAAAAAAGGTGGAAAATTAATTATGAAGATATCCACATTCCATTAACTAGTCTGGTCATTTAGCAGACCATTTCCAAGCACTGCCAGCAATATTTCCTGCTGGCTTTTGGTTTTGGAGCACTAGGTCATACCCATAGCATGTGCGTGGGAGCCAGTGTACTGATATGAGAGACTGGAGGCAAATACATCTGCCTTCCTTCTGGCAAGTTTTTTTTTTTCTTTCCACTTTGGACTCTAGGTATTGTAGTTACCATCATTAACTTAGTTTGTAGTGGTGTTCTTACTGTTTAACAGTGCCGCTTATTCACAGAGATCTTTTGCTGTCATTATAACTGTTTTATTAGTGTGATAATTGTACTTTTTGAAAAATTGCATTTAGTAGACCTTTTGTGTAAGGCATCATTCCCCATGGGCTTGGGGAATGAGACAGAGCTGCAAGCTGACATCTGTGACGTGGTAGATTGCTGCAGATCACTTGACTTATTTTTCCAGATTTTTGCATCAAAAATGCATAGGTGAAATCCCAAAGCCCAGAAGGGTGCTGGGCAGAAGGGGGCTGGTTAACTTCTGAGCTCACACCATGACTATCTACCTGCCTGATTTCAGGGCTCTGATGCTTCTAATTCCTTTAGATGATAGGCTTAATTCTGTATAATTTGCATTTTTTTAATATATGTAATGTATAGAACACATATACACACACTTTTTTCGTGGTTTGTGGTGGTTATTCTATATGTATTGCGTATGCAGTATGTAAATTGTGCCTGACTGATTTTTGACTGACTTCTTTGCCGAAAACCTCCTTCCACGTGCGCTTCCCAAGCACCAGGACCAGGCTCAGCCCCTCGGGACGGCCAGCAGACACAGGGTGCTGCATTTGGGGACAGTCCGGGATGGTCATCCGCATCTCAGCACTGCCCTCGCGTGTCCACAGCATCACCCAGGCTGTGGATCTGCTACGGCGGCTGCGTGCAGGCATCCCCAGGCTGAGCAATTTGGGGATAGACAGAAACGTCAGTGCTGGTGGAGCTGGAAATTCATCTTTATCTTCCCTGAGACGAAATGGGTAGCCCGCAACAGCGTCAACTCATTGCCTCAGTGAGAAAGTGGAAGCATTAACCAATCGAGAGGGGAGATGTTCCCTTTTACCAGCTTGAGGTTGCTTAGGATGGGGAAGTAGCAGAATTTGCACATCGTGTTTTCTGCAGGGAGAGCCTGAAAGCTGGGGAAAGCTGAGTGTGACAAAGTGTCAGCCACTTCTTCTCTGGGGTGCAGGACATGAACGCAGCAGGGTGCAGGCTGCTGGTCCTGCTGACTGGCTCCATCTGAAGGTGCTGCAGGGGTGAGGGAGTCTTGTCCTCTTGCGGAGGGAAGGTGCCCATGATCTTGAGAGATAAAACACCAAGCAGGGAACTGGTAGAGCCGCACAAATCTGCTCAGTGGAATCATTTCTTCTGCGCATCTAGGAAGAACCAAATGACATGGCTTATTAGCTGTGTGTAGGAGGAGGGATCCTGCTATAGTGTAGGAGCAAGAAATCTCATTGCTATTTCTGGCTCTGCCACAGACATCCTGTCTGCCTTTGGGACAGTCACTTCATCTCTCGAGCCTCAGATTGTGCATGGATTAAAATAGGGTCGTTCAACAATTTCCTCCTCGAGGGCTTGCCAGAGGTGCTGTTTTCCATCACTCCTGAGAGCAGAATATGTTACGCTCTGGTTGCCCTTGCAAGTGCCATGTGTGCATTCCCACCTGGAGAGCTGGTGCCCTTCCGATCATGTCCGCCTTGACTTTTATTGCTCAAAGCAGTTATTTGAAATTTTCTATTTGGCATCTTTTTTTTTTTTTTTCTTCAGTATTTCAGTTTTGTTTCCACTGACTTCAGAGGCAAGAGGATTCGTTCTGAAAGATACATAACTTTCCTACACTAATAACTTCACTCCTTTTCTTTTCTTTATGAATCCATGCCTGAAGGCGTTCTAGTTTCGCCACTTGTTATTTCCATTGTATTTAATTTGAAAGCAATGGTTTTGTCCCAAAAGCCTTGTGCAAGTCAGCAGCTGATCTACTGCCGTATTTTTCCCCCCTTTCCCATGTGTTTTCATTCATGTGCTGGGGATGGGAGGGAAGGCATGGAAGCTTTGGGGGGCTTTCTGTTGCATATGGAAAGAGCATCTGAGCTTCAGCCCTATCTGCAATAGTGCTTGCCCTGCAAGACCCTGGCCAGTTGAACAGCTGGCTCTGACCTTTTCCGAGGCTCCCTCCTTCCTTTCCAACATCCAAGGTTGCTCCTTCTGCTGTTTCTGGGCCAGCTGCTGAGGAACAGCCTGTTATCCATTCATTGCTGCCCCCTCCTCCTTTTTTATTGCGTGTTGGATGAAGATGCTGGATAAGACACTGTCTGCAGCATCGTGCTGCTGACTGCTGCCCTACAGTGGCTCCTGCTAAAAACACATGTCCCTTAGAGGAGCCCTTTGGATCAGCCTCCCGAGCAGCAGGACCTATGGACATGGGTGGTCTGTCCCCCAAGGCCCTGCGTGCTCTTTGCTCCTTCACCTGCAGCCAAAATGGGGTCAAGAAGATACGTAATGGAGGAAAGAACACTTAGCACTGCCCCAAGATAGCCGTTATCCCACCCCAAATCCAACACTGAGCATGGGGCTGTGGTGTCACCTGTCGGCACCAAGGGCTGTGTCCAGAGCTGGCTGAGGAGACACTTGGGCAACAACTGCCTGCAAACCCATAACGGGGCTTCACCCGTTCTGCCCAAGTCTCAAGCTTTTGGCACCAGGCCCTGTGTATGTTCAGTAAGGGAAGGAATTATGCACTTAGCAACGAGCTAGAAATAAAGAGTTCAAGAATCCTCTTTTACCTTATATATAAGGTTTTATATATACATATGTATATGTGTGTGTCAGCTTCTCTGGGTTTTAAATGTGGTGATCCAGCACAGTGAGGACAAGATGCAGAGCTTTTTAATTCTCTTCTCACTGATACCAAGTAAACCTATAGAAGGTATCTGAATATTAATCATTCCAAATGTACATATGGCTTCTTGGCAGTTGCCCTGACTTTTTGGCCACTGCACATGGAAAGCCCCAGTTCATTTGTACCTGTTTTCATTTCTGAAGCTTTTTTTCTGGTCATCTTGTTTCCTCTTAGCTCCATTAATGCTCAAGTGCTGTGTACTCCCTACAGTTTTTATTCATGTTTTGCTGAGCTGCCGTCTATATAGCTTATCAGATACTATTTGATATGTAAAGTTCTACTAGATTAAATGATATATCAACATTTATCCATAATGGGGTAATCACCTAAATGAAACAAGCAGGATATGTAATGAAATCACTCTTAAAGACAAAAAATAAGGTGAAAGTGTGGTGAGTGAACCCAAAATCCTGACAGGCTCCTTTAAGAGGCCACTAAATGCAGTTCTGCTTTCTTCTGTTTTCAGATGTTAATAGCTGTCTGCTCCCTGTATAGTGGGTGCCAGCTCTTGGTCCCCAGGGATCAGCTCTATAGATCCCATTGACCACAGTGTAGTTTGAAACAGCTTTGAAATCATGGGTTATTGGTAAAAAATAGAGCATACTATAAAAAAAAAAAAAAAAGTTGTTTCTTCTCCTTTTGCATCTTTATCAGGAGACTGCTCTTTGTAAAATGTTCTCTTGCTTGTGTTTGTTTGCATTTTGTTTCTCTCCTACAAAAGGAGGCTGACAAAGAAAGAAGTATACCCAGAATGAGTAACAAACCCCAGATTTTGTTTGCTCACCTCGTGACTTAATGACAAAGCCAAATGCAATTTCTTCATGTGCAGATGAGCCAGAAGGCATTTAGACAATGAGCAATGCACTAGGTTTACACAGCACATTGCCTGTTTATCAGTCCAACAAACAATTTTTAGTACAGAAATAGGAGGAAATAAAGGGAGGCTGGAAAAAACAACTTGTGTAAACTTGTGTACTACAGTTAAAATGCTGAATCCAACTGTTTTCTTGGAAAGCTAATGGGAACTCAGTAGAAGGTCAGGAACCTGAGGCCAATTCCACCCAAGCATTTTAATGCTTTTTTTTTTTTTCTGCTGTGTGTCTGCATCCAAACTGAAATCAATGAAACTTGGATGCTGTCACATCTGAGGACAGGAGTTTGGCTAATAAAAGGGAGAGATGGAAAATAAAGGCGATAACTTTATTATCTTATTCAGCCTTGGAAAGTAGAGACGAAAGGAGAAAAGTGACTCAGAAACCCAGCTCTGTGTAGGGGTGTGTTGAGTGAGATGGAGCCATGGGAGGTCCAACCCGTTGCACTTTGGCCTTTTCTGACTCAACTGGACCCTGGGGCCTGGCAGCCATCCCCAAGCCAGTAAATTCCCACCATATGAGACTTCCCTGGGTCCTGCGTGGTATTTGCTTCCTAGCCATGGCCTGGGAAGTGGATGCTCTTGCTGGTAAGTGCTGTCCAGCTGCCAGCCCCTTGGAGCCGGCGCTCTGCCTGCCCTGCACATCATTACTGCAGAGTTAGGGGATAGATCTCTCTCTTATTAGCATGAAATCTCAACGGTTAATCTTCTCGGGGGGTTTGTGGAAGAAAAGGACAAGTTAAAAATACAGTTTTGACTCCAGATTCCACTTTCCTGTTGATACAGCTGTATGTTTCCTACTCAGTGCCTGGCTGAAAAGAAAGGAGACCAGAGGGCAGTTTAACTCTTTAAATCTTGTGAGGGTTTTGCTTTAGCATCACAGGATGCTTTACATAGAGAAGAGTTCCCTTCTTGCCTCCCTCACAGCAGCCACCTTTTTCTTTCTTTCTTTCTTTCTTTTTTAAAATTTCACATATCTCTACACATTTTACATCCTGTTGCAGTTCAACAATTTATTCAAAAAGAAGAGGATTTTCTCTGGTGTTTGGTGGAAACACTTCTCTCCTCTGTTGAGAATTTCTGCAATCTCCACTTTCTGGTGTTGTATTCACAGGGGGATAAAGTAGTTAAGACTTCTAGCTTTACTCTAAAGTAATTAAAATTCAATCAATTACTTCCCCTGGCAAAGAGACTGTCAGGCGACCAGTGCACCAAGCCAAGAATTTTGCCTCTGTGTGGTGAGAGAGTTTGTATTGGAGATCAGCCTGGGAGAAATTACAACCCAAGGGAATTTCAGTCATTCATACTAGAAAAAAATCTCAATCAAATTGATGTTTCATTCTGATGTGGGAATGACTAATTGATAGCATCAGTGGTATCCCACATGCTGGAGGTGAACTGGTTGTGTTTGGCTACTGTGTCCTGATCTAAGCAGCTTTGCTACCTGCTGTGGCCACATCCAGGTCGAGGAGATGAAAATGGTTTCTAGCCATTCTGGATATTATGTAGTCAAACTTTTGAGGTGAGGAGAATGAAGAAATGGTTGTGCTGCCTTTGTGCTAATATAGATGGTTCTGAGGGTTCACTTGTGGTGTCCCCTTGCATTTTTGCATCCACCAGACACCTTTGAAAGTCATAACCAGCAAATGCTACCTTTTTACACACATGCTACACACACGCTACACATAAATTATTTTAGGATCTCCTGATTTTCCCTGCTGGTAAAGTTTGTCTTATCAGATGTCCTCCTAGGAATAGTTTTATTATTTGTTCATTTAACTGGAAGTAGAGGTGGGACTGGTTTCTAACAGGATCTGCAGACAGAGTTCCTTCAGGTAGGCTGGGCACGGGCCAGAGATCTGGGGCGGATCATGGGCAAAGCGGCCTCTAGCTAATTGCAACAGCCCTGTTAAAATGTCTCAGAGTAATTTTTGCGAGATCAGCTCTAACTTCTAGTGTTAAGAGTTAACTTCTCATGTAAGCGCCCAGCGATTCAGTGTTTTTCAGCCTTTGGTTTGCCATGTTTTTGGTGAGATCTCTACCTGCTGTACTGGGGGACACAACAACAGGCCTTGCTCTGAGCTCTTCTGTATGTCCGACCTCATCCGATGGATGCAGCTATGTTGTTACTGAGCTTTGTGGTTTTAATTTAGAAGTCCTTCGTGGTTTTTATACTCCTGGACTGTGGATTTCTGTGTTTTTGATTATTTGTTTGTTTGATTGTTTTCCCGCAAGTCAAAAGACAAAAGTCTCAGAAGTGTTTGTTTTGCATTCTGCTGCTTGCTCCAGGTTTTGCACCTCATATCTCATTGTCACAAGTGTTTCATATTTCTTTTAGAATTGCCTTATGGCACATTTTAAAACAGAGCGATCAAAAAAAAAAAGGAAAACTAATTAAACCCATTGAGGGAGATTTTAATAGGCAACTGTTTGATACTGGTAACCTGTAATGTAGCTAAAGGCTTGATATCAGCCTTAGCAAGAAAACAGATCAAGAAGATAATGTGTTTCCAGAGAATTCAGTTTTTCATTCCCTTTCAGGAGTGATTTAAGGCAGTATCTGCTCTATGGCATATATTTTTTGCTAGTTTTCTTCAGATCCCTGAATCTGAAGAAGATTATTTGGCTCTATTTGTGATTCTTTGTGTGTATCAGTTTGTATCACACAGACAAATTTAAAGGAACTATTTACAAGGACTTTGAAAGAAGGGGACGGGATTTAATGTGCAGAGTGAAGTTAGTTAGAAAAAATGATGATTAGAAGCAGCATAGGTCAGGGTGCTTTATCTGTTGTGCTGCCTGTGCTGCCTCTAGTACCCCCTCATCATCCGTGAACATACAGAGCAGTTCTGCTTTGGCACTTTGCTGGTGAGAGGAACAAGTGTTTCAGTCCAGGAGAAAGAAAGAAGGGGTCACACTGGATCCCCATCCTCATTTCTGAAGTGCAGAAGCTGCACCGAAGCACAGAAGTTGTCCCAGCATCTTCAGTGAAATCACATTGTCTGTGTAGTGAAGAGCTAGAGAGGGGATGGGGCCACAAGCACAGCAGAGCTAAGCTGGAGACCAAAGAATATGACTGATATTCCCATCACAGCAATCGCATGGAGAAGGTTTAGCATTATCTGTATGTACAACCACAGTGATACCATCACTCTGCCCAGCTTAACATCCAGCTTCAAATTACCTGTCTCCCACACTGGGTTTCAAATGGTTTCTGGTGTGGTTTTCTAGCAAATGCCTCAGGCTCTAGTTGGGTACCGGTTGCATATCTGGTTTACGTGTTGTCACGAGGGTTCACTTCTTCCATAGCAGTAGCAAGGCTCCGCTATATCAAGATCAGATGATCAGTCCGTGAGAGGTATCTGTGTGGATGCCTTTGTATCAGACCTGCTAATGCTGCTTTACTGGTCTCTTTGCACACAGAGAGCTAATAAACTTCACATGCTACAGGAGACTGTTGTCATCATTTTGCCTGGCAAAGGATAAGAGAAGACATATCATTACAAGCTAGGCCGTGCTGGTCGTCTGTCAGACTCTAAATTGCATTCAGGTTCTCCTGCTGTCTGCAAAGTCTGATGTCTCCTGTTGGTCCTAAGTATGTTGCTGACCTACATCCCTTTCATCCACATTGTCTATGAGAACTTAGGAAATTTTATGAGACTGAGGTATCAAAATATGCCACACTGGAGCAAAAACTCACCGTAAGGGACTCTCTGCCCAGAGAAGCAAATGTTTATTCAGTCATGTTGTAAGCTCCATCTGTTTTTTACATAACTAGAAGAATTTGGAAATGCAATCTTACTGCTCATCTTTCATTGAGAGTCTTGAGGTGGCTTTGATATAATGATATGACACTATATTACATGACAGTTGTTTTCCTTGGATGAATCCACGCATACCGGGAGTTCCAAAGAGGCCATGAAAGCTGTAGTAGCAGCAGCAGTTTCTTTTCCTTGTATTATCTTGAAAGACACTGGCTACAAAACCAGACTTCTAGTAGGTTTCGTCTTACCAGAACTATGTTCTGATTATATTTATCAGCTGTGCTCATGATATGAGGGGAGATGGACCTGCAAGGTAAATTTCTTTTGCCTTCATTAAATGTACTGCTTAACAAAAATAAATAAATAAAAATAAAAAGTTTTTCTCTCTCTGCACAAGAACCAGACTTTCGATAGTGCAGTGCAGGTGAAGATGTGGTGTGGGTTGTTTGGCTTTATGGACACATCCCTTATGTGGTTTTAATAGGTCTGCAGGCTGAGGAACCTAAAAGTGTTGGTTGTCAGTGCCCTCTGGAGGTCTCCAATCCAATAGCCAAGAGGGAGATTCCACAGCCCTCTGCGCGACCTGTCTCGGTGTTCGTGCACTGCTCTTCTGCTGTTCAGATCAAAACTCCTCAGTTACCTGGCTGGTATCCCTTATTATACCCTCTGCTACCACTGAAAAGAGTTTGATTCAGGTGTTTTTAGCTCTCAAGTAGCTGCTATTGGAACCTCCTTTAGTCTCCTCTTCGCCAGATCACAATCCAGCTTCCTCAGCATCTCTTCAGAGCTCATGAGCTGATGAGGTCTCTCATCAGCTTAGTTGCCCTATTCTGGACTTCCCATTTCTCAATATCTCAAAATGCACTGGAAATATTGGTAGAAAATTGTTGACGCTTGAAAATGTAGTTCTCTATTCTGAATAAAAGAAATATGGAAACAAAGATGATTTTGAGAAAAGTCACCAAACAATATTTTTGTCTGCAAGGTAGATGGGGGGAAGTATGGGGGAGAAAGGTAGATGTCTTAACTTTATTTCTTTTTTTTTTTGCGCAGTTGGGAACAGATTGTCCTCAAGTGAGTAATAAGAGAGGGTGAGTCATCCCCATTGAGTTCAGGGCCATGGCTGAAAAATAAGAGACAAGTGAATGCAGAGCAGGCTTAAGTGCAGAGGAAAACATCTGCCAGAGCAATCGGGTCTTGTCCAGAAGCTGGAGCTATGATAGGGCTTTTGTTACCCGGCTCGTGGCTCATGTGTCAACATCCTGTTCTGTGCAGTTTGGGGATGATTTGTGTAACCCCATGACCTTGCGCAGGACAAACGTATTCTCATTTATTCTCTCCACTTTCCTAAAATTAAAGTCTGTTGACTCCATCCTTCTGCAACCCCTCTCTGTTGCCCCTCCAGATGGTCCATGCTACTTTTCAAACTCTGCGTGTTTTACCAGATGAGCTCATTAGCTGCACAGATTAAGCATGTGCAATGCAAGATGTTGAAACATTCTTAGAGCTCAGAGATGGTACTTTCTAATAAACAAGTGGTGGAGCCCACAGTGCTGCTGTCAGTTTGTTAATGATGCCCCAGTATTTTAGGTATTTATGATACACCAGATCACTTTCTAATAGCAAATTCTAATGGCTTTCTTTCTGAATGTTCAGAAAAACGGGAAAGGGAAATAAAATGGAAAAAAATGTGAAAAAGCTGTGAGGTCACACCAAGTTTGGCAGTATAAGCAATATTCTGGCAGAGATGAATATATATAATATTTACTTTGTAATTGTCAGAACTGAATTAGAAAAGGCTATTCCAAACATCGACTTGCATTCTCCCCAGAGATATATTTCCCAATTAATACTATAGGAAGTTGATTGTGCCTCACTCACAGATGCATAGAAGTGGTTACCTAATTTTGGATTTTTTATTTTCTTAGGATATTGAATTTTATGCATCAGGCATAACTTTCCTTTCTGCTGAGCATAAACAGTGTACAGGAAAAATAAACCTGCCTGGCACCCATAAGCCATAAAACAGTCTTCTATTTTCTGTGTTCAGTCTGTTATTTTGTAATATAGTGAAGAGATTTCATATCTGGGATCTATTTTAATAGAGTACTTAGAATATCATTTGTGTGTTGGATAACTTGAGATCTAACAATCATATCTTCCTCCTACCATTGCGTGTCTTGTGGAA
Organism: Crypturellus undulatus; assembly: GCA_013389825.1. Taxonomy (NCBI): domain Eukaryota; kingdom Metazoa; phylum Chordata; class Aves; order Tinamiformes; family Tinamidae; genus Crypturellus; species Crypturellus undulatus. The sequence continues at coordinate 92,766 of VWPW01024800.1, read as the reverse complement.
TTTGATTTATATCTGTTTGCTGATGCTGCTTTGCTTGTGACTATATTGTGACAGTTTCGGAGTGCTCACGGAGCCTTGGGGATTTGTAGCAGAGAATAACAGCAAGTAAATGCTAATGGTGCTGTGATCACTGCTGCTTGCACTGTAAGAACTGTCTTTTTGACAGCACATACATCTTGGATGAAATAATCATACAGCAATATTTAGCTCAGACCAAAATGAGACAGGTAGGAAACAAACTTCTATTTCACAACCAGGTTTAAGCCCTGCTTTTCATCACTGACGTGCATATCATTGACTCAGAAAAACACCTTGTTCTCTTGACTTGTAGTGGGTACTGCACCTCAGTCACACAGTGAGATACCTTCTGTCTTGAATTGCACCTAAATTCATACTGACCCATGAATTTTCTTGGCAAGATCAGCAGTTGCACCACCAAACTGACACATTCGCTGTAGCAGTGGTGTTCAGGTGCTAGAACATCCCTATCCACAGAAAGACCACATCCACTCTGACCTTTCAGAGTCATTTTGTTACCTACCAATCATGCAGTGAAATAAAAACTATTTCCTTTCCATGTTTTTCTTTTCTTCCCCTTAACTGCATGAATATTTCTTCAAGAGGGAAATACTTTGTAGTGCTGTGGGAGGATATTTGATGGGAGGAAACAATATGAAGTTTTACTCTTTGTAGGTTCAAAAGCTCCAAGATACCCAAGACCTTCAAACTGGGTTATGAATAGAGCTCTCTCATATCAGAACATGTCTTTTCTCCTGTGTCATTATGCGGTGGTCATCCACATATTCCATGGATAGGGGTGAAAATGCTTTGATCTACAGTATCCATAAGCCTGAGATTCACCACCCTTAGGCTGCCTTTTTAGCTAGATATGAGATCTAAAGCTTTAATATCATTAAAGCAGATGAAAAGTTGAGATTGTGCTCTATCACTTGTTGGTATCTTTCTAGCTCAGGCTGAAACCAAGTTCAGCCAGTAGATGGACCCAAAAGACAGCAGACGTATCTGCCTTCCCGCCGACAGTGCAATGTACAGCGCTGGCCTGGGACACGCGTCCCTACAGCTCCACGTCAAGTTTATTCGCTCCAAGGTTTCTGGGAGGAAGATCTCAAAAGTCCTTCTTTTACGGCAACCTAAAGGAACCAAAGGAAAATTGGTGGTAAAGGATAAAGTGTTATAATTTGGACAGACTGCTGCTTGGCAAATTCTCATAACCCCTTTGCCAGTTCTGCCAGTAGTGGATGAATCAAATTTAGGGCAAATCTCTGACCTTTCTGGATGTCAGTAAAGCTCTGGGGTGGAAGAAAATAGTTAATTTCTCCCCATGGCCCTCCCCATGTATTAAGTCGGGAATGAAGGTCTGTTAAAGAGTAATGACGCTCCCTATGAGTAGGAGCAATTCCAGCTTATGCTAGTTGGGAATTTGGTCTGATAAACAGAGGGTATCAGGGTTGTTTACCCAGAGCTATCTGTCTTTTCACAGACTACACATGGAAGGTACAAATCCCACCAGTCACTGATCATGGACATAGTAGTTTAAGCTCGTCTCAGTGAGAGAAATGTCTGAAAGATAGATTTTGAGAGTAAAATCTCTCAGTGCTGCGATAGTGGAATGAATGTGCTCATATATAGTTTTAAGCATGAGTAAGATCTGAAAATATAGATTTTTTTTTTTTGTAATGTATCTGGGGCCTTTGCTGCTTAAATATAAAGCTTGATGTTTCCTTATGTATTATGTAAAAGCACAGCTATATCTTTCCTTGGTTTGCATTTGGACTATATCCACTTATTTCAGCACTGGAACTCGCTATTTCAAGGTTTCAGCACTAAAACAACCTTACAATTACATTATTTTCCTGAAGACTGGAAATATATTTTACCAGTAGGTAGAAAATGCTGCTGAAACGCTGCCATCCATTTTATATCTTTAAGTCTTTTCTATTAAAACTCACGCCTCTTTCTAATATTGAGGCTGTGGTCATGTCAGGATGTCATTTATTATTTTCTCCTTCTCTCCTTTGGAATGTGCACACATAAATTAGCTGAAAATTGTTCCCTGAGAAATATTATTCTCTGCAGGTGCCAGGAGAAAAGCTTTTTGTTTTTTGCCAAGCACAAGTCATGAGTGATTTTAATAGAGAGCTATCAGCCATGGCAGAGCATGAACAGTATCATCCTGGTTTAATGAGAATTAGTTCATATCTAAAAAAAAAAAAGGCACTAGTAGAGCTCATAAATAATTTGCAGTGGATTTTTTCCCTTTGGCATCCAAGACAAATAAAAAAACAGTAAGTATTCAGTAAGTAAAAAGCAGTAAGTATTCAAAACAAATTAATTATGAGTACATGAAAAAAAAATTTCGCAGACATTTTTCTTAATCTCTCATTTTAAAATAAACCTGGCAAACACTCTTCACCATGGTAACTGTTTTTAAGTTTCTTTTCACTCTCATTATGAATTTCTTAGAGAATTGAGTTATAGTTTTGGGGGTTTTTTTTGTTTTTTTAATAACTAAGAATGGCTGAGAATGATGACTGTTACAGTGATTTCTTCTTAATTGCATCTGTGGAAGGAGTTGTTTATATTGTGTTTTTTATAGAGCATTATTGTCCATGGTNCATGGTAACTGTTTTTAAGTTTCTTTTCACTCTCATTATGAATTTCTTAGAGAATTGAGTTATAGTTTTGGGGGTTTTTTTTGTTTTTTTAATAACTAAGAATGGCTGAGAATGATGACTGTTAGTTACCACAGTAGGACACCATGGACAATAACGCTCTATAAAAAACACAATATAAACAACTCCTTCCACAGATGCTATTAAGAAGAAATCACTATAACAGTCATAATTAATAGGAGAGGGTCCACATCTCAAAACATTCTGGATTATTGGAGTGTTGTATCTGAAGGACTTTTCCATAGGGATTTGGATACTCAGCTGGTGAAGGATGACTACAGAAAAGGGTTAACAAGAATTTTCTAACTCTTCAGAATTCTTTCTATAGTAAATCTTGGAGAGGCTTAAAAGGGCAGAGGAAGGGAGTGAGGAAGGGGTACAGGTCCTGTGCTTGTGCTGCTGCCTGGGAGATAACAGTTCCCAAAGAAGTTCTGAGAGTGATGGAGCCTAGGACAAAATGCGCTTCCATCTTTCCATGTTTTGTTTTCCCTCTTTGTAAAATAAGAGAATCACTTGTCCACCCCGATTAGTGTGAAGATGTACATTTAACTCAAATAAAATGTCCTACTTATGGCTTGCATTACTTTATCTATATATCTGGATTGGATTATTAAGTACCTTTTTTTTTCCATTGACAGAGAGGATGATGATAGGTTTATTGCGTTTGAAGAGGCCTCTCTTCTCAAGTGACAGATAGTTGCATCTGCTAAAATTCTTGGGAGTACCATTAAAGGGCCTGTTTTTTTCAGTGATTCAAGTGTTCCTCTTTTAACAACAAAAAGGGAGAAAATTATATTGGTATATGTTAGTTTAAGCGTGAGTTTAAATGTGATTTTTTGAGACAACTTTAAGACCAACTCTATGTAAAGGATCCTTAATAGAACTGGGAATTATGCCCAGAGAAAACATACTGCCTATTTGGCAGTGATTAGCAATATGTTAACAATTTAGTTTTCCAAATAAAGGCTAATTAATTACTAAGATACTTAAATACATTTTCAAATACCGCAGTAGCAGGTTTAGAAATGTGTTTTAATTAAATCTGAGACTCTTAACAAGGAAGCTATAGAAGACAGTGAAAGAACAGCTCATGAGCTGTGGGGTGGCAATCCTTGGGGGTCCATTTTCTTATGGTGCCTTGGGTTGGACCACTTGCTCCACAGTGATGGAAAGCTTTTTGGTTGAGGCATCTGAAACTGCAAAGAGGACAAAAATCTCAGGAACATATAGCACAAAACAGGAGAGAAAGGATGAGATTGACCAAGTAGCCTCTAGACCCTGACTTTCCTCCTGTGTTCCTTTTGCAGGTAGTGCAGTCATCTCTGCACCTTGCACATGCTGTCCCTGAAGGGGACTCTGGGCTGTGTGAGGCTGGCCAGTGACATCTTCTAGATGCTGCTGATAGGCTGTAAATAACTTGTGTTGCCTCAGCGCTGAGCTGTGAGCCCTGCTCGACACACAGGGACAACTAAGCTTTTCTATTCAGTAATCCTGGTAGAAAAAGCACATCTTTACTCTGACATTGGGCTGATTTTCACCCTGTCTGTGCCACAAGCATGGCTCATGGTATTTGAAGTCACCCAGAGCTTAGTCTTCAGGAACTGGATTGTTGCAGAAGGTGCTAACCTCTGCTCTCTGAATTTACTGTTTTTCTACAAGCTAAGGTATCCCAGGCCTTATAGTGGCTTGAATGTGTGTACTAGAGCAGCATCACCGCCTAACAAAAAATCCCTTCTCTGCCTCTATTTACAACAGCAGCTCTCAGATATTTCACTGTTTTGCAGTTTTGTTTCCTCTCTCATTTGACAAGAAAATGGAGAGTGGGAAATGGAAACTTGGCAGTATATTCCCCATAAAGCTTTTCCTTCCTTGCGCACCATGTTAGCAAATATTTGTGCGCTATTAATGAGAGAAACTCTAATATTATGAAAATTCATTTATACTCATCAGACTGCTAGGTCTCACAGTAACTCCACCTAGGAAAAAAGAATCTGCCAAGAGGCAAAAAATCACTGTAGAAACATCCCAGTTGTTTGATCGTCTGGGCCAAGGCAGTATCATGGGAACCCCAGTGTGAAGCCTGGCAGTGTGCAGACCTAGCGCCTCAGGACTGCTTTAGGATTCACAAATAGCATCTGTGCTGTAAGTGGCAGCCTGGACACTGCAAAAGAAGAATAAGGATGTCACATAGTGCATAGAGGAAATGCATGGTGGGAGGTATTTGCTTTGAATATTATAGCTTTAGGACGGGGAGCTGAGGTTAGGGATTGTTTGTGCACTGTTATAGCTGTGGAGAGAAGCAAAATATTTTCCACACAGAAGTGGGTGAAATTGTTCCTTAAAACATATAGTGCCAGTTAGCCAGATATTGGGTTTTCACTTAATTCTTTTTTTCCTTTTCCTAACCCAGTCTCTATCCAAGTCAAAGGGTTTGGGTATTGCAGGAAGGCAGTTGTTGCAGCATTAATGATATTGCTGAAAGAGAGGAAAAGGCCAAGACATCTTCAGGAGGTTCATAATCAAGTGCTGGGCCTGTGGGTTTCAGATAATCCTGGTAACCAGCAGTTCATGCTCAGGTGTCTGTGAGGAGCACTGCTGTCACAAGCCTCTCCCTGCCTCCTTGGGATTTATGAGTCCCATGCTTTGGACACAAGACCCATCCAAACACGGATAAGCCGGAGGTAGAACACAAGTAGGGCGCATCTCAGGTGCTTGCACACTGCAACACTGCACATGACCCTTATCTTGTTTTGTGACTTGAAGGGTCAGTTACTGCTGGATGGTGAAGCCTTTGCGAGGAGACATTCCTTGGCCAACAGGCACAGCAGCTTTGGCATGACATGATCCTCTCCCAGAGACAAACAGCATGGGGTGGTACCAGCCCATGCTGTCATGTCATGTCTTGACCCATGTGCTTGTGTTCCTGCATGGAGAAAGGCCTCCTATTTAGGGAAGAGGGGGAGTCAGGTCTGGAAAAGGCTGAGTGTCAACAGATTGGGGTTGTGTGTTTTGGGTGCTAGTCCAAGCTGCAGGGTGCTTGCCCTTGGCTGCCAGGAGAGAGTGTTTGCAAGACAACAGCGACTGCTTCCTATCCATTATACTTTGACACTTATCCTTTGGTTTCTTTAAAATCTCTTAAGACGTGATGGGTGGTTTTATGACCACCACGGGGTTCAGTGCTCCCTTTTCTCTGGACAGGTTCCAAGCTCTGTTTCTTTGTTCACAGGCCATAGCCCAGACCTCCACCGACATGACTCCCACCGTCCCTGCCACCACAGAGGCTTACACGCGGACTCAGTACTGCAAGTGGCCCTGCGAGTGTCCCAAGTCACCACCTCGGTGCTCGGTAGGAGTCAGCCTGGTCACGGACGGCTGTGACTGCTGCAAGACCTGTGCCAAGCAGCGTGGAGAAAGTTGCACGGAGGCCGATACCTGTGACTTTCACAGAGGCCTGTACTGTGACTACAGTGGAGACAGACCTAGGTACGAAATAGGAGTATGTGCACGTAAGTGATGTACATATATTTTTGTCTTAGATATACAGCACTGGCAGCTCCACTCAGTCTAAGTACTGCTGAATTATATCTCATTAAATACATGACTGTACATATTTCAGCTTCTCCATTTATCCTCCTCTATGTCCTTATAGCTTAGCTGTTTCATTCTCATGACAGTTGGCTGGATGAAAAATTACCTCTGAATTCAAGCTGTTTGAGTCGGCTACAGCCAAGAGTAAGAAGGAAACCAGCATTTGAAGGTCTTCAGATTTGCGACAAGATGATTCTGTAATATCCACAACAGGAGGAGGTGATGTAGTAGGTTGGGAATGAAGGAAGGATAGACAAGCAGTTGACTTTAAAGGCAAGTAATATGGATGTCTGCCAAAGGAAAAAAAAAAGCCATTAAGGAATGGTATTTATTCCCAGATCCCAAGCAAGAAGAGAATATAGCATCCTATCCAGAGGGTCAAGTTTCTCACTTAACTAGTTGAGGTCCCAGTCTTTATCTTGTAACGGCTTCAGTCATGCTGACTCTGAAGAAGCAGAGGGATTTCTTCATAACAACCGTAGCAAGTACTTGGTGGGATAATTCATATGACTGAAATGTTCTTATTCTAGAATAGTAAGAGGAAAAGGAAATGAGATAGTGTTCCGTGTGTCAAGGAGGTGTTCACATGTTCTACGGACTAGAATATAGAGGGAATTAGACCTGATGAGAGATCAGGAAATCATTAAAAGGGAAAGGAAGACAAGGGCTCTTACAGACAGAGATGATAAAAAAGGCATAGACTGTTTACTGTTATTGGAATTTATGAGTTATAGTTTAGATTCATAAACAAGATAAAGTAATTAATGGGGAGAATCTTCTAGATCAGAATAGAACCTAAAATGAGGTAATAATTGAAAATGTGAAAGTGGAAGGAATACACAGGGAGAGTTGACTTTGAAATGATAGAATAATTAACCCACAGAAAGGAGAAAAGGTTAAAAAAAACGTTGGGGTTAATAAACTTAGAAAATCAGTAGAAAAAAAATAATATGGCACTGTCTGAGAAATAGTCTGAGAAGTTCAGGGCAGCTGGCAGTTCCTCAAATAAATTATACTAAGGGAACAAATTCTTAAAAAGAAGAAGAATAGGAAGTGTAGTAAGAAATTAGCTTGGCTTTGCATTAGCTTGAGTACCAAAAAACAAACCCAAACAACCTTTCAGGAAGTTCACTCTGACCATATTTCTGTGTGATATATACCAAGGCTTTTGACACCATCCCTCACAACATCCTCCTGGACAAGCTCTGGAGGTGTGGGATGGATGAGTGGACGGTGAGGTGGATTAGGAATTGGCTAGATGGCAGAGCTCAGAGGGTTGTGATCAGTGGTGCAGAGTCTAGTTGGAGGCCTGTGGTTAGCAGTGTCCCCCAGGGGTCAGTCCTCGGTCCAGTCCTGTTTAATTTATTCATCAATGACCTGGATGAAGGCACAGAGTGCTCCCTCAGCAAGTTTGCTGATGATACGAAGCTGGGAGGAGTAGCTGATACCCCAGAGGACTGCGCTGCCATCCAGAGGGACCTGGACAAACTGGACAACTGGGCAAAGAGAAACCTCATGAAATTTAACAAAGACAAGTGCACAGTCCTGCACCTGGAGAGAAATAACCCCAGACAGCTAGAACGGTCTGGGTAAAAACCTTCTGGAGGGCAGCTCTGCCGAGAAGGACCTGGGCATCATGGTGGACAACAGGTTGACCATGAGGCAGCAGGGTGCCCTCGTGGCCAAGAAGGCCAATGGGATCCTGGGGTGCATTAAGAGGAGCGTCTCCAGCAGGTCAAGGGAGGTGATTCTGCCCCTCTACTCAGCCTTGGTGAGGCCATATCTGGAGTACTGTGTCCAGTTCTGGGCCCCACAGTACAAGAGGGATGTGGAGCTGCTGGAGAGAGTCCAGCGCAGGGCCACGAGGATTATCAGGGGCCTGGAACATCTGCCCTGTGAGGAGAGGCTGAGGGAGCTGGGCCTGTTCAGCCTGGATAAGAAAAGGCTGAGAGGGGACCTCATCTGTGTCTATAAGTGCCTCAAGGGAGGCAGTGAGGAGGATGGGGCCGGCCTCTTTTCAGTGGCGACCACCAACAGAACTAGAGGAAATGGCCACAAACCGAAACACCAAAAATTCCACAGGAACTTAAGGAAAAATTTCTTGACAGTGAGGGTGACAGAGCACTGGAACAGGCTGCCCAGAGAGGTTGTGGAGTCTCCTTCTCTGGAGATCTTCAAGACTGGCTTGGATGCAGTCCTGTGCCACGTACTCTAGGTGGCCCTGCGTGTGCAGGAGGGTTGGACGAGGTGACCTCTAGAGGTCCCTTCTAACCTTAAACATTCTATGATTCTATGATTCTATGAAATGGCAACAAGAGAATGTATGTGTGAAAAGAAAAAGGGCAATGCACAGAACTATTGGAAACTTCCAGGGAAATAAGTCCTTTTGTGACACATTAGCAGAAAGAAGACAGCCAAGGAAAGCATTGATATGCTAAAGAGAAGAGAAAGGATGTAATTAAAAGGTAATTCGGAAAATTATGAAGTGTAAAATGCTTTCCTTCACCAGAACCTATTAAAAAAATCAACTGCAGGTAGAATGCACAATGAATGTAACACACTAATGGCAACAAACACCATTGTTAGGTGAAACCTCACTCTAGAACACATTAGAGAGCTTGAAAATGTTCTTAGACTAACCTGAGTTGATAATATTTCTATGAACTGTCTTATGTACTACTCCTTATGTACCCGTACCTCCTGAGCCTTTGAGAAATTACAGAATTTAAGTATCTAGATGGTGGAAGTGGTAGAAAGGAAGAAACAGAAAGTGGATAATAATGAATTGTCGATTCAATTTCATTTTCCAGGGAAAAGAAAAGTGAAAAAAAATGAGCCATAGAAACGTGGGAGATAAAAAGAAGATGTTAAACCTCACAATCAACCTTGGAAAATGTGATTTTGGTAAAAATTCTGTTGGGTGGGTACAAAATTTAGTGTAATAATGGTATCTGAGGGTATTTATCAGTGTTTTACTTTCAAAATGAAGGATATATCAAGTGAGATTTGGCAGATGTATTTTGTGTGTTTTTATTCCCCGTCTGTTTGGTAGAGCGGTAATTTCATTTGTTAGATTTCCATAAAGTTTTAAGGGTTAGACGTTGCAGAGGTATTGGAAGTTAGGATTGTATTTTTCAAATGAGAGTGATGGTTGGGAGAGAAAGGAGGAAATTCAGTGGAGAAGCGCACTGCACTAAGCAAGAATAATAAATTCACATAAATACGAAATGGGAACAGCTGGTTCAGAAGCAGTAATTTATAAAAAAATCTGAGAGTGGGGGAATAGATCACAGACTAAAGAGTAGTTAGTAGTTTACTGCTCTTAAGAACATATATATATATATAGAATTCTTGAAGGAATAAGTGGAACAGTTGCCCACCAAACGCGGAAAGTCTTCCCGCTCCACTTCGCTGAAGACTTGTGGGAGAGCCGGGTCTAATTCAGGTACTGGACTGCAGGAAACATGGAACTGAACCGTGAAGAGCGGAGGAGAGTAATGAAAATGATCAGAGATCACAGAAGCAGAACTGAAGAAGAAATTCTGAAAGAACCAGAGTAGCTTACACAAAGTAAGATGGAGGGAGATTCAGAGAAGACTACAAAGGGCTCTATGTAGATTTTGAAACACAAAGAAGTTTCTGTAGAGGCAACAGATGCTGTTCTCCATGTTTGTGGTAAACAGGGCAAAAAACCTCAAGCTTAAAAATTATTTTTCAAGATTAGAAAAAAAAATAATAAGTAAAGAGGGTGTGAGAACATTTAAATGACTTGTATGGGATGTGCATGGAGCCACCAAAGGTGGTCAGTAAGAACAGTTTAGACAAGCATCTGTCAAAAGTGATATAGTTACATCTGGCCCTGCATTGGGCAAGAAACTGGATTTTGTCTCAAAGCTTCCTTAGGCTTTCTAGGCTTTTAAAAATACCTTCAAATTGCTTCTCTCTCTTTTTTTTTAAATTTGATTTCCTCTTTTTGGATATTTTATTCATATTCAGCATGCCTACTTCAGCCAGTGTTGTGATGTAGGAGGATTGATCTCCAGTTTTCCCACTGAGATCTTGAAAAATTCCCAATCCAATGTATCTTTTGGGTCCCTATTGTTATGACAACACATTCCCTACAGTGGGACATTTGGGATTATTTGGTGATGGTGTACATTGCGCTGTGCATGGCTGAGGGTCATTGGAAGTAGGTACTTTGATGGTTGCCTGGCTCATTTCTAGCTACCATAGGAACCCATGGTCTTTCTCTCGCTTTGCTCAAGCAGGTGGATGCAGACAACAGAATTTGCTGACCTGTTCTTTCTCATAAACTGGGTCATTTGCAGGCTGAACCACTCCACTCTGACCACACAAGCTATTGCTCTGACTGCCCAGTGACTCAAGACAGGACTATAGTGCTAGTGTAACTGTTGTGGCGAATTTACTTTTCAACTAGATGACCAAAATTAAGCAAATGCCAAAAAGTAGGAACACAATACACATATGTTCCCTGCTTTTAAGAGTAACATAATTTACTAAAAATAAGGAAGCTGAAGAAGCTAGGAATTGGAGTTAGTAAAGGCTTTAGGGCGAAACGGGAAAATTCAGGTTTAATCTAAACTGAATTGCTGAAGTATGACCCAGGTCCCAAACCACAGATATCAAATGGGAGGCTGATGGGTTTCACCACAGTTCTCCCTGTGTTCCTCCACACTGTACCAGAGACAGCAAGATGTCGAGTATACTTCAAGGCAGCCACAAACACCTGGAACCGGGAGTGGGAAGTGCTTGAATCCTGAAGGTATATGCAAACTCAGCATAGTTCTGCATTATGGCCTTAAGCAGCATCTTTTCTCAAGATGAACCTTTTGAGTCCTGTATGAGCTGAGGGTAGCAGCAGACTAAAGTTGGAGAAAAAAAAAAAAGGGCAATAGATAGGACATTTTCTTCAAAGTCTCATATTCTATGATGTGCTCAAATGCTCAAATTAACTGAATTCTCTGCTCTAGCTTCAGCGCTGAACATTATCTGTCAAACCCAAAGACTGAACCTTATAAGAACTGATTATGTGCGTGAATGTGGGATCTGGATCTGTACTTCAGTTTTCCCAAAGTCTCATTTTGTGGGTTGGATTTGGATTTGATGGTTTCATTCAAACCACTCTAAAAATAAGAAGCCTTTTTTCAGAATTATAATCCGGCATTTCAGTTTGTGTACTAGCCCTGAAGAACACTGTATTTCAGCTCCATTTCTGAGCAGACTTCAAGCCTGAGAGGTTAGATCAGTGCGTATGCACTGGCTCCATGTGATCAAGTAAAAAACTTAAGCTTGAAATTTTCGNAGCCTGAGAGGTTAGATCAGTGCGTATGGCTCCATGTGATCAAGTAAAAAACTGAAGCTTGAAATTTTCATTGGAAGGTTCAAAACAAAAACCTTGCTGCTTTGTACAATTTCCTATTTCCTGGATCAATGCAATTTCTTGTGGGCAAAAAAAGAAAGCTCGATCTTTCACAGGTTTATTTAAAGACATACTGTAAATATTCATTTTCATGGCAAAAAAATGTAGTACTTCATTTTCTAACAAGAGTTTTCTGTGATAAACTGGGTGAGATCTAGTTGCCTATATGAACATCTAGGTGCTTTTCAGTGTATTTTTCTACCTTGATGTCTTGCTACTTCTGCTTTCAGAGGGTACAGACGTCCTGCTTGTGCCATATTTGCAACTCCATATAGTCATCTCAGATGGTGTAGGAAATCTTGGATTACACATAGTTTTTGTTTTAATTACTTTGATTGTTTCTATTGCAAATATCATTTGCCAGCATACTATGAAATATATATACTTTTCAAAAAATATTAAAGATTAATTTTGCTGTGATTCAGACAGAGAACATTTTCCTTCATGATGTGACCACATTTGGCTTAGCATGAAAACATCACTCCCTGGAGAAACAACGCTGCCATGTCTTCATGCTGGCTCTACAAGCCCATAAAAGAAGAAACACAGTATTTTATTATTATTATTATTATTAGCATTATTTTAATGATGCTCTGTATGTCTCTTTTTCTTTCCTTTCAGAGATTCTCGGTGTTGGCTGTGTCCTCAATGGAGTCAGGTATAACAATGGCGACAGCTTCCAGCCAAATTGCAAGTACAACTGCACGTGCATTAACGGGGCGGTGGGCTGCATTCCCATGTGCACAAACTCACGCCCTCCCCTAGTTTGGTGCCCCAACCCAAAGCTAATTAAGATGGCAGGAAAGTGCTGCGAGCAGTGGATTTGTGACGACTCCAAGAAAATCAGGAAGACGTCTCCGCGCCACGTTGCCTCTGCAGGTACCGTGGGAAGGTCACAGGCTTCTCCTTTGTTATCCAGGGACCAGAGCATCAGCCCATACTGCCAAGCATCTAGTCTCTATGTGAATTAGGTGCAGAGACTCCTGTACAGCACAGGACATGCTAGTGCCAGGGATGTGCTTAAATCCCTTACCAGCAACATGAGATTCGCCAAAGCTCCTTGTGTGACAGGGCAGTGTGTGCTCTGCAGCACACACCTGCACTAGGGAGATATCATAGGTCCTTCTTCAATACATCAAACTGTACAATTTTCTTGATCTGGGCCCTCTGGAAAACAAAAATGAGGGGAACTTGGTTTGGAACTAAGACTTTATTGCTGGGCTTTGTTGCTGTAGTATTATAACTTAAAGCCCCAGGAGCCTCAAATTCAGATGCAGCTTGGGAACAGTTATTACAGAAGATTCTCCAGCAATTTTATAACTAGTCTAACTAGCCCTTTTGTCAATGTAGCTTTTTAGCAATTCTGTTCACCTGGGCTGATGTCACTGTTGAGCAACCTACTTTGTGTATCACATGAAGGATCTTCTTCCCCCTTTCCTACATTCACTGTGTTGGATCATATAGCCCTCTGCTAACGAATGGCAGGAGTGCCCCACATGCTTCTTACGTGCTCCCAAAGCCTTAGGATATGGCTTGGGACACATTGCGATGTCATTAATTTCTCCTGAATACTGCCTGAGAGGCCAAGTAGTGACATTAGCCCCACCTCACAGGTAACTTCTGCAGAAGCAGAGGAGCTGAAATTCTGGTACCAAGGTAGCAGGGTTGGTTACCAATCACTGGACTGCATTTTTGTCATAAAAAGCAAAGGCCTCAATCTCCACTTTTTGGGTTAAAAAGACCAGAGCTTAGTGTTCGCTTGTATCCCTGGTAGCTTTGAATTGTGAGGGCATCTGCTGAATCATCAAAGAGCTGAACCTTCACAGTGAGAGCAGATCTCATCTTTTTATTTTTTTTCCACACTGACTGGCACAACATTTTATAATTAAGTGTTTGTATTGTGGAGGTACCTGGAGGCTCCGGACAAAGGCCCACTTGTGCCTGGCCATAAAGAGAAATAATAAAATGAGTCCCATCCCTGAGCGCTTGCAGTACTGGAATGCTGGCACAAGGAGGGATGCGGAGGTAGCGGAACAAGCAGGGTTGCAGGAATGCAGAGCCTCTGTGCTGTGATTTAATTATTTGTGTTAGTATCCTGAATGTGGTATGGTCTGGGGCAAGAGTGTTTATGTGGAAATTTGCTGGTCTGAATAATGTGCTGTTAATGTGGTCTCCACAGCATACGAGGGAGAGGAGGAATCCTGGCAGAAAAACTGCATTGCTCACACCTCATCCTGGAGCCCCTGCTCCAAGACCTGTGGGCTGGGCATATCCACGAGGATTTCCAATGACAACGACCAGTGCCGACTCCTGAAGGAAAGCCGCCTGTGCAACATGCGGCCCTGCGAGGTGGATATAACCAAGCACATTAAGGTGGGGACTGTCCCTAAATCCTCGAGTTGGCCTGGGACACGCGTCCATCCTTGTTTCTCAGCTCTCAGGCCTCTGAGCGCTGCTCTTCTGAACTCAGAGCTCATTAGCAAGAACACACAGGCTCGCTGGGTGGCAGAGGGGTCAAAACCTCTCCTCCCTCTCTTCCAGCGAGCCAATATAAAAACCTTCCTCTGAGAACTTTAATTTTAGCCAAAAGCTCCTGAAAAGTAAAAGAAGGCCAAATGAACTGTGTTCACTGTTAGATCAGACACATCTGTGCCTCAGCTAATGGAAAAGCAATGGGGCAGTGTTGGGTGTGTGTGTTAACTGTATTTTGCAGCTGTCCTTCTTATAGCTAGTGGGTTTGTATGTCTAGCATGTAAACCTGTCCCAGCCTCTAGCTCAGAGGCTGTAAAATGCCTTCTAACAGCTTCAAACTCTATAAGTTTTCAGAAAAGGGGTTGCACATTGTACCTTGTGTCAGTATGAGCATCGAAGAACAATAATCTGTCTCTTTTTCTGTTCTTTAATTTAGCCTGGAAAGAAGTGTTTGGCTGTCTATAGGGCCAGCGAACCAATGAACTACACTATCTCAGGATGCGTGAGCAAAAGTCCATACAGACCCAAATATTGTGGCGTCTGCACAGACAACCGGTGCTGCACACCCTACAAATCCAAGACTATTGACGTGAGGTTTGAGTGCCCAGATGGAACTGAGATTTCCTGGAAAATCATGTGGATAAATGCTTGTTTTTGCAACCTGAACTGCAAGAACCCTAATGACATCTTTGCCGACTTGGCTCATTACCATGATTACTCTGAAATCGCTAATTAAATTGGCTGAATGCTGGAATTGATCCATTGCTCTGATTTTACAGAGGTTTTAAAATAAAAGGAGAATCTTTCATCCAGTGCCAATGTTCAGTTTGTTTTTTTCCTGTTAGAAATTTAAATTCCTTTGCTTTGCCACGCTGTTCTTGAAGAGGCCTTGAACAAGCAAAATTTTCAACTGGAAAAGACCAACATCCATTATTGGCAGCCAGAAATTCTTCTATGTGCAATTCCAGGTCTTCAATGACAGCCTTGTTGGCACCGATATTTATTAGACCAGCAGTTTAATTGCCCAAAGAAAAGCCTAATATGTTATTAAGATAGCAAAAGTGTAGTTGACAGCAGTTTAGACATGAGAATATTTCAGCTTCAGATATATTTATTGTCACCTCTGTGAGGGTACTGTGAGCTAAGATGGAAGATAAGTACTGAAATGTATGTGGGTTTGTGCATGTGTGTGTGTTTGGTGACCCTCAGGATTAGATTCTAGTCTCTGTCTCATGGAGAGCCATTCTAGAAACCTTCCATGCCGTCATTATCATCCTACCCCATGGTGAAATTCACAGGAAGAACCTAAGGAGNAGGAAGATAAGTACTGAAATGTATGTGGGTTTGTGCATGTGTGTGTGTTTGGTGACCCTCAGGATTAGATTCTAGTCTCTGTCTCATGGAGAGCCATCCTAGAAACCTTCCATGCCATCATTATCATCCAGATCCTACCCCATGGTGAAAACCACAGGAAGNTGTGCATGTGTGTGTGTTTGGTGACCCTCAGGATTAGATTCTAGTCTCTGTCTCATGGAGAGCCATTCTAGAAACCTTCCATGCCGTCATTATCATCCTACCCCATGGTGAAATTCACAGGAAGAACCTAAGGAGAAGAGGATTTACCATGAAAACTCTATGAAAGGAGTCCTTCTCTTACGGCACTTGGTTGGGTCAAATGTCTTTGTGTCCTTTGCTTCTTGGGCACACACTGACCTCTTACAGTATGTTGTGCCAAAGACATTTGTGTAGGTTCTCTACCAGCTCTAATCTTACACAGCCTGAGTTCACCGGATTCAAAATAACCTCCTCATAGGCCATAACTTCAGGATAGATCCTGTTGCCTGTGTCTTATTTATTGTTTGCAGGTTAGTTTTGCAGATCTGGTGGAGGAAACATAGCAAGTCAGACATGAGAAGAGGGGCACTAGTTTTCTGTGCTTCCTTCTTCAGCAAGAAATGGTATAGTCAGTGTGTAGAGTCCACTGCCTCCTCCCCGTGCTGTTATCACCAGGCAGGTCCTGCATTTGCCCCTTTCCATGGGAGTTTATCTGCATTTTGCATGGCCAGAGTAGACAAAAATCAAACGAGCAAGCAGGCCTTCACTTCTCATCAGCTCTGTGGAAAAGTGGGTGTGAAAGGACAGCCCTTGGCACAGACTCAGGTGAAACTTTTGCAGAAACTTTTGCAAAAAGTTTTGCAGCTGCTCACAGTCAAAACCAATGTAAACACTTTCCGTGAGAGTGGTTTCACACCCAAACGATAAGTAAGAGAAAAAAGGAAAAGAGGGGGGGAAAAAAGCCTGTTATTACCTCTCCAGACAATACATTCCTCATTACTGAAGCATGTTGAAGCCAGTTATTCTCCAGCTGAGATGTTGCTAGAGCCTCTCAGCCCCCTGGCACATTTGCCATCGCTCCACTTGTGTGCTAGAAAGATGTTTTTTTTCCTGATGTCTGCACAGGGAACCATAGTGTCTGCTTGCAGTCCCTCTGGTGATGTCTTAAATTAGTCTTATTTTGCTTGTGTTCTAGTTGGCAAGCAGTCTTTCTTCATTCTAAGCCAGAGGAACACAGATTATTTCCAAAACAAGTATTTCTTGCTTTAGTAATTTAATGCTTCTTTGGAGTAGGTGAATTATATATATTACATATATGTTTGTGGGCAGGGGTTGGATAAAGTATGTGTGAATGTATCTGGGAATATACAGGTGTATATTTGCATATACATATCATATTCCTATGGCATGGCAGCCTGTAATACATGAAATAGAATATATATATAATGTGCATGTTTATATATGCAATCAGTCTTTTTCCCTCTTATGTGTACATACAGGGAAACAAGAAAACAGAAACAAAGGACATCACAAAAATTGTGGCATTTAATGTGTTTGCTTAACTTTGCAATTAGCTAACAGTGTCAGCTCTGTAATCAAATGCTGCTGTGAGTGAAACACACAGCGTTCATTGAGAGATAAAAGAAACTATTGTACGCTAATGAATGACCAGCAGCTCCAGTGCATGTCGGATCCTAGTGAAGTGAATGCCTAGAAACCCCAGATCTTCCCCCAACGCAGGAGGTGGTTCTGCTTCTCGCCTGGTTTCCTAAGGGAACAAGGCACATGCAGCCACAGCCCCTTTGATTATGTGTCCGGTCCTGCTGGGAGATTTGAGAGACAGCAGGCAGACAAGGAAAGCACTCAGAAGCACTAGGATTTCTGATATAAACAACAACAAAAATAAAATAGAGAGAGCTCTGTCTTTATCAAGCACAGGCACAAGTTCCAGCCAGCACGTTTGTAGTGCAGCCCAAAGACATCAACAGCATTAATAACTTTTGAGCAGATAGGCTAATGGGAAACAAGCAGACATGGAGAGAGCTGAAAGTATCATGGAAGAGTCAGGGATGGACTAGGGAGAGTGGTTATCACAGTGACAGAGGATTTTGTAAGGGCATTAGATAGAAATCTATAGTAAACCAAGCACCATTAGCTCTGATTATTGTGGAATTACTTGCATTTCCAGTGATTTCTGAGGGCAGGGCTAATACCTGTAGACAGTGAACCCAGGTTATAGTCTGTGGTGTATTAGCAGTCCTATACATTAATGAATGCTTACAAGAAAATAGCCACATGAACTAAAACTTTACTCTCAGTTCTTGTGAGCTTGAGCAAATCATGTGGTTAAGAGGCACCAGGTTGCCATTTAAATTCACTGAAGGGCTAGATCCTCAGGTGCTCGGGCGGATCCAACCCTTTGCTTTGCTTTCCTCATGTCTTCATTAGTGGAGCCAGGACAACAATGCAGTACTGTTCATGGGCTCTATTTAGAGTGCAAACTCCTCCAGCAGGAACTGATGTTCATTGTACATTTGTACAGTGCCTTGTACAATGTGCTCAGGTCTCTGCTGGGACATGAAAGTGCTATCATCCTACAAGAAAGTAACAATGATACCATTGAGGTGATGCCAGGATCCAAGCTGGTGTGAGACTTCTTTGGTGCAATGCTCCAGGGAACGAGGGAAAGGAGGGGAGTGGCAATGCTGAAATCCATGCTAAGTTTAGACACATTTATTAACCCCAGTCCTGCTCACCCCAGTAATCCCATTGGTCTTGTAGGCTAGGACAAGCATAGAGGATGAGATTTTTGAGGGTTAGATCATGTTGATGCTAATAACAAGCCTTCCATTAACTCACGTGCCTTCAATATGGGCCTCAGCCAACATGATGGCTCGAGCTGCCCATATTTTGGAGGACCAGAAAGTTGGACTTATTGCAAGGAGGAAAGAACCAAGTACATTACTTTGAAAAAGTGCTTTTGCATTCAGCATCAACTAGAACTGCACCAATTCAGTGTACATGCAGCAGAAAAACAGGGTGTAGTACAGCTGCTTTATTTTTGATGTGCTCACTAAGATTGTGCTGCACATACAAAGAACACTGGGGAAACTGTAACATTTAGGAACACTATGCCACCTTGTAAATTAGATGTCTATGATTTTTTTTCTCCCTGTTTTTCTCCCAGCTTTAGAAGAATTTTTAGGATCAACAGTTTATTAAACTGATAGGGAAAGAGTGTTCTTATTAACTACAAAAATATCTTCATCCATACACACACTTTCTCAAGATGTGAATTTTCTATTTAAATAGTCTTAAAGGACCATTTTTTCAGTTTAGTATAGCAAAATATATGAAAAAATTAATGGGCAAAAGGAATTGATTTGGCAGTGGGAACTGTCCACCAACAGTACCAACTGTGTAATAGAAGTTACTTGTTTGGACAGTATCATGGTGAGCTTTCATAGGCAGCATGCTGCTGCTAGTTTATCAATATTTAATAGCCCCCAAAATAGTAAACGGTTAGTGAATTTATAACTGACATGTTAGGAGTTTAGACAAGGAAAAGCAGGTAAAATGTTTACCATTGACATTTTCATTTTCTTCTTCCTTTTCCAATCTACTCAGCTTGGCCAGTGTCCAAGCGGGAGTTTGCCATGTGTGAAAAAGCTCTGAACTGGAGGATGCATAAAGATAAAAATAAATAGGCATTAATGTAGAAACAAAGGATGTCCTGGGAGCATTTCCTTTAGCATGAATACTCTGGTAGCTTGGGAAACCCAGGTGTTCCCCAGCTCACATCTTTTTGCTTGCTGGTGGACTTGTGACTCTAATGTTTTTCTCAGCACTTCCCCTGGACTTGAGTTGCCCAACTTAGACTCTTGAGTGAAGTCACGTGTGTTGTTCAGTCTCCGTAAGCATGTCTTCTTTGTCACCTCTCTTGAGGGGTTTCAGGAATGACCTCTTTGCAGCTGCCATGTGGAAAGAAATTATCTAAGGAAGATTATAGGAGATGAGGGGAAACCGTTAAATTAGGCACTAACATATCTTCAGCACTAGCCTTGGTAAGGATTCTACCACTGAATTCTTGAAAAGATAAATGATCATCATACATACTGAGATTTTTCACAGTTCTTCAATAAAATGGGTTTGAATTGCAGCCTGAAGTAGGTTACTAGTCTCAGTAGTCCCTTAAAGATCTACAGTGGTATCCTGTCCAGTGCACTGGCTGGTCTGTGGTAGAGTTGCTTATGGCTGCTAGGGTCATTAGGTAGGAAAGCATCTTAGCTTTTTCTTTCCCTATGTTTTTGCTTGTCTGGGGAGAAGTATTTTAGCAAAGGTAGCACATCCTCCTGCCCTCTCTGCAGGCATGAGAAAACCCAACTGCTTCTTCGGCTTGCTCATGTGGCAGTCTCAAGAACAACTCATTTTGCATGTAGGGCTTTCTGCCTGCTCTCTTAGCCACTGCATTGGGACTAGTCTGGGAAACCCTTTCTCTGCTAAGTACTTGGCACTTTGCAAATAGTGACCATCTGGCAACCATGCTAGACTCTCATCCCATGAGACCTTCCCCACTGGGCCTGTGTGTGTGGCAGAAAAGGACTCTACTTTAGCACTAACCACTTGTGGTAAAGAAGAAATTGGTTTTGTGTTTGGTCACTGACTGTTTTAAAAAAGAAAGAAACTACATTACTATCAGACAGTAGCTATTTCCCAGGTAGCCAGATGCAAGGACAAGCAAAGAGGTCTACTTGGATTGAAACGGTCCCACATTTGAGGCACCAGGGGTAGACCTTCTGGCCCTTTTATACTGTTGATAGGATCTGTGTGCCCCACAGCTGGAGCCCAGATGTGCTCCAGGGGCTGAGCTTGCTGGGTGCCCATGTGGTTGGCCAGCTCAGTCTCCTCGCCATCGTCCAGAAGATGCAGTGTGGGATGAGAGCAGGCTAAGCAGCTGGCCGAGCAATGAGCAATCCCAGTGAATAAACGAGAGCTCCCTCTGCCTCATGGTGGCTGCAGCTGCTTATGGGACTTCAGCCAAGCTCGAGCACATTTCTGTGGCTCCCTGGACTCACACACACAGTTAAGGGCTGCAAACTGCCCCCCAGGACAGTGGTGGCTCTTGCAGTGTTTCTGAGACCCCTGGGCAGCTCCTCGGAATGGCTGCATGGTGCAAAGCCCTTCCCTACCCCCAGCCTCTCCATGCGCTGACCTTGACCTCAATACCATAATCCACCCCAGCACAAGCAATCGTAGAGTAGGGCAGGTCACCTGGGGATATATCTATTATTTTTCCCAGCTCTGCTGAAATCACTGTGATAGAGCTGACTGCTCTAAGGGTGGTCTGGGAAAGAAAAGTTGCCTGCTGGATTCTCTTCCATCCCTGGAGATAAGCAGTCACATCCCCATCCAATGTCTGATGGGTCTCCTACATCCACAGTGCTGGGAAGATGCAGGCTTTCAGGAGATGCTTCTCTGGCTGCCAGGAGGTGCAGGGTGAGCAAATCCATCTCCTGCTGGCTTGCAGGACACGGAGCTGTTTGGTTGTTGCACTCAAAAGACTTTTTTTTTTTTGGTCTAACACTGGCCAGCAGCTGTGTTGTTCACAAAATGAATGCAGCCCTTAACAAAGCAGAAAAAAACAGAGAGAGGCTGTGTCTGTCTGCTGCAAGGGGACCGGGGGGAAGGGCTAAGCTCTTTAAAATACCCTGACATCCTTTCCCTTGGTTATTTAAACACTAGATAGTGCAGTTATCAGCTCACAACATAAAGCTTGGCTTCAGGGGGAGAACTAAATCCACATGCTGAAACAGCTGTTCATATAGGCAGACCTGCAGGGAGACACTTGCCCCAAGTACGGAATAGGGAGGAAAAAGAAAGAAAATAAAAAGGAAAAATACAAATAAAAAAAATAAAGTCAGGCCCACACACATATGAGAAGGAGGAGAAANCTCACAACATAAAGCTTGGCTTCAGGGGGAGAAATAAATCCACATGCTGAAACAGCTGTTCATATAGGCAGACCTGCAGGGAGACACTTGCCCCAAGTACGGAATAGGGAGGAAAAAGAAAGAAAATAAAAAGGAAAAATACAAATAAAAAAATAAAGTCAGGCCCACACATATATGAGGAGAAAAAGTTGCTGTGCTGAAAAGGAGCAAATGTACTAGCAGTGACACAAGGACTGCGACAGAGACACTCTGCCCAAACAGCAAAAACAGGCAGGAGGAGGATTCAGCACTGGAGAGAGAAATAAGCAGCTTTGCTATAAACTGTTTTTGCTCCAGCTCAGTCCATCACTTGCAACACGTGACCTTAATCACAAATGCCCCAAACATCTGGGTTAAAGTTTCCAGCTGTTTAGTCTGCAGAGACTTTTAAAAGGGAAATCACATCCTTCAGCGCAAAAGTCCCATTGCATCAGCATGCTGTTTGTTACCTCCTCTTCCAGTGCAGCTCTGTAAGCACAGAGAGGGAGAATATGCTAAGATTTAGGCAGATTGACATTGCAAATGTTGAGAGATGTTCAGGTGGAAATTACTCAGATTTCAGCAGTTAGGATGCAAGAAGGGCAGGACTGCAGATGTCGAGCTGTACCTCCTTCTAAGAGCAGACCACCCATCTTCTGCACTGTCCTTGAGGCTCTCTGGACAGGTACACGCTGTTCCTCACCAAGCGAATGCTTTTTGTTTCAAAGCTGACATTTACATTGGTCCTAGCAACTGAGAGCTACCCAGAAGAGCGAGCAGATCTTTGTGCTGCGAGAACGATTGGATCTGTTCCTCCTTGTTAAACAAAAATTGACTGCTTAGGGCTGAGAGCCACACCATGGTACCCTTGTGGAAGGAATGATTTAGCCATTCCCAGAAGAGCTCAGCCAAGAACATCCCTTTGCCCTTCTTTTGTAAGAGTTGCTGGCACTGCATCCTTCAGTTTTCACTGGCACAGGCTGTGGTTAACTAAATCAAGCTTTTTGTTTCCAATCACTGCTGCTGAATAAGCATATTCAGCAGAACCTGTGCCCAGGCATGCCAAATATTTGCTTTCGTCTCTTCATTTTTATATATTTTTTTTGAGATGCAGGAAGGGAAAGCCCAAAATCATCCCAGAAAATCCACAAAGCCACTTATCCCTAAAAGCCCCATTCCCAAGGCATGAACACCACATTCTTACCAAGGTTTCCACCCAGAAAGGAAAGTCAAGACACTTTGGTGACTGGGCTCTGTTGTTTCCTGTTCTAATCCCCATGCTGAGCAATAGTCTTCCCCAGAATGCCTTCAGCACATGGAAGGGATTTTCCCAAACCTCTCAGGGATAGTCATCAGCCAAGGGAAGCCTGCGTCCATGCAAACAATAAACACTCTTAGCAGGAAATCAACTCACCAAAGCAAACACTTAAGGTGAGCAGAAGGATCAACCAGCACTCAGACGGACATTAGNCAAGGGAAGCCAGTGTCCATGCAAACAATAAACACTCTTAGCAGGAAATCAACTCACCAAAGCAAATAACACTTAAGGTGAGCAGAAGGATCTACCAGCACTCAGATGGACATTAGAAGGGAAAACTGCACTTCTGCATACAATAAAACAACAGCTTAATTCTTTCCTGCATGTGTAGATTTTCCTCATATTTTGGAAGTGCTTTCAAGACTTATGCGAGAGGACTGTTACCCCTTTCTGTCTTTGAAGATAGCAGTTTGATTCTTGCAACCAGTCTTTAGAAATGCAAAGCAGCAACAGAGTTAGGAGCAAGAAAATAAAATTAATTGCAACAAAGGGTGATAAGGATTATATTTCCCTGGAAAAAGGCCAGTGTGTTCATACTGAGAATGACACAAGACTTTGCAAAGTTACAAATTTATTTGTTTTGAAATAAATACAAATACTTCATTAAGAAACTTTTCTTGATAGACTTTACACAATAGCTTTATTCTTTCTCAAAATTGTCTGTTCTTCCCACAAGTCATTACGGATATTCTACACAAGAGCTGAAGTTAGTAGTAAAGTAATGGAGATGGTGTTCTTCTAAATAAGCAATCCCAAAGTATTAACATTTGCTATTTAACTGCTCAGTGTTTGTGTTTTCATGTTTGAGGACTGCAATGCTGCCTGTACGCACTGGAGCCCAGGACAACCTGTCCCACTACATATAGAAGGAAAACCAAAGATCACCCAACTGTGACAATCTGACTGGTAGAGAGGTATCAAACCACTAGCATCCAAAATAATCCTGGTAGCTCAGGATAGCAGGAGGCCACATAAAGATGGAGGACTATTAAACACCATATTCCTCAGTTACAGCTTTGTTGGTTCCATCACTTTTGAGAAACACATTGCTCAGCACCAGCGAGTCTAATCAGAGTTCCCAATCTGGTAATTAGTGGCAGTTAAATGTACAATATCTAATTACACACCATCCTACAGTTATTCATCTCTCTTGACAAAGAACAGCTGGATGTGGCTTTGCTTACTGAATTCTAGATTTATGATTACAATTGTGCTGGACACAAAAACTTGAGTTGCAAAGATAAGAAGCTGTCTGAAGTAGAAATCAAGCTGCTCCTGTTTTGCTGGCATGTTACAGCTACTCTACTCGTTAAAACTACGCCAACGCTTGCGATGTTGTAAACCCTTTGGCCCAAGATCCCCAAAAGGAAGTGCTACCTCGCTTACAACACTTACATCTTGCCCTCTTTTGTCTAAGCAGGTTTTTGGTTTGGGGAGGGGAAAAGGAGGATTGGAACTAAATCTCCCAAAAAGTGAAATAAAAAAGCATAAAGATTTAGTTCGTCTCAAAGTCACATTGAAATTGCCTATTTTAGTATTATATTATTGTACATAGGAAAACAGGCTTGAATACTAATTAATTAGAAGGCCTATAAATGCACGATACATTAACTTCTCTATCATTTGAAGTCAAGCTATATACAGTGAATTCAACTCCTTCAACATGAGGCCATAACATATTTTTGTCTCCCTTTTAAAAGAAGTCATCCATAACAGTGATTTTTCTCCCCCCTATAAAACTCCTCTCAATTGTGCCAGTTTACTTCAAAAGAATAAGAGATAAAGGGGCATGTAATGGTTTTGATTTTAAAGGAGGATATTAAGCGAGCCTGCTTCGACTCTGAAGCGTTTACAACCACATCAACTTTTGGCAAGTCTCCCTTAGAGGAGGGTACAATAGCAGCAACTGTCTGAGTTAGGAGATGGAGCAAATGAGATGCCTCTTTTCTTTGGTCCCTGTCAGACCCTGGTGAACAGAGTTCATCCTACGGAAAAAGCTCAAGATTAATACCAGTTATGCGTTGTGATACACGGGGGGTATCCGTTAATATTCCCAAGTGCGATCAGTTTAAGCCACCTGCACGCGCTTAACACGAGACCTCCATGGACTTGGGGCTTGATTGTTCGGCGTTGCTGGCGGAGTTCGGCGTCAGCTCGATGCGTGTGTCCGTGTGCGAGCGGTTCCTGGCACCGTCGCCGGTGTGGGACCGGCTCCTTGTGCCCTCCCCGGTGTGAGAGCGGCTCCGTGTGCCTTCCCCGGTGTGAGAGCGGCTCCGTGTGCCTTCCAAAGAGGTTACGCTGGAGCCGGACGCTGTACGGGACCTCATCAGCCTGGTCATGCTGGCAGAGGGGACTGAAAGGAGGGTCTTTTATTAACACCTTGTTTCGTGAGCACAAAAGGAAGCCCCACCATTGCCTCCAGCCCTAACCACCCTTGGAGAAGGCTTTAGGGTAAAATGTAGTTTTCAGGCTAGCCTCGTGTGTAGACGCACCACTGCTCCAGGCAGTCAAGGAGGCCAAATCACAGTGGCAGAGGGATCTGGGACAGAGCTGTGGCATGTCACTGTGGCTTCAACAGGCCAGAAGACTAAACTCATTAGAAAGTGACTCATTAGACTTTGCCTCCCTCTCAGGGGCTTAATCTTTTCTGGCAGTGCAGGCAGGAGAGCGCCTACACAACCGCAGAGGTCACGAGCACACATGTGAGTATGGACAGCTACAGGTTAAAGAGGTCTCTCGGCTAATGAGGCCTGCAATGAGCAGCGTTATGAATCATCCCTGTGATGCAGTATGGAGATAAGTCTTACAAATATCCACTCAGAGTGGAGAGACAGAGTAACACAGATATCCGTGGGCACAGGACAGCATGCATGGTTCTCATCACATATGAAAACCCACATAAGCACCTGACTTTTGAAGAGCCCAGTGTGGTTAGCAAGCAAGCCTAAGTTTGGCACAGAAAGGGACAATTATTTCTAGATTCGGCTTGAAAGTGGTCAACATTGCGCAAAATTAACTTCTAAATTCTACAGAGCAAAATGGAAGATGCCAAAAGGGGACACACTGCAGCTCAGCAATAATGCAGTACTATCCATGTTGCAGGCTCAAATCAGGCTACATGCCTAGAGACAGATATTCTGTGACTTTAACAAGTTCTGCCTGCTGCACTCTTTGAAATAAAGCAGTTTTGTTTAATGGCATCTTTGCAGGGACTTTCCCTTCCATGGTCATTAAAGAATTTACAGGCTAGGATGTATATTATGCATGTCAGAAAACACAAATTAGACTTAAAGTGCCTTGAAATCACACACACAAGAATATTTTCAGTATCACATTAGAGAACTACTCGCTGATATAAGACTATCTACAAAGCTCTCCATTATTTGATAACACCATCTGGCCTGCAAACCCTTCCTTGACACACCATAGGTATTTTTTCCTATTGCAACTACATAGCTGTCAGGTGAAAAAATATGTATGCCTGGGATCAGAATTTCTGCTTATTAGATTCACATAAAGTTTAGACAGATGTATGAAAAAATAAATAAAACTCATACTTACTATAGCCCATTCCCTGAACAAAATATTTGAAGGCTTCTGCAAGTTTTGCAGGCTGAAAAAGAGAAGGATTTTTTAATATATGCAGCCCTCGGCAAGTTACATTGTCACTTAATAGAGACCATATATGCCTATGGTACCTTAAACAGCCTCTGAATTCTACTGAATTTTCCTAAAAATTTCATTTGCAAAGAAGAAAATTCCAAGGAAATTTTGGAGACTAAGATTACTTGAGAAGTAACTGCAAGTGGCCTAAGCCCAGCCCAAGTTTTGCTAATGCAGTTACTGAGGCAGAAGAGCCAAAGTAAAATGACCGGCCTCACAAAATATACAAAGCAGTTTGTACGGGTCAGTAATTTGGCAATCCCTAATCAGCACAGAACAAATTCAGCTATTCCGAGCTGATAGCTGTGCTCGTAGGGCAACAAAAAGCAATGCTGTAATACGCAAGCACAATTACTGATGTTCTTGAAATGCACCTTTTTGTGGCCTACCNTTCCGAGCTGATAGCTGTGCTCGTAGGGCAACAAAAAGCAATGCTGTAATACGCAAGCACAATTACATGACTGATGTTCTTGAAATGCACCTTTTTTTGGCCTACCCTCACAGCAGCCAAATAACTCTCAATTTCAATTACTGAACTTGCAAATAGTGCTTATATTTTGGTACAGTTCTATGTGAACCATTGCAAAGAATGGAATATCTAGAACAGAGATGCAATGCACATATTCTTGTGTGATTTTTACAAAGTCTTTCCTCCAGTCCTAGCACTCTAAGAGAGCAAACTGCTGCTACAGACACTTCTGCTGCAGGAATATGCAAACTGTTTTCCTTAAATTCTACAATTCCACTGTATTGCTTATAAGTCAGATTATAAAACAGTTACTGTTACATAAAGTTAATTTTCATATCAGATATTTTGGTGAAGAAATACTAGAGCACAGGTAAGTTTAACTCCCCTCTACTGTTTTTTGCTACCAGCCTGGGAATTTATGTTTAAACATATTTCAGAAACTCCAGTTCATTCTCAGCCAAGCCAGGTTAGTGCATGCAAAAACACAGTGCAGTTATTTCCTGCCTCCTACTTTCCTGACCTATCCTAAAAATAGCCCAAATAAGAATATGTTTTTAAAATGCTTGTGCACAAATCTTAATCTGGGTTGGCATAGTAGATAAGCATAAAATAGTATCTGCACGTTCCCACCTTGGATCTTTACTTAGTTAATGCTTAATTAGTGGAAATTTTATTCCTTTCGAATCTAAATTTTGTGCTTCATTGGTTTTAAAGAAAGAGAGCTCAGATGACCAACTGACATCACGATTGGTGAAATCATAACTATTCTTTTGGCTGACTTTTGGGAACAGCAAGTACCCTGCAGGAAAACACCCATTTGCTGGAGGCTGACAAGCTGCAGCACAGGATTGGGAGGATTTCCGTGGGTCAGATTGTACCTGGGAAACTTGGGGGAGCCCACCGCAGTCAGCCATCTGAAACGGGAAAAGAACAGCAGGTTAGTGTGATGCCAGAAGAGCTCATTTAAGCTCAGGATATATTCAAATGACCTTTCTGGATATCTGGCACAAGAATGTTTCCTTTAGTTGTCTGAATAACATACATAGATCAAAGCACCTAACCAAGTAGTGAAAGGTCTAAAAAAACGAGGACTACACCCCAGAAATCCCAGAAGTCTTTCAACCTTCAGGCAGCACCATCAGCCAGAGCTGCAGATAAATGTTTTTGCTAGGAAGTGATTACCAGTTTCTTAGAAACCAAACTATTAGTCCTGGCTAGTGGTTCAATTCTGAATTGCAATAGTGCGATGAGGTATTGAACAACGCAACAAACCAGGGAGAGGACAAACACCCAAGTGCTGGATGTGAGAGGGAAGAAGAGATTTGCTGAGATTGTGGATGGCAAGCTACAGTCAGAGCTGCCAAGAGAAGCAGGGAAAGCCGAATTAGAAAAGCCAACTTGAGTGCATGCAGTATTTTTGGAGCACTTCACTTTTCCTGCCACCCCACCCCTCAAAGTCAACCCAACAAAAACAATTCTGTTCCAAGGGACACCACAAGCTGAAAACAGAAGACTTGAGAATTACAGGAAACCCCAAATCCTATCTAGGATTAGCTAGCAGCAAAACAGTCCTGTAGCAATGTCTGGCATCAGCTGTATTCTCAGACTGAGCAAAGGCTGGTCGCCACGAGAGCATTTGAGATAGTGTCAGATGCTCTTTTTATTTTTTCAGGGGTGAGTCTGCTATTTCTGTGTTGTAGGTAACTTCTCAGGGTTAGGACCATAAAAGCATTCAAAAAGCCTACTGCTTATTAGCACGTACAGTTCAATAACTGAATCCCAAAGGTAAGCACTAGACATTCCTAGGGGAAGCAGGAGCAAAGTAGTTTTACCATTTGTGGGGTATTACACTCATTACATCTTACTTCAGTAGTAATGAACTGAAGACTGGACCCACCTCTTAATATCAAGGGTCAGTTAAAGACTTTGCAGGGCACTTTGCTGTTTGGAAACCCATTTTATCAATTTCAGAGGAAATATTTTACTTATCCTGGAGTGTATTTGTGTCAGAGACAGGAGATGAAAAAGCCACTGTTGATGTATGAGCTATCTATTGATCTTACCCTCTTGTTGAGAGAAAGGCAGGCACAGAAACAGAATGATTTGGTTTGCATTTCCAGTCTGCTGAAGGCTTTTTCAAATCTTTCCAAATACCTCGAGATCTACTTTGCCAGCTCTAGTCAAATTCGCTACAAGTATGTGAAATACTGAGCATTTCACGTCTCACTTCTAGTGTTTTAAAAAGGAGCTGGAAAATTCCCTGTTGTTAACCATGTCAAAAAAACCCAGACTGGTTCATTCCACTAGAACACTCTTACCTAAAGGAATAACCCTTCCAAATCACAGTAATTCAGACTAAGCCCCCATACTTCCCTTAATAATCAATCTCTGACTTCTCACCAGTTTACTGGTACTAGGTGACATTAGTCTGCTTCTGTTCTTAGTCGATCTGACTGATTTTAAATGAGGGAAACATTTTATTGTGAAAAACAGCTTTTGCTATTACCTTCAGAAGTGTAGTCTTTGTTGGGTCCAGCTTTGAGTTGCATTCAACCTGTATCGGAGAAAAGCAGCATGAGGCATCATACACAGATGATTTTTATCAGTTATTGGATTAAAACGGAAGAAATATCATATTTTCAGGCTTAGTATGAACTAAACTGTGTATGTTAGGCTTGTCAATAAAGACTCTTTAAGCATACATATATACAGATGTAAAACCAAGTTCAGACTTCTGACCATATTCTTTTTCATATGAAAAGACACTATATGGGAATTAGAGGGTTTTTTTTTAATGTGTCGCTGGACTCTCCTGGCAAAGAGTGTTGTTTATCTCATGATTTGAGGTTATCTGACAGACTGCCAAGCAGTTAAGCAGCCATATGGCCAATGACCAGGAGGCTGGCCATGCCCATTAAGGCACAACATCTGAAGTCATCATATCCAAGGCTGGTTATAATGGTCAAAAAGAAGCTTCTCGCTTCCACAGAGACCCTGGGCAGAACTCCAGCACCACAGAATAAGCTAAAATGCCAGCAACAGATCCCTCTAAAGGAAAATATTTGCGGTTCAGTGGAACTGCTGTGGCGATTGCTCCTAACACGGCAGCTATTAAAGAGTGGCAGGCAAGGGTACAAAATGCTCAGAATAATGGCATCTGTCCCATGGTCAGAGAGGAGAGTCATCTGGGCTGGATTCATAGCCTGGGTGTGAGGTCTGCCAGGCTCACGCAGCCTCCTGGTTTGCACACAGGTTAAACCCAACAGCAAAGAGCTCGCTGCTACGGATTGCTCCATGTACACACCACAGCATCCACGGCCGGGGAGCTGTCGCCGACCACCAGGAGCACAGGGCATCTGCAAGGAAGAAACGAAGCGGTATTTCTGTGAGCCAGCCCAAAGTTTCACTAACCTTCATTCTAGAAGGAACAGACAGTTAAGACTATAAAAAGGGGATCAATTTTGTGTTCTAGACACCTTAAACACACTGTATTAGACATAGGTCTACCGATACTCTTGTACCCTATACAAGGACCNTCAATTTTGTGTTCTAGACACCTTAAACACATAGGTCTACATTAGTAGACCTATGCATAAGTCTACTGATACTCTTGTACTCTATACAAGGACTTGCTCTTTTCCTGACTTCTTAGCAATCATGCCTTGCTGTGCCCATATGCCTTGTTTCATAAGTAAATGAATGTGAGTAGATATCAGCATCAAAATCTCATTCCTCGTTTGCCTTCAACTTTTGGACCTGTTAGATGATTTGATCCAGTTCGGCAGAAAAGCAGAGTCAAGATGTCCTGTGTGGGCAGAGAGTGGGGCTTGAAAGTTGTTTTGTGTGAGATTGCAGCAAAAGTGAAAGGTTAGATACCAGAAAACCTGATGGATAACCATTCCATATCTGCTCAATCTGCATGGTTTGGGGATTTTCTGTAGTTTGTATTACATCTTTGGTTGCAAAGATAGGCTATAGGCATTTCTGCAGAGGGAAAGTCTTCCTACTAGAGTCCTCAACTTGCAGGAGCCTCTATTTCCTAGACTGAATTTCAAGAGCTTTTGCTAGTACATAAGCATAGCAATTCAGCTACAGGTCTGGAGTGCGCGTGCGATACATCCACAGGTTGAGACTCTTAGATAATATCACATTCAGGTCAACTGGCAGGAAGCATAGTACTTACTGCAGGGTGACAACATTTATTCCAGGAACAGGCCTCTCAATCTCTAGATCTCGACGACTTGGAAAAAAAAAAAAGATAAGTTTTTGGTATACTTAAATTTTAGAAATGCTTCCATATTCATCCATTTCAGAGAAAGCAAACATTCACATGTTAATCTGATATATCAGCNAAAAAAAAAAAAAAAAGATAAAAAAGATAAGTTTTTGGTACACTTAAATTTTAGAAATGCTTCCATATTCATCCATTTCAGAGAAAGCAAACATTCACATGTTAATCTGATATATCAGCCTCCACAGCTGACAGACAGCCAGTTTTTGTCTGAAACTAATATCACTTTCTTCATTCAGTCCAAGTCTACCTCCCCCCAACACTGCACAAGGACCTTCTCCCATAACCAAACACCCTAGATGCCAAAGGCACTGTCAGGTTAGACTTATGCTGGGGGAAAATATAGCTCCACCACAAGCAATATCTAATCAAAGGCCTGGACAACATCTTCAAACAGTTTTTAGTTAATAATCAGATAAATGTATTCACCTGTTGTAAGAGTTGACAAAGAGATGAAGGTTGTTTTGATTCATATCATTAATAATATGTTGACGGTAAGTGTGGATCAGGTCATGGTTGCTGTGAATCTCGTCCTATAGTGGAGACAAAATGATTCAAATAGGGTCTATTTTCTGCAAGGATCTGAAGACATGGCAAGCAGTTGTCTATTAGGCTTCTATCTATGCAGCAGGAGTGCATCTTTAGCGAAGTGACCACTCACACTCCGTGGTATTATCCAGAATTAGCATTTTTCCCAATTTCCATACTGCTTTTTTTGATTCACGGCTTCACATTGTAACATCAAGACCTTACAATTGCAAAACACGGAGCTGTAGTGCAGATGTTTATATTCAAACACATGTGAGGTTTTAAAAGCATCAAAGATTCAGAGTAAGAAGCTCAATATATGCTTTTAGGATGAATCAGATGCTTAAAGCTTACGAACACATGTGGAACTCAGTTTCACAATAGTAAATAACTAATCTTCAAGGACTTAAATCACTGACATTTTCAAGAAGCTGGTTACTACAGCCTTTATAGATTAGTTCTTGTTCTGTTGTGTTTTCCATTACAGCCGCTAACAGTTTCAAGCACAGCAATGTAGCCTTGGAAAATAGTAGAGCACTTCCTATTGAAACAGGCTTATGCTAAAAAGCATAATTCTACCAGTAACTAGTTCTTCCAGAGTTACAAGTATATTACACCATAAAACTCGGTGGGCACATTCTCCCTAGACCCTGAGAACATACCATGCCTACTGTTGTCTATGTACCAGCTATCTAAACAAGTAGTTATCTCTCCTAGGGTTGTCATGACTGAGCTGCACAGCAAACCCCACTGCGACACACCAGTTCTGAAGTACTGGGAACACTACCACTAACCCACTTCCAGCTTCAGAGGTAAATATGGATGGTTGAATATGCAAGAGAAACATTTTGAACGTGCTTACCTTTCCAAAAAGATGTGAAATGACCATGTCTGGTAAAGCATTTGTCCAACCTGAAATCTGAACAGTGAGATTTAAGTAGTTGATATGAAAACAATCCTTGAGCAACAGAAGACTTTTACTATCTATAATTAAACAAATGGATGTTTTACCACAGTTCTCAAATGTGCAATATAATGGATTGACAGTTGTAGTATTAGGCATTGCTTATGTTTCAGTTGTTCTCATAGGATGTATTTACTACTGCAGCTATGCAGGGAACATGTTATTAGCAATATATATACAAATGGAATTTCCCCCTGCAAGAACACTGGGTAATCCAGCCAGATGCATATAATTTCCTAAAATGTTCCATTTCCTCCCTAACAACCCACACGGCCAATATTTTGGAGACGGTACCTAAGGGACATGGAGCTCATGCCCCAAAACACGTTCTTGCTTTGTAAGGACAGACGGATACAAGACACCAATTTTAGCCTTAGGGTTGGCAGTGCCTAAGTGCCTGCATAGATGGAAGGCAGAGGTATGAAAGAATTTAAGTGAAGTGAGATATTGGAAGAGAGAACCAAAACAAGCCTACTCATAGGCTTGAGAGGCTCATTGTAGAAGACTTACTAAATATACTTCTGGATGAATTAAACTTACCAAAACAATCTGGTATGCAAGATCGTTTAAAAAGTGTAATAGGCTTGAAACAATTCTGCATCCCTGCTCTGGAAAGTTTCTCTTAGTGTTATGAAGTTTTCATAACAAATATCACCCTATACACTTTCAGTGAGCTTCCTTTCAGTGTGAGTGTGTGTGTGTGTGTGTGTGGTTAAAAAGATGACCATGTAATTTTGGGCACTTTTTTTTTTTTTTTAATCTATCACAACTGCTATTCACTTGGACATGAGCCAGTGTCACAAAGTGTCTTTCATCACCTTATCCTGATATATCTAGTCTATCAAATACATTTAAGGTCACTTAAGTGTTTAAAACACTTAAAAGACAAGTAATGTAACACATTCACACACAGACTCCAAGGATCTTTACCACACTGTAGGATTACAACTGCAAATGAACGCAGTTAACAGGAGCTTTTTTGTGCATGAGCTTTCATTTAAAATTCTAGAGAGTCTGTTCATAGTTGCTGCAGCCAATGCTGCTTTAAGTTTTTTTAGCATCTAAGGCTCAGATGGATCAGTAAAACACGGACAAATTTGTTTTGAACATTTTTTCAGTTCTCTAGTTCACATTTTGGACTGTGCTGGTAAACAAAGCCACAGAAAAGAATTGAAAGCTTGAAATGTACTTGAAAGAAAGCTATTTCCAAATCTATATTGTGTTCTGGGTCAAATTAGGTTTTCCCCCCCATCCCCCCTGCAAAATCACCAGCTCCTCTAAATTGTAGCCATATCCTGTAGTCTCATTGCACCATGGATATCCATTTCTTAGAAGTACTTGATTTCCATCGCTAGCCCTACTAGCCAGGGATGCAGGTAGATTTGTAAACACAAGAGTAGACTCAAAAGGATTTAGCAATATTTTCCATCTGCAGCCATTCCTTAATGCACAAGCTTGCCCAGCTTCTCATGCTCAGCAGGTTCATGGTATGATTGACTTTTCTAACTTAAAAGTATTTACCTTAGTTGCTGCCCAGTCCATCCAGCCCTCAGCACAGGGGTTTACATTAATGAGAACTAATCCTTCCACCATATCCGAGTGGTTTAACTAGAATGAGGAGGGAAAAAAAGAAGAAAAAAGTTAAGATCCATCACATATCCTCTGCAAACCGCCAGTCAGCATAAAGTTTAAATCAGCAAACCATCTCCTAGGAAGAGAGGTGCAGAATTTCTTTTGTCTTGCATAAAACAACCGTATGTATGGGAAAAAATATCTTCATTAAAGCAATTCAGCCAGCAGCTGGAGAACATTAAGATTTAACTTCTTCTCCACCCTCAGTTTAAATAGAGAACTCCCATTAAAAAAACCTTCTGCAGATGAACTGGGCAGAGCCCAGGCCTTAAAATGGAAAGTCTAGATCTCCTGGATGAGCTATCCCGCAGCTCGCGGTATTTCACTCGAAGTCCAAACTGCATAAGCTACGGGGGCCGCAGCGCGTCCGGGAAATTAAATTTAAGAAAGCTCAAGGAAGCTTACAGCAAATCGAGTTAAGATGTAGGCACCCGCTCCTGTTCCCATTCCAATAATGCTCTTCAGCCTGCACAGAAATACAAGGGAAGAGAGAAATCCTCAAGAGCACTGAAAACAAATACATCTCCAGCCATTGTCAGCCTTTCCCTTTCAACAGGCAACTTCAGTGGCTGGGTGGCTTCATGGGATACAGACTCATGCAGTGCTGCACAGCAGTAATTTTAGCTTATCTTAAGGAAAATACACTGAGCAACTCTAATGGGAAGGGCTAGGGTTTCCTGAGTGCCGCCTGCCTGCAAAATGTAGAAGAGACTTGTGAAATCTCGACTGTAAATAAAGCCTCATCCCCAGCCTGCCCCTGCCCTCCGATCTCTAACGGGGAGAGCTGGCACGGAAAGCTCTCACCCCATCCAGCCACCACGCTGATCAATTTAAACTGCATAACTAAACAGGGCAGAGACAAGGCAAATATTTGCATTAACTGCAATTGGTTTTAAAGCATCAACTCCAAGGCCTTAGAAAATAAATGGAAGACTGGACAAAACTGCTCAGGGGAGAGAATCTAGTCAATGCTTTTAGGAAAATACCTGAAGATAGATTTCATTCTCATTAAAGTTAGGTTTTTGGAACCTCCCTTCATTTAGATTTTTCAAGGTACTGACATTACGATAGCATCTTCCCTCCACCAAGAGGGAATCAAGAAAAGAATGTGTAATATCACTGACCTTATATTAAGTATTAAAAAATATAAACAAACAAAATTAAAATCTGTTTTAGGAAGATAGTGTAATTGGAGAGGTAAATCAGTCTAGGGTACTTTGACAGTTAATTTGCATGTGGAATACAAATGATGGGTGGGACAGCATATACCTAGATCTGGTCTTAACTCAGACACTAGTCTGAGACTAAAACCACAGCCAACAAGCCCATTATCTAGGCTGCCTTGCCTTGAATTCCAGGTTTTCTCTGCTTAACCTGAAAATTCCTTGGGGGCCTATTGGGAACATTTACTCTCACACCTTTCTCACCTCCTGCTCAAGCTAAGCTTTAAAGTAGGATCTACCTAAACTCGTCGTGAACCTCCCACCTTTGACACTGGGGCAGACCACAGCCTGGCATCAGCTGCTGGGTCCCTCCACTTCGGCAGGCAGGATTGGCCCCTGAGGACACTCAAACAATAGACTAAGTGTCTTTGGATGGGAACACTTCGCTAACAGCACAGGAAAACGCAGGCTGCCAAAGCAGGAGGAACAGATTGCCAGCGCACTGCCTCTGCTAGGGCTACACAGAGAAAACGCTGGAGGAAGCCCCTAAATTAGGCACATGGGATTTCATCCTAAATTGCTTCCTGTTTAAAAATAAACAGGCATCTCTAGGGGATGGAAAAAAAGCCCTGTTGGATGCATAGACAAAAGCAATCCAACCATAGTGGGGAAAGCTGGGGAAAGCTGGAAAAACAACAGTAGCTAATTCTAGCAAACAAAGTGCTGGGTAGCCAGACCAAAGAATACCAGCTATTCCCTGGTCTTTGCTGTGCCACACAGCAGTTTTAAAACTGCATCAAGACAAGAAAACTCAGGAAAATAAGAATTCTGCACTTACCCAAACTGTTTCAGGATTCCAGGAAGCATTTCAGCCAGCTGATCCATGGAGGGGTATATGTACCTACAACAAACATGTATTTTTGAGTTTGCTATACCACTTCCAGTGGACTGGTACATTAGAGACATACCCTAAATTTAATACCAAATGTGTTTATTATCAGACCAGTAACAGTATGAACTAAATTCAAATCAGGAGCAAATCCTAATGAGTAATTTAGCAAAAGTGTGACTGTATTCAAGACGGGTACGTTATGTGCATTACAGGATGGCAGATGTCTGTTCCAGCTGAAAGCTAAACAGACTATAATGAGCCTCTTCCAAAAAAAGTTAACCCTTCACAACTTATGAGCAAATTTGAACTTCAGAAAATTGTTCCCAGCCCAAGGCACCCTATTTATACTTCTGGCCCACTATAGAAAAAGTGTAATGAGATTGGAGAATGACACACTTGAAAGATCTTTTGTAAATAACTTGCATGCTTCTTTTCAGGGACAGACAAGGTCCTATAGCTTTAAAATGAGGAGAGCTTTCCATCAGTATTTCTGGAGAAAATTAAGTCATAGGGAAAGCTATGAAGCTGTTGAAGTTCTACAAAAACAGCCGTAAATCAATGCTTCCGCTCATCTGCACAGCAGAAAATTTTCAAGAGAGGAAATTTTGAACAAAATCCCTATGGAGCAGCAAAAGGGAAAAAGAAAATCACCCCGAAGTAGTTGGAGAACATCTGCTCAGGAGGTATCAATCTGTTTCACATCATGATTTGGATAAAAGCAGTCTTTTTTTTCTCTCTACACCTACTTAAGCACTCTAGCCTTAAACTTTTATCATGAGTAAGTATTTTACAGCATTCCCAACTTGAATGAAAACTGTAAGTTCAGACAGGAACCAGCTCTGAGAAGCTTTGGAATTAATTCTTCATTGGGAACCAATTCCAAAGCAGTGGCCAGAGAAGAGTATGTCAAAAAATGATGCCAGCTTCACAACCATCTTTATTTTCTACTTTTTGTCTTTCAGAGCTGATTTCCTACTACCTCTGACAATCTTCAAACAGAAAAAGAGTTGAGGGAAAAGGAGATCAAAAGCACAGAAAAATTTTAGGTATAGTCTACATATTCCAAAAAAAGTAGCAAATTATTTTAAGTTCTTGTCTTAGTATTTGCTGTTGGGAAACTGAACGTTGTCCTGAGAAAAGCCGGGATAGCTCAGAGAGCACAAGTCTGTGATGCCATGATGATGCCATTAAGTGGTGGACTTTACTAGCACAGACCATCATAGCTGCCCTATGAATGTGGCAACACAGAAGTGCTAATGCCCATATTCCGGACAGGTGTTAAGACATTTAAATCAAACAAATTCAAAGGCGAGGGACAGAAAAAGCTTTGCCTGCCCTGCTAGTAGAAAACTGGGCCACTCCGGTTAACACAAGCCAAGAACCTGGCCCATGGTGACCTCTGTAGCATCAGACCAGCTTAGAAATTAAGAAGGGAAATAGAATAGCTCATGCCATAGGAGTACCTATAAGCTCCTTAATACCTAGTTCTTACAGAACAACAGTTCCTTGCCTTGGCTCACTGGCTGCTCCCTTCCTCAGGGGAGGTGAACCTATGCAAAGGTCATCTTAAGGCAAACCTGTCTCATTTGACTAAATAGGGCAAGGATTTTGGCCAGGATCATGGCCATGGCACAAAAAACTTTCAAGATGTGGCATCATATGTTACACGCACTCAAGAGTGTGCATCTATTTATGATAGGTGGAGAAACATCCCTTTGTTAGAACTGGGTAACTTGGACTTCCCATATAACATCAGTTTTATTCCTCAATGTCTTCCATTCTGCCATTTAATAAAAATCCCTGACTTACAAAAGACTATTTAGCGGTTAATGATCAACTTGCTTACTGGGTCAATTTATTTCTGTATTTGCACTCAAAAAATCAAATCATTAAAACAATGTGACCTTATTTAAAGTGGCACTTGTCAAGGAATTATTTTTCAAGCAGTCTAGCCAGAGATTAAACACGAAATTATAGACCCAGAGTCTACTGTGAAATGCCAAAACACAACAGGGCTCCAGTAACTCAGAAATGTGGAGCCTCAGGATTTAAGTTCAGAAGCCAACTTGTATTTTCTTTCAAATGCTTTTTAATTAAGCTGCAGATCGAGACTCTTCTTCCAACCCCAGCAAGGGGATAGAGGTTGTTCCCCTGACAACTCACCCAGCTGGGAAGGATGCGGCTCCATCCTGCTGCCCAGGTGCATCCACATGGCAAACTGCGAAGTGCTGGGTGATCTCCTGCATATCCTCGAAGTTGAAGAGAGGATTGAAGCAAGTTTTATCTTAAAAAAGAAAAAAGAACAATTAAGCTCTTTCCTCATGGACAGCTGACCTTTACTTAATAGTTACTCTGGCACTTCCCAGAGCATTTGCATGGTGTACCACAGTCCCTAGGAATTGTTCTTTGTTCAAAGTTAAAACAGCAATAAAGCCCAGTAAGGAGAATTCACCCCAGGATTTGGCTTTGGTAATTTTTTTCTATTGACTTATCTAGTCATTTTTTCTTTGAATTATGTCAAAACAGATGGAGAAGAAAGAATTCATCTCCAAGACAGAGACTTGTGCTTTTGTCCAAGTATTACAAGATAAATATTACATTAGCAGCTGCTGCAGACAGCTCAAGACAAAAATGTCCAAATGTGATATTTAAGGCTTTAGGCCCAGAACTCTGAGATGATTTGATTTCTGGTGTTTGAAGAATATTAATGTGGGAGAGCATTAGCACATTTTCTTCATGTGGAAAACATGAATTCCGCAGCACTATAAAACTGTTCAATATTGAATATGTGTTTCTGCATTGTCTCATGCTATGCGATGTACAAGAAAAAACCATTAGAAATTATCAAACATTTTTAGCGAAAATCCAACAGTAGTGGAACATACAATTTCTTCCCATTTCAGAGAAGAACTTTTATTCATCATACCATTCACCAGATAGGCTTTGTATGTCTAAAAAGAAAAAAGTCTTAATGAAAGATTAGACCTAGATTAAGCCCTGCCCTAATCCACTGAAAATCCAAAATAAAGCAGGTCTACTAAAAATAGGCAAGAAAACAGAGCCTGTCTTATGAATAATATCTTTTTTTTTTCTCCAACAATTAAAATTCAGAGATCCACAGGTGTTTTAAAGTTTCAATAACTGATTAAGGAAATGCAAATTGTGAAAAGTAAAAAGTACCAGTGAAAAGAACAAACTGGAACAGATCTGGACACCAGGTTATTACTTTCTTGGATGAAACAAGGCATAATAACTTGTCAATTTTTTATTTTTATTTTATTTTATTTTTTAAGTAGTGACTGGGGATGCAATGCTCACATTCCTTTAGTTTTTCCAAACTGTACAGGACAAACACCTAATAGATGTGGCATCTCCCTGGCAGCACAAGATCAGCCATCTGAAGAGCTGCAAGCCAAGAAGTAGCACCTTGATCAGTCCTGCTGGAAACAGACTCAGCCATCTCCTGTGGACATTTTTACAGCATTTTTATAAGGTCACTAAAGACTGACGTGGATCCCTTTGCATCTTTAAGTGAAATTTTCTGATTAGTTACCCTTGGAAAGGGGAGTTGGATGGGGCAAGAAAGAAAAAATCTGAGAATTCAACCAGCTCTAAAAGGAAGATTAGGCTGGGCATATCTCTATACAAAAGACTGCAGTATCTAATACTTTGCACTGCATATTCATGAGCAAGGATCTAGGAAAAAAATTAACCATAGTTGCTTCCATAGCTTTGATTAGAGTAGTGGTTATAAATGCCCAAATGAAAATGAGACCTAAACAAGAAGTCTACTTACGATTCAGCCCAATGTCATGGTATGTGAGGATGGCAGGTCTGTTGCCCTTGGGAGTCCCGCACATGGTGACATGGACAGAGCCATGCACGGTCTCCACATCTTGTTCCTGAGAAGGAAGAGGAACCTGTCAGCTTCTGGCACAAGGGCTCAATTCAACCCCCACTGGAGACCTTTGATCTTCACTGTTGCTCACAGTGAGTATTGGAGAGCAGCTCAAAATAAGCTCAGAAAATGTCAGGCTGCTGCAGTCATTCAGAGAGCTTTTCTTGTGAGTATCAGTGCAGGATGGTTTCAAGATGTCCCGGAGAGTCTGAGCAAGTGGGGAATCACATCAAGGAACTCAACTCAGCACATTCCTCTCCTGTCTCTACCAGCTGTCCCCATAGTGCTAAGGTCCCAGCTGGGGTCAGCCCAGGGACTTCTCAGTTCCAGGGATCTCTGCACTTTCCACCATGATGTGGGCTCTCTACACCCTCTTCCTCTATACACTCCCACCCTGATGCCAACATACTTCTTTATTTTTCCAGGATACCAACACCTTTAAACCACCCTGGGAAGTGTTTTCCACACAATTCATCTACTCCAAACCCCTGGCAGCTACAAAAGCACTTAGACTGATAGCTCTGATCACATGCAGAAGAAACAGTTTTAACCCTTGGTAAAGTCAGAATAAGACTGACCAGCTCTGTGTATTAGCACCTACAACAAGGACAGCTGAGAACTACGGTATATGGTATCTGCAGAGGCACAAGCTGCTTGACAATAGAAAAACCTTCGTTTGCCAGTAAAAAAAAATCTTTAATTCAGCAAATAAATATTATTCCCTAAAGAAGCCACTATTAAATAGCGTGCATTTGTCACAG
Organism: Crypturellus undulatus; assembly: GCA_013389825.1. NCBI lineage: Eukaryota > Metazoa > Chordata > Aves > Tinamiformes > Tinamidae > Crypturellus > Crypturellus undulatus. The sequence goes on along the minus strand of VWPW01024800.1, from coordinate 51,690 downwards.
TTTTCACACTGTAGAGCCTTGCATTAAATTTAGGGAGGCTGTTATGTAGGGCCAAGTGCAAACAAGCAGTACGTCCACAGTGTTGTTGGGATGACTGAGAAACAGCCAAAAAGTTAAAGATAATGTTTGCTATTGTTAATGTTGGTTTTCTTGTTTAACGAATGTTAAATGTAAGAACACACGCATTATTAAAGACCCCTTGACCAGTCTTATTTGTTGGATGTGTAAGCAGGTCAGGTGCTATTCAGGTGGTACCAACATCCAGGACACACAGAACAGCTCTCATTTCTTTTGCATATGTGAATTAAGGTGAGTACAAGCAACCCGCTGGATTGTCACAGATGTGAAGGGAATCACAGCAGATGTGGAAGGCACTTTTCTACCTTCTTGTTACATTCACACGCAGTCAACTCAGTCAAAGCAGCGCAGAGCTAAGCGCTAGTCCTGGCACTTTGTGAGAACATTTCCATCCATGCACGACATTAAGTATAGCACTGTCTGCTGCTGCTGGGCTCACCTGATTCACTTCATGCTCTATCACCCAGAGGCAAAGTCTAAGTTAGTCCAAATCTTTAGAGACTCTTGCAGAAGCCGTGAGCATGCAGCTCCGAACGCCTTCACAGCAAAGAGCCAGGAGTCCTTCTGGGCTCTGAAGCAAAGTAATAACTTGATCCAACTCCCTTCTCAGGGATTTGATACTTAAAATAGACCACTGATTTTGTTGAAAATAAGGATGTTAGGCAACACCATTCCACAATACACCTATTTTTCTTAAAATTGCACGTTTACATCTGTTTTAAGGCATAATCACGCCCACAAATCAAATATTCCCGTTACCTCACCCCCAGGTATGTTAAAGTATCATTATCTGAACTCTATTATGCCAAAACAGCAATGTTCAGCTCAAATCACTTCAGAGATTCAGTCTTTTGCATACTTACTGCATTGCTTAACAAGTAAGCGGTATCCTCCATATCCAACACCATCTTTAGGCACAACAGCGTGATAATTCCAGCAAGCCAAAGAGAGGAGCAAAGAGCAGGTTTTCTACTTCACTCAAGGAGGAAACTGGGTTATATACACAAGCTGCTATTCTGCATAGGCTTATGGCTCCCATAATGCCCAGCCCGAAAAACCAAACCAGACTAACCCAGGACGTCATTCTTAAATAGGATTTGAGTCAGGTTTGACCAGAAGCGCTTATTTAATATAGCTCAGACATCAAAGATGAACTAAGTCTCTGCCACACAGCATGGGAAGTGCCAGCTTTCAAACCTGGGAATTAGTCATTTCCGTTCCCATTAGGTTTTGTTTAGTTTAGGTGCCTTTGGGATCTGGATTTCACAAATGCTAAAATATCCCAAACTAAATTAAATCAGAAGCAAGTTCATTTCTAAAAGCCAGGAGTAAAGGTTACAGTATGTACACAAAAGACTTGGAACTTCAAGAAATCTTACTTGAACTCCACTTTAGCAAATTCCAGAGCAAATAAACCAGCATTTAGTCTAAATTCTTCCTGCCCAGTCGTACTGATATTATTGTAGGTAACATTTCTGTCAAGCAATTAGCTTTTTTAGGAATATTAGCTATACTAGACACCAAAAGAGATTTGTAATAGCTCTAGAATAACTAGTACTGTTTTCTACCTTAATTCTGTATTTACAAGGCATAAGACTCAGCATCAGTAGCTTGGCAAACCTTAGCAACAGTAATGAAAATAAACTATATTATATAAATCTTCTCCTGATAAATGTTGAATTTAGAAATTACTTCCTCTTTAAAGGAAAGCCTTTTGTATCATCACACTGATAAGCCTTTTGTATCATCACATATTTCTTGCTGTAGAAATATGTGTGGCACATATTGCCACATCTCTTCAGCAATATCCCTGAAAAACCCACAATAATTTTTCAGAGAAGAGACAGCCTTTCACAATTGAGTATCCTTCTCCTCTATGCATGAAAAAAGTTCCGTTCGGGACAGACCAAGCAAGGCACTTGAACCTGCACATCCCACTGACCTCCGGAGTTAATTTTTCTGGATCTGGAAGCCTGGTTCCAGTTCACACTCAGTATCAACTAAAAATAGGAGCATCTCTGAACTAATGACTGGTATAAATAATAGCCAGTTTAAGAGCTGGTTTAATTCTTCATCTTAACACTAAGACTCATGTAAACACATGGGTTGGGCTATTTTCCATTAGCGTAAATGCTTAACTACAAATAGGGAAAAGGTTCTTCCACAAAACCCTACCAATTCAATCTTTTTTTTTTGGTGGGGGGGCTGTGTGTGTGTGTGATGTCAAACCAACTATTTCACATCTCTCCTGATCCTATCAAAAATCAAGAGATTTGGCTACGTGATGTGTGGCCGAATGTTTTCAAAATGTAGAGCACTGAAAACAGATGGCAGCACATCCCAATCAACATCAGCGTTGCAGTAAGAGGCTCTTCACCAACTGATTTGTATTAAAACACTATCTTAGAAAAAAAAAATCCAAGATACACTAATCCGATAGAAGGATAAAGACAACTCGCCATCTGTTCACATCTCTCACTTTAGGAGAGGTACAATCTTTTCTTAGCGCTCTAAAAAACACACAAAAATGCTTTTGATATATGCAATTTAAGAGAGGTTATCTTACGTTGAAAATAACTGATCCCTTTGAAAGTAGTTTTGGGTTAGTTTGTGTACATTTTTTTCTGGTCAAGTGACATTTTCTATCATTTTGTCATGAGATTAAAAGGTTGAGGCAATCTGTAAATTGATACCACAGGAAAGCTCATTTATTCTCTCCATTCTAACATAGCTAAGGGAGATATGAATTGTAGAATATGTTTGCAAACAACTTTTTATTTATTTTCTTAAATATGGGATATGCAGTGAAAATATTTTAAATACTTCAAAAGAAGACATATGTATTGTATGTTTTGCTAAATACTCCATATTTTCTATTTTAATTCAAAACTATGCATCCCATCAAGCTTATTTTAAAGCTTTCAAATACATTTAATCCTCAAAGCCCATTTCATGCTTTTACTTAATTTATAATGTTATGTCTGTTAAATATAATTCCTTTCTCTTGCACAGAACTGAGGGAAAAGATTAAAAAAGCTAGGAGACAGTACATTTTAAGTTCATAAAATTTTGGATACTTCGGCTAAATTCAAATCAGATATTTAATTTACTAGCTACCCACTTATGCTCTTTTTCATTTTTTACCTCTAATATCTTGAAGATCAAAAGTGTTTGAGCTTTTAATATAACATTGCAATAGTGAGTGCCAAATCCCCCTTACCCTGAAGTTATTTAACAGCATCTCCTCTAGCTTTTTCTACCTTGAAATGGTTCATTTCACCTACATTAGATTATTAGATATTAGACTTTAATAAGCATCGTAGATGCAGCCAATACCCGATGCCAGTGGGAAACCCACCCGCTCCGTGACACAACGGGCAGAGGCTGAGCTGTCTCCTGCTGCAAGGGGGGAAGACTCCCTTGCCCACCTCCAAGGCAGGAGGACAAAAGTGGCACCAGGGCACTGGTGGCTGCAGGTGACCAAGCACCACACACCGCAGGGGACCAACTCAGCTCTGCCACCTAGAGCTGCTGCATGGCTCAAAGCTTTGCCTCACTCCAGAGAGCAGCTTCCTGCACTGCACACTTCCAAAATGCAAAGTTAAGGGCAAATATATACTCCAACTCCAATGCTACCAAGTTGGAGAGCTGAAAAATATATTAAACTGCAAATGCAACTAAAGTGTTTTTTGCTGAACCAGCATCAAACAGGATAGGGCACACTGCCCTGCAGCTGTTTGTCATTAATTGTGTTAAATAGGTATGTTTGGGCAGGAATGTTCCCTTATTGGGTGGTCCAGGTAACTTTATACCTGAATTACTTAAATTACCTTAAATACTTAAACTTTCAGGTAGCTGCTACAGATCTATACCTACAACACCAATGGGAAGAAGATATCAGTTCTTCTACTCTGCTTATCTTGGCCACTCTAATAACTCCATGAAAGAATAGCCACAACCAATCTTGCAATGTGAACTTTCAGGAGGAGGACAGGCTATATAATGGATGATTTTATCCAAAAACAGGAAAATAAACAAAAAAGAACCCTGCTACACTCAAGTCTAAAACAGCATATGAAATAAGACTTTCTAAGTCTGAATATACACACAAAGTTCTTTCTTGGAACCAGAACACCTCCAAGGCAGTCCTATGTGGCAGAAACAGTGGCCAGTGGCAAGCAAAGTTGCTAACTCCACCTGACCCACCCCAAAAAGGGCTGAGAAAATTGCAAGCTATATGGTGGACATCCATGTCCACATATTGGTGCTAGAACAGCTCCATGCTCTCAAATGGTGAGCACTGAATTTCCTAACCAGATTCACCCTCTCCTAAGCAGGCAGCACGTGGGTTAGGGTGCTTATTGAACACACGCATGGAGCTTCACTGACAAGGAGCTCCAGGGCCACATGGAGACTCTGTCCCACTGTCCCCCTTCCACAAGCCAAGTGCTCATAACAGCTCTACACAGCACCCTTCAATCAGCAGCTCTTCACGATGTACAGGGAGGTTTTGTGTAGCTTTAGGCACAGATAAGCCCATATCCCTTCCAGTGGTGGTTCTTAACATAATGGGCTGAGACTGTTTTTCCACATTTTTCCTTCTTGAACTAGAACAGCTAAGGATTAAGTTCTAAGAAAGGAAGATAATTTAAAAAAGAGCTGGCACAGCCAGGCTAAATGACAAGAATCACTGGTCTGGATTAGTGACAGTTAATCCAAAACAAAACAAAAAACTAAACAAAACAAAGGTTTACACAATTTGATCTCACAAGTTAAAAAACTCTATATAGATACAGTTTAGAAACCAAGCAAATTCACTCCAAGAATAGAAATGAAATACAGGTTACTTCTAGTTGTGTTTAATCAAAATATTGCCATATTCTCTATAGAAAACTTAATCTGGGATTCAGATTAATTTAGAAAAAAGTGATCAGTCTGGACCTCGACAGAAATAATCTCCATGCTGTGCAGTCTTGCAGGAAGCTGCACAGAGATGAGTAACTTAAACGTATCAAAATTTCAGATATTGGATCATTAGAAAGATAAGGTGAAGCTGTAGTATTAATAAAAGCTAAAATTTTGCAATGAAAAAGCCACTGAAAGATTCCCAGTGAAATAACTGAAAGAACCATCTCCCCTGTTTTCCAACAGAAAAGGATGCTTAGTTTGTGCTGTATTTTATCACCTACTTGCACAGTACCAAATCAAAAATACAGAAAGGCTCAAATAAAGTACATCTCGTCTCAATTTCTTTTTTCCCCAAGTACAACCATCTGCAGATACAAGAGCTAAGCAAAATGCAACAGCTTGCCTTATTGCTGCAAACTATACCTCCCTCTTTACACTCCCTCAATAAAATAAAGTTATCCGGCACACATCTCTTTCCCCAGCATGCACATTCTAACCACAGAGAGGGGATTTCATCATCTATTTTTTTCAAGGCAGGTGCAAGTTCATTGCTCTCTCCAAATTCAGTTCACCTCGACTCAGAGCACAGTGCGTTGCCCAAGTTGCATCTTAAGAACCAAAGACGAACTGCCCAACCAAGAGACCAACATCAAGCAAATAATACAGATAGGGAGCTAAGAGACTCAAAGTCAACTCTTCAAAGCATAACAAACGAGGAAGGTAGGATACCACAATTTGACTCAACTGTATATTTTATGAACTAATATTCCATCTGATAATAAACTTAGGAAATTTACTGCCCTGGATAAATGTGATTGCTTAGCATCGTTACCACTCCACAGGCTTCAGCATCCATTGGGAAACTTTAGTGGGATACATTAAGAGGGACATATCCGTAGAGGAAAGGCATGCCCACTGCTAATGAAAGAAAATTAATTGGGGCAAGTGTACATATGTGCACAGGGAGGGATATTTTGCTTTTACTAATGCTGCACAAAAATCTCATGCAGCAAGAATAGAGCTGCCTGCATCTATTCACCTCATTCCGATGAAACTTTCTCAACTTCAGTTTGAAAAGGCCTCCTGCAGTCCCCTTCACATCATTATGTAAAAATCCATTGAGCCCTGTCCCATAGTATTTTTCATGAGCAGTCAGTCATTTCTAGTCACTTTTTAAAGTTTTTTTTAATATCAATTCAGTTTCTTTTACCCAAATTGAAAAAGAGGAGCTTTACTTGCCTGAACATCAAAGTCTGGAAGGAGGCGAGTGATAGCCTGTGAAGAGATCAAGACATTAATGTAAGTAACTTTTGAAGCTGCAGAAATCTGCTTTTACATAAGCACTCAGGCTTGTGTGCTCTAAACAACAAATACAAAAATTCACCTTAGAGCTTTCACCCGCTTATCTTCACAGCCAATGTCAAAACAGTAAAATATTGGGCTATAGACCAACAAAATAAAGCACAAAACCCAGTGCACCTTAGCTGAAGTCATTGGACAAATCTGAACAGTAAAACACTGAACTTTTTTCCATTGCTTATTCCAGCCACGAGACAGCCGACAGCCCACTTCAATCCTCCCTAGGATGGAAGGTCTCTTTGTTAGGGCATGCAAAGGGCACTTGAAACTCACTTACGCAGCCATTACTGGAATTTAGTTATACAATGTGGAAGGTGGGAAGGATTTTATCTTGGGCAAATACAGGCTTTGTTATGTTTGGGAAGCTGGCCAAACGTGGAGAGGTCCATTCCAACCTGTGACCAGCCATCAGCATTACTGACAGCCTCCCACTACTGTCCAATATCTCTGTCATCATCCTTCCCATTTCTGATGGTGTAAGATACTTAACTTCAACAGGAGAAACACCTTAAAGCCACTTCCAACTAGTAAAAGACACAAAACATGTTAACTCTATTTCCATTAAGGTAGTTAAATACAGAGAGAAGAGCAATTTGGCCAAGCCTACACTTGCTGTGAAGCCAAAACCTGGAGAAAAAATACAGACCTAAAATAAGGTCTAGTACCTGCTGAGGAAGTCATGCAGTGCCAAAAGCCCAGGTAAATTAAGGACAGAAGACATCCAAATCACAACTGCTCTCTTAGATTATGAACTTACAGCACTGCAGTACAACTTGCGGTTACGAGCAGTGATCTTCGTGTAAGTAGGCAATGACTTGTACATCTAAAGAGCTTGTGAGCTTTGTGGAAGTCAGTTTGCAAAGTCTTAGCACAAGATGAGACTTCACTCTGTATAAGCTACATTTTTAACATTGAGCAATTTGCTGGATTTTAATCTTACTGTACTGTTGATCTCTAGCTGTACTTTTCTTAAAAAAGGTGTGTTCTAGTGCATTCTAAAGTTGATCGTAATATAAGTGGATGTGACATCCACTAGATATCCATGTAGACATCCTATGACTAAGTTTGCACCATTGCTCAGTAAAAAAGACCCACCTACACAAGAAAAACTTATGCACAATAAGCCAAGATGTGATTTTAGGTTGTTGTCACCCACTCAACACCAGCTTCTTTTAATTTTAGTATGTGCCGAGTCCTTCAGGGTAATCGTTTTTTCATTTTCTCAAAATTCATACAATTCATTTACTCCATGGTAAGAATGATCACACAGGATATTAATGCAGAGTGACTGTGTGCCAATTTCTATGTATAAACAAATCTTAAGGTAGCATCATTAAATAAATAAAAGCATATAGAGTTTGTTGTCAAGATACATGAGAACTCTACATACTGTAGAAACACCAAAAGTTCTCCAATGTTAAGATATTTCTTTGAAGAACTTTGAAGCAAAGACCTTTCAGCAATGATGGCACTTCTGCTCAATATCTGCTTCACTTTGCAACTACTAACCAATATTGGCATTAAAAAGGGGATCTTAGTTGGAGTGCTGCTTTCACTGGTATCCAAACAAGCTCTGCTTTTATGCAATGTCCTTGGCAAAGGAACTATGTTTAAAGTTTGTCCAGCCATTTCGCTGCAGTCTTAAGTGGAAATGATTTTCTGAAGTGTTTATGCAACAGAGGTAGGGGATAAAAGAGAAAGGAGCAGATAGAGCAATGAATAGTTCTAGTATGGAGGAAAAAAAAAAGAAAAGTAGATTCATTATTGTCAAGAATTATAAACACTGTGAAGAAAAATCTTATTTTTGATTCAAGGGAAAAGCCGATAGGTCCATTCATGTACTGCAGTTAAGTATTTGCCAAGAACACGCTGAAGCACAGAGCACTATTATCATGGAGCAAGGTCAGACAGGCACTGAACTCAGACACTGTGGGCAGAGAATTGCTGAAAATAGTGGATGAAAGAAGTAAAACGAGAAAGAAAGGAAAAGAAACGCAGCACATTTAAGTAAAAAGGCGTAAGATATGCTGCAGCCTACGAGGCAGGCCTACAGCCTGTGTACACACAGCTAGTCCTGAGAACAGACTTGCCATGGCAAGGCAGAGCTCGGGGCAGCTGAGGAGATGGGATGGGTCCTGCTCAGACCTCAGCACTGAGGCGTAAAGGCTCTCTGTAGAGTTGTACCTCCTTTAAAGGTACCTGGAAAGCAAAGTTTGTAACCCTACATTTGTTAATTTACAGATATAGAAGATCTACATGGAGTATCTAATCGTAACCATCTAAAATAGCTACAACTGCCATTATTCAAAAAAAATAAAAAAAGGAAAAAAAATTTAAAAATTGTCACTACTAAATGAATATTCAAAGAACAAAACCAAAGACTGAGGAAGAACAGAGAATAATTAAGGCTCAGTTTTATCTTACTTTCAAAAAAGGAAATTGTCCTCCCACTGTCTACATTTTCTCACATGTTTTGCTAGAGTTGATCTACATATAAGTGCAGTTCCAACAATAACCTAGAAATAAAAAGCTTTAAAAACTCACCTCCTCCTTTTCCACAAGAGGTTTCACCTCTGCGAGGTGAGCATCCTGGTACTCTGACATGGTCAGTAGCTGATATCTGCAAAGATGGAAAAAAACATTTATTCTCAACTTGTGACCAAGATGGGAAGAAATAAAGCTCCCCTCAATGACCCACTTCTCGAGTTATAGTTTAGAAGATTTGATACGAATGTTATGAATCTCTTGGAGGAATCTCTTCGCTAATGTGGAGTGCTGGATGCAAGACACAGAATTGATTTTGCCCATGAAAATCTTTTGGCTTGAGCACACCTAAAGCCCCAACACAGTTGCACCACATTAACTGCACACACCTCCCATTCCATCCTCAACCTCCAGTTTGGAGGGACAATGGTTATTTGTCCCTAACACTTGACTATTTAAACTCAGCTGGTGCTACAACAGCCTTCATGAAGACCTACATTAGCACAGCAGAGGACAAGGCGCATGAAGCAGAGGGCTGCTCCCTCAGGGGTTCTGCAGAACAGCTCCTGAACCTGTTCCAACAGCACGACGAGCAACACGAAAGTCAAAGCAGGTTGAAAACATCTGCTGGAGATGCACTGGAAAGTGCATGTCATACTGTCACACATTTAGGGCAAAAATGGAATTCCATTGACTACATCATGATAAAATGCATTAGTTCAGTTATTTCTTGAGGAAAAACCTTAGAATTGTCTCAATTGAAGCATGTCAGCATGTTCACAATGAAAAACAAAAAGGCTGTAACATGCTTAGCACTTACTAAGCCCAATCACAAAAACATTTTAATCATTGGCAGCTTTTCTGAACAGGGGAAAACAATAAGCATAAAAATATGGAACACGATTTTTAAAAAAGAAAAAAAAATCAATTCTTTAAACCACAGTTTCTAAACCACAGTTTCCTGCCTCCTGATTTAAATCAATACACCCAGCCTACCACCACCGACCTCGTGATCAAGTCAGGGGCAGCCGCATTATTTGGACTCAGCCCTATGGGCTCACTCGGTGCACTTGTGCCTGGCCAGTCATGCAAGGGAGAGTTTGCAAGACGGCAGGATGCCGCAGGAAGCCGTGAAGTGGTGGACACTGATGAAGAGAGCGAGTACTGAACACCCACTACAGAGGTGTCACATGTGAAAGATGTTTTGGAAAGTTTATTACAAGCTATGCAGCTAGATGGATTTTTTTTTCTGGCAAATATTTACACTAGGAATTTTAAGCTTAGCAAAATGTTTCATGAATATTTAATCCTGTCACTTGAGATGCGTGATAGTAATAAACTGTCCCTATTCCAAGTAATTTGTAATCCAAATTTATTACAGAGCACCGGAACTATTTAAAAAGTCTGAAAAGTCAAGACAGTTAATTCCCTATCAGTCTGATGCATCCTTTTACTTCAAGTTTTCCAGAAAGTTTAGCCTGTTCAAGATTTTTAGTCAAGTTTGCCAAAGATGACAGTGGCATTTTAGGAATAGTTTCACATACCCTTAGAATTACAGCCATCTAATCCGCTATATTACACAGTGAGCTATTGTATACAGCAGAAGGGGCAAACAAATTCTGCAGCAGTATTTCAAGGTTGAGAATGTTTCCATGCAGATGCAGCTAACTTGAGAGGTCCTTTTTGCACAGCAGCAGGTTCTGCCAAGACAGAAAAGCACCCTAATGTCTCCTGCATTTTGCAGCATTGGCCAGAAGCACACAAGGTTTTAGCATGTTTTGTCTACAGAGGAGGAAAGGATGAAGCTGGACTGCCCACAGTTTTCCAGGCAGAAGCGACTCGGGATCAATGCCACCACTTGTGTTTGTGGAATAAAAGTTGTTGATGTGGGACAGCGTCAGATTCACAGGGAGTAGGATCATTGACTGAAACACAATGCAAAAGGCAGCACCTAAGAGAACTGCACCGCTGCCTTTTATGGCCCTAAGAAAAACAAAAGAACAAAAACAACAACTACAAAAAATCATAGTAGTTCGAAGTTGTTGCTCGACATTTCTGAAAGCACTAAACGGTGCTGACACAGAGACCACGCTACTTCCACAAAGTTCTGCCGAACAAAAGCTCAACATGCAACAAGGGCTCACTTCTGGAGCCAAAATAGCTCTTTAAACCACATTATGTTCTCAGGTCAGGCATTCCCATGTTTTGGGTTTTCCTTTCCTCTGCTGGCAACACCTGAAACTTTCCCACCGACGAGCAGCTCTGCTCGCCAGGCAGGACAACCTGCTGCTCGTTTGCCAGAGCTGGCGAATGCAGCCCTGGCATCTGGCCCTGCTGTAAGAAAACATCCTATTTTTGGAAGTTGTTGGGGAAGTGGTTTTATGTCATCATAAGCTCAGCATAAGTTTTATAGTATATAAATGGGTGCTTTTGTGTTTCCCTTTTATGTGGCGCTATAGCTTGAAGCAGGACTGTCCTAAATTGATAACTGCAAGCACCAGTTTATACACATCTCAAATCCCTTGCCTCACATAAGTGTTCAAAATTCAAAGTTCATTTGTATTTGCAAGCATTTGTGCAAAGTTGCCAACACTAAGAAAAATAATTTGGGGGTATTTTTCCTTCTCCATTCCACTTTGTCCACACAGCATGTTCAGAGACCCCCAGTTCTCCTTTCCAGGACCAGAGCTGCCTCCTCCGAGCAGGATCCCACGAACCTATGCTCATTTGTGAGCCAAACAGGTAGGTGAAGCTGTCTCTGCAATACTGGACATGAAGGTCATTCAAAAAGGCTTTTCTGAACAAAGTCCAGCCCACAGTCACTGCTCCCAAACCACCAGTTTCCTAAAACAGGCTCAGGAACCATTTCACTGGCCCTGATTATTGGCAGTTCATACTATATCCCAGGATATTCCCTGTGGGAATATAGGCAGGTGGAGGGGTGGGGCTCCGCGGTTTTATAATTCTGCAGCTGGTCAAAGCACTATCAAAACAAGCAGATTGGGCGAGGGGGAATGGAGCTAAAATGCCTCCAGAGCTTTGCTGGAGTAGATTGGTAGTGATTGCCATAGGCCACAGGTCTGAACCAGCTGTGCATCGCTGGAGAGCAAATAACCAGCAGCTCAGACCTCTACCAGCAAAGCAAAATCCCTCAAAAAACACATCTCACCTAAAAAGAAAGGAGTGGAGGTCAATTAAAAACATAGGTGTGGTTATCCCAAGGCATGGCTATACTCTACCAGGCATACTCCCATTAAGAGCAGTTTCAGATAGTTCATAATAAACAGCACAAATTTCATCTTCTTATTTATGATTCATTGGAAATTTTTTTTTTTGCAGTTCATGCCCAAGTATCAGCCTACACCATTCCCTGGTTAAACTATGTTTTGTTGTACACATTCATATCTAAGAATGTTCTTAGCAGTCATGAGCTCCTTTGTGTAGTGATTCTTTGCAACATAGTTCCATAAAATAAATCAAAAAGAGGTTTTAATATGAATGATTCTTCCACAGTTCTTCCCTTCCCTCAAGGAACAAAAGTCTCCCTTTTCAGTTAAGGAGCATTATAATGATCAGTTTCAGCAGCAAGTGTTGGGAGCCAGAGAAGCTGAAAATACTTGGTACTTGTTTCCCTTAGCCTCTGGTGACTCCAAGATAATCTCAATTTGCAATTAAAAGTTAATAACCTAAAAATCAAGGAAGCTTGGAACAGCAAGCCTTAAATTGCCTCAAGTCTCAGACCAAAAGGGTAAGGAACCAGTGTATTTCTAAACTAAGGAAAAGATCTGGGGAAACTGAAACTATTACAGTGTCTGCTGATGTTGAATATTTGGGGCTGGCATCGGGCGAGCCGCAGTGTAACAGTAAATCCCCATCCACAGATGTCACGCAGCCCACATAGCCCAGCAGACTGCAGACATACACTTAACAACTTTTGTTGTTTCTCACCAATTTGCTTTCATTCCTTTTCAACCCCTTTACTCGTTTACTCCCCCCAGCACTCAGGCTTTTTTGAGTGCCACAGTGAGAAACAAGAGCTCTGGCTGCTCACCACTGGTTTTAGTGACATAGCAAAAGTGCTCAAAGGCAGAAACTAAGGACTTGAAGTTTTAGCCATTTCTAAGGTTAGGTTAGACTTCTGCAGTGTGAGCTGCAAGCAGTGCAGTGTGAGTGATAAGCAAGCTGAAATGTTTCGACCAAGGCCTTGAGCACTGTGCCAAAGAGCCAAATTAAGTCACAAGGGGACAATTTTGGGTCAAACATAGCCATTAAACTGCAAAACTGTCAGACCAGGGACTAGTTACTCCTCACGTGTAGATATCTTCTGGCAGCTGTACATCCATAGTAGCCTTAAAACAAGCTGCACTGGAAGTAACCCCTGTATCTATCCCACAGATGGTCGGAAACACTTGAGAGGACTGTTGCAACACAGTTTGCACAATCCTTTCGCTGTGGGATGAGCAGCGAACAATGTGGCTTAGAAAGTTTGGGTTCCTCCCCTGCTTCACAGCAGTAGAAATCTGGCTCACACTTGCCCCTTCCACAGCAGTGTGAGCTGCTGCTATGTTCCTGGTCTGCTGGGAAATGGGGAGCGTGCAGCAGCCTGGGCTGGGCTTTCTGCTTCAGCAGATGCCAATACTGCCAGGAGGGCCATGTTACAGCTCCTGCAGGAAGATGACAAACCCTGGTGAAGTTCTGAAATTCATGTTTCATCAACATCTGGTATCTAAAAGTACTTCCAGTCACACTTCTGTGAAACCGAAATCTCCAGTGGTAAGAAGTTTCTTTAAAGGGCTTAAAAAAAACAAGGCTCTCAGTCCTTTCGAGCTACAGAACTATCAACCCAACCTGCTTCCCCAAGCAGTGGTTTTCAACCGATATGACTGTGGGAAGTTCTTGCTCAGGGCAATGGCCCACCACAGCACATGGGCCAGGGGAACTCACCACTTGCATGGGAGAAAGTCAGCAGCTTATTGGTAACTTCAGTTTAGAAACACTTTGTGCTCATTTGTTCCAGTGCCAATATTGTCCCTTAGCTTTAAAGGGCTCCAAGCTGTGGGTGGCAGTGCCGCAGGGTGGGAAGACAGAAGAGTCATCAGTTGCCTTCCCAGGCTTTGTTTTCTTGCATGACCAAGCCAATGCGTCTCCTTTCCCTCCCCAAACACCTTCCTTAACCTCTGCATTTGCCTCACTCTTTCCTGAATTGTCGGCAAAACTAAAGGCCTTCNGCGTCTCCTTTCCCTCCCCAAACACCTTAACCTCTGCATCTGCCTCACTCGTTCCTGAATTGTCAGCAAAACTAAAGGCCTTTGCTTAAGCAAAGATTGAAGGTGATGCCTTGCTATGGACCCTCACACCTCCTCTGCTTCTGGGTGTGAGGCGGGACTCTGGGAGCAGAATAGAGAGTGAACACTGCCAAAATGCACTAGGCATTTCATAACATGGAAGAGATTTTTTTTGCCACAAAAGATTGCAGTCTATAGAGACAAGAAACAAGCTATTGTTCCTACAGCTCACCAGTGTCAGGCCATGCTTCCCACCCCCTCCTATTTGCGATCTGCCACGGCTTAATAGTTCATAGCTTCTGCCCAGCTGCAACTACTTCAAAAAGTGGGTGGTTCCTGCAAGTTGGAGGCAAAAGCATACTGAGATTATTCCAGAAGGAACAGGCTTGTAGTATGCTCAGAGATGAAGAATGTCACTTGGCTGTAAGTACATAGTGGTTTCTTTCTATGCGTTTCTATGTGTTTTATGTGTTGATATTGCAAAGCACTCCAGTTGCAAAACATCATAGCCAAGGCTGATGGTGCATCTTTCCATTTGTTTATTAGGTCATACTATACAGATTATGGCTTCTGCGCTCAAACACTACTTGCCCTACCACCTACTAAAATTTCTTGCTCATTGCTGCTACAAGTTCTCTATTAAAAAACCCTTGTCAGCACATCTGGACTGACATTTTCCATGACAAGTGTGTAAGTTTGTCTGTTTTCAAGAAGGAAAATAAAATTTATTGATACTAATTTGCTCCTGTGTGCTCCCAGTCCCCTCTTCTGCGAAGAGCTCTAAAACTCTTGATTTTAATTATGGCTCAAAACTTGGCAAAAGTGGCTAAATCGCCAAGGTCACATCTTTCGTTTTCCTTTAGAAAATCTCATTATAAANAATTTCTTGCTCATTGCTGCTACAAGTTCTCTATTAAAAAACCCTTGTCAGCACATCTGGACTGACATTTTCCATGACAAGTGTGTAAGTTTGTCTGTTTTCAAGAAGGAAAATAAAATTTATTGATACTAATTTGCTCCTGTGTGCTCCCAGTCCCCTCTTCTGCGAAGAGCTCTAAAACTCTGGATTTTAATTAGGGCTCAAAACTTGGCAAATTGGCTAAATCGCCAAGGTCACACCTTTCGTTTTCCTTTAGAAAATCCCATTATAAAGTCTGCCAAGTTTAGGCATTTGCTCAAGCTGAGATATTCTAGACTAGATTTAGTCATGGCCTTCTATTGCCTGCAAATCTTAGCACCTTGAGGCACATCATGATATTCACAGGTGCTGAGCACACTCTGGCACAGCAGAAGGGTCTGGTGAATGAATGTCTGAGTTAACACCATCCAGGGCCAAAATATTCCTTGCTTCTCAAAATAAGGCTTTTAGATTCCTTCAGGATGGACAACAAGCAGCTTGGCAGCCTTGGATGACTGTTTTCAAAGTCTAAAATACCAATACTCCAGGTCAGCGCATATTACATCAGGTAAAATACTTCAAAAGTTTCAAGTTCTCTATCAAGGTTTCATACACAAAAGGGCTTAGAATTATCCATGCCCAGCTTGCTATTTAATGTTAGGATTTTCAACACAATTTCATAAAATGCAGTATGCACTAAATAAATATGAGATGCTGTTAAATTACATCACCTATGGGAGAAAAAAAGAAAGTATTTTGAATTTGTCAGAGTACAAAGCATCATTATAAAACTGCAATGCCTCTTTCACATTATAAGCATGTCACCTAGTACAATGTGACTTCACCCAAGGATACAAACACAT
The DNA here is from genome assembly GCA_013389825.1 of Crypturellus undulatus. Lineage (NCBI taxonomy): Eukaryota > Metazoa > Chordata > Aves > Tinamiformes > Tinamidae > Crypturellus > Crypturellus undulatus. Next base: position 35,815 of record VWPW01024800.1, on the reverse strand, counting down.
CCTAAGACCAGGCACAAAATGCTTAGAGCAGCCTGCAACAGTAACAGCAGGAAAATGACATCATCACTTGACAATATGCACAGGAGCATCCTGAAGGAAGCAAACTTGTGACCTGCAGCAAGAGCAATCCTTCCTTTCTCCAGCACTGCCTTTCCTGTCTGGATGTCTGCATGCTCTGCTAGCAAAGAAAATCCCTGTTATCAGTCTTTCAACTCATCCATTACACCTTCTGCCTGTCATTAAATACCTTCATACATTGTGGCTGTGCAGCACTGAATGCCAGCACTTGCTCCCATAGGATCTCCCACTGAGGCATTATAGATTAAGATCCTTATCACTCCATATTTTACTTCCTAAACATCAGAATTTTTGTAAAGGGATAAAAGGTGACCACATCAGAGCAGTGAAAAGATTTGTTTGAAAGTCAGGTAGGTTTTTATGGTACTAATGGCCTGATTCTTTCTATTAATCTTTGCATCATCTATACGGTGCTAGCAGGCTGCCCATACACATCCGTGGTAGAAAAGCAGCTAAAAGAGCTATACTTTTGAAGCTATACTTAGTTCAGACAGGAAGTAGACAGTCCAAGGCTTGGAAAAGTAGCAAATATCCAATTTTAAAACAGGACTTGAAAAGGAAGATCTGCATCAACCAAATTCCAGCTTGTAAAGAGGAAACAAAACTGACTGATAGATGAAAGAGACGCATAAAAACTGTGGCAATTAACTGAAAGGAAGCAGTGCAAACCCCAAAAGAAACATAGGAAACCTGATCAGCCACACAAAATAAGAGCAGTGAAATCAGCATACATCCTGCTCCGCACAAGCAGATTCAACTGTGGAAAACTGTTGGTGGGGACAGTGCAGTGCTCCCCTCTACGGGGACACTGTCTCGTTCGACTTCACGCTACTGGGCATCATCCAAGGACAACACGCTTGAGCCAAGTATGAAACTAAACAGGCCTGGTCCTGCACCAGCCCCTTAGAACTAAATTAATCTCCCTCATTCCCCAACACAGGAGCTGGCTCCCTTGAGTCTGAAAAACAGCAATCTCAATCCTCTGAGCACCTGCTGCTCAAATAATGGCACTGATTCTTAGCAGCTCTGAGTACTGAGATAAATTATACTGTCATCATGTTTTAGTGATACATGATCATCATATTCAGGAGCAGCTTTGAATGGTTTCTTACTGCTACTCTTAACTCTGCAGCCAAAGGAATTAGCAGTAGGATTACCTCCTGCTGGCTGGCCTTGCCCAAGTTACCCAGAGTGCTGGAAGCAACACAGATAAAAAAACACCAAACCATTTGAGAGAAATATCAGGTTCAATAGCCATTATACTCATGGTCATTGATTTCCAAGAGGCTTAACCCAGATGTTAGTCAACTGTAGCAACAAACAGTACAAAATCTGAAAATGTTGTTGCCTTCTTTTAAGCCTCCAGTGAAGTTACAGATTATTTCCCATGGCTTTCCATCGGGAAAAAGTCATTTATTTGTAACTTTTGAGGCTGAGATTTGTACAGACAGTCCAAAGATACCATTTCCCTGATTTGCCAAAGGCTAGAGATACTCTCCTTATTCAAACATTTGGAAGTTCTTCAGGAAGAAGGCTGAAGAGACAATTGGGTACTAGGCACACATAAAAATGTATACCTAGAAGGTGAAATGCTGTCTATACAGGCGATCACCTTACTTGGTTGAAACAGGGCTACAGTCAAGAAAGCAAGTACCTCAACCCTTCCTGAAATATTTAGGTACTGTACACAATATGCAAGTTACTCAGAAAAAAAGGTGTTGGTGACAAAGTAATCTCTGGTGCTACGAATCAGCATTTAACAATTATTAAGATCAAGCAGTGGCTGCATTAATGAGCGTCTCCTGGTTTCTGCAGGATTTTTTTTTTTCTTTTTAAGTTGCTAAACCTGACCAACCAGAGAAACTCACTGCTGCAGGATACAGCTCTGTGCTAGGACTGAACCGATCCAGGCCACTGGTTTGCCAGGTTGTGCTCTCCCTGCTAGTAAAAGGGTTCGTGCTGCTTTAAGCTTCCAGCTGTATGTATGATGAAAACACAGTTGATCTACCATAATTGGAATTCTTATTTTTGAGAATTTCAGTTTCTGGTCTTCTTTCTCAGGAACTTCAGCCAGTTCTGCATCTTTTCTTTCACTTGGTCTATTTAGGCAATAAAATCAGGTACTGTCTGATTTCAGACATGTTCAGCACTTTGTGCAACAGGTTCACAGGTTTTAATAAGGTTAAGTGTAAAAACAGTATTTTCTATGGAAGGTCTGAAGAAATCCTTTAATTTGGTAAACAGAAGCTGTATTAATTGCTCTTTAACCACACCAAGCCAATCATTTAGGTTTACGAATCCCAGACTGAGAGTTTATCACATCAGTTCATCATTATTCCATCTGAATTACCAGAGCAGACAGGAATTATTCAACTCCCTTATAACTACTTTGGGGGACCAGGCTCCCATGCCATACTGCCTCCCAAGATGCACTGTAATTTCTCATTTAACTGTCATAATGCAATAAGGCATATTCAAAGAACACAATATCTGCCCACTGGAATAAAGAAAATTGGGAAATCCTGCTGTTCTTACTGAGCTTCCATTTAATCTACCCAAATGATCTGTCACGGTTCTAGCATTCCTTGTGCTTTTGGCAAGAACAAAAAAGCCATTGTCCGACACAAACAGCAGGGCTGGAGGAGTCTGCTTGTCGGTGGTGCTGGTGCCAGCTCCCATGCAGCAGCTCTCCCTCAGCAGGGGTACGCACAGCACTTCGTCTACTGTCAAATCCTGCAGGACCGTGACGCTTCTAACATCTCTATCCTGTGGTTCCTTGGGTCACAAGGAAGGCAATCAGTGCATAAAATACTTTGAGTGAGGTGAGATGAAAAATCCCACTCACCAGGACCCTCCAGATGCCTCTCCACCAGTTTGGTTTGAGGCCAACCACTCTGTAGTGTGCTAACGGGAATGAATTCATCTCTTGGCTCACATGCTTCTTATTGAAATTTTGGTTCAAAGTTGTCAGAGTCCAGTCTGTTCAGGTATCTGTCATACTGCACTGCAAGGAACTCAAACCAAGAAGTTGTGGCCTCCAGCTCCCCAGACCCTCATCCCATGCAATCTGTTCCATTTGTTCTACAAAACACCAGGTACACAGGCCATACACATCCTACACAGTGTCTCATTACAACATTAAAAACTGGTTTCATTACCTCAGTATTCCAGAAATCTCTTTATGTAAGAACATAAATGTTATGTTCTCCTGAACATAAATCACTTCTTGAAGGACAGAGACCTTACTAGCACTCAAGGGACTGTACAGTCTTTTAAGAAGTGCTGCTTTTGCTGCACCAGCTCCTCAATTTCCACCTATCATTTGCAGTCACAAAATGCTAGCTGCTGCTCTCACTGGGTTTGACTACAGATAAGTTTAAAGAGTCCAATTCTTCTAGAAACCTGCTCCCAGCACTAAGAAGTTCAACAGGCCATCAACTTTATGCCACTCACTGAAGATATGCAGCAATTTATTCCCATAACAAGCCCCAAACTGTCAGGACTAAAACCAACAAGACAGTCTTTTCCCATATTTATTTGAACCATTTGACAGCTCCTGTTTACAGAATATGTCCAATGTTTGCCCTGAATGCTCGGTTTTCTGCAGCTGTTTATTTTTGATGGTTGTGCCCATCTCCACCCCTGCCCCCCACAAAACAAAAACAAAACAAAAACAAAACAAAAACCACCACAGATCAAAATCCACAGGAGGTCGAACACTGCAACAACTAGCAGAAAACCTCTCCGAGGCCCCTATTACTACATTTTTTATGTTCAAAATATCAAAACACAGTTCCTATTAGACAACTCAGGAGGAAAAAAAAAGAAATTTGAATAGTATATTTGTTAAGTATCTCTATCTGGAGCCTGAGAGGGATCTTCTTCTGGGGAAGAAGTGCAAAAGCAGGCTACGTGGGCCACCTAAAACAGTGGGCAAAACAGTGGAGAATAGGAGAATACAGTTTGCAAATGTTTCGTAGGAATCAGTAACGCAACGGAAACGCTAACCAAAACATCCTCAGCGGCAGAAGTCAAGTGACACATTAGGTCACCAGCTGCGGGCCGCGAACGGCACCGCTCTGCAAACACCAACTCGAAGCCGAGCCGCCCCGGGGGAGCCTGCTGAGAAACCGCGGGTGTCGCCAAGCACGGACACCCCGGTCCCACGGAGGGGAGCGGACACGCAGCGAGCGGCAAAGCCCGAGCAGAGCCGCGGAAGCGGGACACCACGAGTGCCAGGAGCACCGTGTCGTCAGTAAAAGTCTCAACATTGTTTGCAGAGCTTATTTTCTCTCGACCGTGCGCAACAGGAGGGGGACCGATGCGCGGAAGCAGCACCACCCCGCCAGCAGCCTTTCCCGCCGCCTCCCCGGAGAGAGAAAAAGAGAAAAAAACACGTATAATTTAAAAAATAAGAAGGGGAGGAGGGAGAAAGTGATGCTCAGGGACCTCTTCCTGCCCACTCTAAGGGCAGCGAGACTCGGGGCACGCAGGGAGCCCGCAGCATAGGTTTTGCCTTACCCGCCGCAGGAGCCGCCCTCCGTACGCCGCCGCCACCGCGCTCCTACCGGGGCGGCCCGGCCCCGAGCAGCGGCTTTATAGCCCGCGCCCCGCCCGCCGGGCGGCGNNACCCGATCCGCGCTCCGGCCGCCCCGCCGCGCCGCGCCGCGGAGAGCACATGGCTGCGGCCGCCCGTGCCGTCCCGCCGGCATCGCCCCCGGAGCGGGCTGCGGAGCACCGAGTGCCTGAGCCGCCGAGAACCAGGAACAGAGGGAGTTTCACACCTTTAGGCGAGAAGGGGCGAGTGTGCCAAGTGGTTGGCCAGAGGACCCCGCGAGCAGCGATGATGGGGAAATTGCGGGCACTGGTGGTCAAAACCGAGGAGATATGTGTGTTACTGTGTGTGTTTACCAGATCCTGAGCTGCAATATCCTATGCTTACAGGAGAACGCGACTGCTAGAAACAAGTTCCAGTTTCAGTGGAAGGAAAATCATGCCTTCATGAAGTTCTGGGGAAATTTAGAGAGTTCAGCGGGTGCTGCAAATTGCAATTGAGTTTCCCAGAGAGTGGCATCTTTGGCAGGAAGCACAGCTCATTGTTTATGCCGAAAAGGGGCAGGAGCCTGATGACTACTTAACACCCTTCTACGTCTAAGTGCCTGCAAAGGGGCGGGTCACATGGTGACAGGCCGAACTTTTTTCTCTGATTTCTGTGAGACACACTTGCCCATCGCTGTGATTTCACTTACCGGCTTCACTGTTAGGACAGGTTACTGTGACCCTTATTGATGAAATCCACCGCATGCTGTCACACTCCCTCATTCAGTGGCTTGGAAAGGAAATCAGAGATTCCCGAAACGCTGTCACTGCCTCAGTTAAACTCTGCCTCTGTTTTCTCAGCTTTGCATAAATTTACTCTGGTCTATAACAGCTTGTGCTGTCCAAATGCATATTAGCTTCTCTGCCCCCAAACCAATTTCTGTACCTGTGTCAGAAGTGTTGCCTTAGGAGGAAAAGCACTAGAAATCTTGTTACTTTTCTACTAGGAAATTGTGGGAGACCATGCTGTGGTGCATTAACTCTGAAATATTAGTAAGTCTATATAAATATATATATATCATATTTTCTTATTGTTGATTCAGTATTGCCTGCAAGGATGAAAAGTATTTCTAAAACTACAAAAGACAAGCATCTGTCATTCTAAGGCACAGATAACTCTGCTTTTTATGTGTTTTCTTTGGTTTTTTTTGGACATAAAAGATCTAACCATGTTTATATTCATTTTAATCTCTGTGTCCAGACCAACAAATGCAATTTCATTAATAACTGAACCAATTTTGGAGTCAAATCTTCAAGATTAAGTCATTAACTCACTGGCTTGCTATGTTTGTTATGGATGATCTATCTAGCTCAGTGGTTCCTAAAGTCATGGAACAAGTGCAAATACTGGAACAAGAAAAGGGGCTTGACTAATTTTCCAGGGGATTAATCCTCCTTTCTGGTATCTGATCATGAAACAAAATCCCAGCTCAGAAACAGTCAGTCCTTCAGAAAACAGATCTAGGTCAGTGTCTGCGCTGTGTGGTTTGGCCCATCCTCAAGCAGTTTTGCAGTCTGCTGTGCTTGGCTGCTTTTAGGGGAAGGGGCTATCAGCCCTGGAGATTCAGATGGAATGAACTGGGAGTCAGACTTGTGCAGTAAAAACAGAAGGATTTGCTCTGAGTTAGGAGTCAACTTAGCAATTTCTTTTCCTTTGATCTTTTTTTTTTTTTTTTTTTTTTTGTGTGTGTGTAGACCACATACAGTGTTTGGACCCTCACAACAAATATTTGTAACAAAAAGGCAGACAGAAATGCCCAGAAACCAGTAGTTGCTAGCTCATGTGGACAGGAAAGCCTGGGAATCTACATCCGAACTGAGTCCTCGCTACCTCAAGCACTTTCCCCAGCTACTTTGCTAGTTATAAGACTGAGAATAATGCAGTAATTTACAATGTCTTTTGAGAATAGATGGTCGATTGCAAAGGAAATTGAAGTGATTCCAAAAATCCAAGTGAGGAAGTGTTTTACTACGTGAAGATATAATCACTAAAGTTTTTACTCAGAGAGCCAAACTTGCTTGGTGCCAGAAAGGATCACAGTTGAAAACTGAGGCAGCATCTTTCCATGCTGCTTCAGAGAGCCCTTATAGAGGATAGGTTGGGAGAGGTGGGATGTCCACAGATGTCTGCACTGAATTTACTGGAATGGTATCACTGACAATGCAAGAGCAGCTGTCTCAGGTTGCTCTTGCCCTGTGTGGGCTTGTATGTAGCTCACAGTACACTCCTGTCCCAACTGAGTTGCTCACATGCCAGGAGCATGATGCGCTTGTATGTGCATCATTTAGGAACCACTTTCTAGACACCTATGCAAAAGGAAGGGAAATGGTATTTCCACACTAGAGAAATGCTAACCATATGATGTTGAACAGAAACCTGCCTATGTGTCTCAATACCTGGAAATAACAATATTTCAGCATTTAAATAGCACTTTAAAGCCATTAACTAATCAATGCTTACAGGGCTCCAGGGGAAAGAGGATTGTGGAAATTAGGAACCAACAGACTAAAGACCTGATCCAAACTCCACTGAAGGGTAACAATTCCGTCCTTCTCAGTGTTATGGAAACATATTTTAATTGTGAGACTGTTATTCTTTCCTTTGACTTTGTATTTTTGCCATGATAACATTAGTATGTGCTGTAGTGCTGCAACAGCACAGAGCAGAAAAGACTTAAATAAAATAGGAGCACAGCACTATTTTTACTCAAAAAAAATAATAATCAAACATTGCTTTAGAATGATTTCTGCACACTGTTTACATTTAAGCAATATTAATTATTAGTCACTGCAGAAATAAATGGGTGTTCCCTTGTTGTCACATAACAACATTCTAACAATACATCAGGGAAAATTTTGGATCAAGCTACATATTTGATGAAAAATATACTTGAAGATTACTGGTTCACGTCAAAAGAAATCCCTGTGTGACCCATCAAATATCACAGCCCATCCTCTGGGAATTATATTCTACTATCGCCTTTTGTTGTTGTCTTTGGTCCCCTTGATGATGCTGATACATGATGCTGATACATATGGTGATGTAGCCACATGGATGGATTGTCTTTCCAAAAACTACCCAATGCAACTTTGAACCAAGGGAGCTGACCTCAATAAAAATATAAATAAATAACACCACAGATTACAGATTCACATGCCCTTGTTTGATTTGCCTGATGTTATTCATATCCCCACAGAAGTATTTATTTCCAATGTGGAAGCTGCTTTTGGCAGATTTGTCTGGTTTGGTAAGAATATAGTTGTGGGTGAATCATCATCAGTTGATCCTGCAATATGAACTTCCTCTTTTTTGTGAAGTGAGGAGTCTTTCTGGTATATTTGTTTAGAAGCTCTGGATCTGTCTATATGTTCACTAAGGGACTTTTTTTTTAATAGTTATGTCCCATGAGGTGTTTTTTGCTAGAGCATTTTACCAGGAGGAACATTTTGCAGGAAGTCCTATTAATTAGGGTGGAATCTGTGACGTAAATTCACAGCAGGACTCTGATGCCGAACCACAAAGTTGTCGGGTCTCAAATTAGAAAACCTTCAGTCCAACACGTGCAGACAGATAAGTGCCTAAGAACTGGCGTTCAGAGCTCAACATGCTGAGTGGGAAATACTAAAACTAGCCAAGACTAAATGCCAAGAGAGACAAGGTCAAAAATAGATTTTGTATTTATTTCCACACAAAATTTTCAGCCCCAAATTCTCTCCTAGAGATAAATAGTTATGGTCAGTCAATGCTTTCTTCAGTATTAACCTGAAGTCCATAATCCACGGAAAATACAGGCATCTAGGATATTGATTTCAAATATTTTTCTCATTCAGTTGAATCTGAGCACAGCTATCCTGCTTACCGGGAAAAGGATTAAACTACTGCTCTACTGGGTGGTTATATTCTGATTGCACAATATTTTCTTTGCAATGTCCCTTGTTGAAGCTCCTGTGTTTTGTAAAAATAATTATAATTCATCAAGCCAGACAGGAAAAAAAAAAGAAGAAGGATTTGATTCTGTAGCTCACAGAAGTCCTTTGCAACAGGGAGGAGGCAGTTTCATATCCTTGCTACAGTTAGAAGGGGAATTGGGACTTGTAATAGTCTAATACTTCTACGCCTCCTCCAAACAGTGCAGTTTCACATTACAGTATTTAGATTAAAAACTGCCAAGGTTTCACAAAACATTGAGAACTCATGAAGAAAATCTCTATTTTCAAAGCTATCTTTTGTGCAAAGATTCATCCATCAAGCACTCTATCAAAACTTGCACAGGGTGAGAGAAAGGGAGGAGATCCCAGGTGGGGTTAGGATCTAGAACAACTCATCTTTCCACAGGGACAGTTGTTTTACTCACATCAAATGCTAAAAACTTCTTGGATTTTATGGCATCCCAGCAGGGTTTTTAAGGGCCTCAGTGGTATCTGCAATTTGGACTAAGAAGGTTCAGTTAACCTAGCTTCCGTGCTCATCATGTGCAATGCACTACTGCTAATGTGCCTGCTGTCCTGCCTGATTTAGTCACAGGTTTTCTGCTCAGGTTGGTTCTGTGTTTACTCCTTGTCTCCTGGTTGCCTCTGGGAAGGACCATGGCTCTCCTGTGATTGCCCAGTGGGCCAAACAGAGGGGCTGTGGGGAGATTAACACTTTGGTTTTATGGGGACCTGCTAGCCCCATTCACAAGGCTGTTTAGGCCTGCTGAAGGAATACTGTACTCCAGATGTGTTAACCATCTGTTAAATACAGCTATGCACACCTGTAGGCATGAGTATAAAGTTTCTCTAGACTCTAGGGATCTAGGCTAAACATACAGATAGGCGCATTAAGTGCCCTTACAGGTGTACCTTTACTGAGCTGCCATGACGTATCATTCTTTTCCATTCATGTTGGTTCTTTTACTGCTGTACAGAAACTTATTTTAACTGTGAACTCAAAGCTGTGAAGTAATCCTACATAGAAGCCAGAGGCAGGAGAAATGAAACACTTCAAGGTTATTAATGAGGAGGAATTTTTATTAATTCTCTCAGGGGTAAGCAATCTTCTCCATCCTATTCCCAATAAGAAACTTTGAATTAATTAAAAAAAATGACTCTGGCTAAAGGAATTCAGTCAGAGAGTACTCCCATGTTAATACCTCCTCTGTCCCATCTCTCCTGCTTAAAATGGTATCTTTACTTCTCTTCCCCAAATGACCTCCAAGAATACAATTTGCACAGGTTTGTTTAATTCAGTTTCAAGTATTAGACAGGTAGAACTCAACTTATGTCCACAGTTATCTGACTTCAGCTTGTCACGGCTATAATACTCCCTCCATCTGCTTGGCCAAAGTCTTGGGATACCAGGGAGTCCCATACCCACTCACTGGGTGAGGAGAATTTGGCCATCAGTTGAGACCACTGTCTTCTCAAATTTAATGCCAAGTTTAAAGATGTACTGCTAAGCTCTAAATGTCTTTTCCTTAAAGTTGCTTTCATATATGAAGAGATGCTGGTTCTGTATGCTTGCTTTAAGAGGAAAACCCACAGCCAGCTCACCCTGGAGGCATGGCATTGGGGATGTTTAAGTTGAATTCATTAAGGGACTGCACAAGCAACATGTAGCCAGCCTGAAATCTTCAACTCATATAAAACAGAATTTGCAATAACCTCTTCTTCTGCAGAGCAGTGTGATTAGGGAGGTGCTGGGTATGAATATGTGCTTTAGTAAGCTGGGCCACTCAGAGTAGGGATCATAGGACTTGTAAACCTTCAAAGAACATCCTGATTCAAAATACTTTGGTGCTGGTAGAGCCTGTGTATCTGGTTGGTCATGCCCTGCAATGCCAGAGCCATGCAGAAGGCACCAAATACCATTTGATACCTTTTTCACATCTGTGGTATTTGACCTGCAAAATTTTTCTAAAACTGCAGTGCAAGTGCTCCTCCATTTCCTTTTAGCCTCCACCTCTCTTTTTACATTGAAAAATATTTCTCTACTAGCTAGAAATCTGGAAAATAATTCCTTCCTCTTCATCTCTCCCTCCCACCCCGTCTTGCCAAAGCACTACTCTATTCACAGATATATAGACATGAATACCTACATGTGTAACAAAAAACTCCCCTGCTCCCCACTTCACAGCCTCAACAACCACAGACTCTTTAAAGCAGTATCCAAATCACATCTTGGATGAACTTTTGAACCCTCCAGAGATGAGATGGCTTGAAATCAAGCAAAACAGGCTGGCCCATTCCTATGGGTTTAAGGAGCATCTAAGTAAGTACAAGTCAGAATTCTGTCCTCACTTAGATCTGATAAGGGAGAGCTGGTAAAAGGACATGATTGCTGCCTAATCTTCCTAACTTAGTCACAGCATGTGCCCTCCGCCTGAAAATGCACTTAAAAGTAAATGTGCTTTTGGCCTGAGCACACATTTACATAGCTATAGCACAGTCAAGCAATTAACTAAAAGAAAAGTCTGGTTTTGTAAGATTCAGTCCTAAATGACCTGTTAGCACTGCTTGCAATCAGTTAGATGACTAGAGCTGTGTTATTTTTTTTCTTAAAAAAAAAAAGGTTGGTTTATAAATGCTACCCTGACAGCTCTGAGCACACGCTGGAGGAACACCACAAGGCACTGGCAGTGAGGACTCAGGGCTGACCACACCAATATATCTGGAGCAATGTGATTTACACTGGAAACAGATTCATGGTCTCGGGCACCTGAATGAAAAAATGAAACATCTACAAAACAAATAGTTTGGGTTTCTTCTCTGTCCTGCATTCAGTCAGAGGGGATGGAGGTTGGTTCACTTCTCCCAAGAGAGAGTCACTGTTTGAAAGCAGAAGCTGCTGCGGAGGAGATGGGACACAAAACAGCAATTTTCTATTGCTGGCAGTACAGAGAATAAAGGCTTGGGTTTGAGATCACCTATGCCAGAGGCATTTAGAGTCACATTCTGGTTTGGGTATCTGCTTCGGCATCATTTAACCAAGACTGGGCATGCAGTCCTAAGAGGAGCTGATGGAGGTAGTAGAGGAGAAGAGAGGAATAGACAGGCTGATTGCAGCTTCTGCAGGAAAATCAGATCTGCCCTTTTTGCCAGACGTTTCAAGACAGTTGTTCAGAATTAAACAGCCAGCTCTAAATCAGCAATTCATTCATTTAATAGCTTTAAGGACTGTTCCCTATAAAACAAGACACCACAAATCTGTTTCAGATTAGCAAATCAAATGACTCACAAAAATAAAAATTCCTACTTTGTTATTAAGTTTTGGCCTTTAATAGCTGCATGTCAAACAGATGCTATGTCCATACCACTAAATAGAAAAGGGCCAAAATCCATTCTCTGGCTGTAAGACTAGCTCAGACCTCCATGTTCCAGGAGCAACCCTCTTCGTCAGAACAACCATACACACATTGCATCACTTGGCCATGGCTCTTGAACTGCTGCAAGTTCTTTCCCAATGGTCCTAAGACATTAAGATCATTATTTTTATGTGTTTCTGAGTTCAAAGGAGCTGAAATAATCCGAGGGCAGTGTTGAAACCTGCAAGAGTGACATTTTTGTGGTCCAAAGTTACAGGGATGTGTTGTATACCCTGCAGTGTGTATGTGGACACTCTGGTGTGTAGAAGGGTGTAAAATCTGATGGGACAACCTTGTAGAACAGGATAGGATGGAGCACAGTCCAGTCCATTCTGTCTTCTCAAAGGTGCTAGGGAGTTGGTGCTCCCAACAAGAGTGGGGAGCAAAATAACAATTAAGTGGTGTGGACAATTAGGGGTCTGTGGCTCAATCTCACACCTTATCCCCTTTTAGCTTAGACATATGCAGAGGAACTGAGTAGGCTCCTCCATAGGATTTACCATCACATGTATCCAGCCGGACTTAAACATTGAACATGTCTGAATTTCTGAGTAGTTCCCAAATACTTCTCACTAATAAAGAATTGCCAGTGAAATAGCTAAAGTGGAAGAAGGCAACAGGCAAAAGCATCACCACAGCTAGCAGACTCTAGGTATGCAGAAGTGAACAGGAAATTTCAGCAGCACTTCAGTCTCTATCTGCCTGATTGAGTGCAAAAAGGAAGATTATGTTCTTGGTATGTAAAATATATTAAATTAACTCAAGAGTAACTCTGAAACAGTATTTAAGAAATATACAGATACTACCTAAAAAGAAAATGCATTGTATTTTCAACAGAAAATACAGGAAAAAAATGAAAGATTTCTCAAGGTATAGTGTCGAGAAAGAGCAACTGTAATTCGAGTCATACTCCTGAGAAAGTTTTCCTCCATCTAAGGCAAAAAGAGATAGAGAGGTTCTTTGGTCTAGGAATCAGCCATCTGACGAAAACAGCAGAGATGAGTGATTTCAAGGTCGCTGTCTATCATCTGCAAAATCCCATGTCAATCAGTGAAGTTCCTAAGAATTGAATCTGGGCTGAGGATGAGCCTGGCTATATGAATGAGGGGAAGCCCACATTATAGCCCACTATTTTTATGTGGAAGTTGAGATAGTGTGATGGGTTGGTGGAGTTCTAAGACAGGTGATAAATGATCATACTGCCAGCATCAAAATGGGTAGTAATTGATAGCTAAATGTCCTGTTGAAGGCCAGTACAAGTGAAGTGCTGCAGTGGTCCAGTATCTTCATCAATGACTTAGATGGTCTGACAAAGTGTACCTTGCAGCAAACTGGGGAAGATACTCAATTAAGGAAAGTGACTGAAATACCAAATGGCACAGCTTTAGCCCTGAGGGACTCTGAGAAATCTAAGGTTATGACAAGAAAAGCTTCTTGAAATTCAACAGGAATAGGTACAACATTCTGCACCTGCAGTAGAATAACTCCATTCATGAGCACACGGTGGAGAACTGAATGGCTGAACTTTGATGAAAGGAGATCTGAGGGTTGTGGTGGATGTCAAGATGAAACAGAACACAGAGTCTGCTCTCATTGCAAATAAGAAAAGTTCTACACTGGGATACATAAGGAGAAGTGTGCCCAGCAGATTAGGGAAAATGCATGCCCTCCTTACCCATCTCTGGTTAGCCCAGTTTGGACCTACCCATTCAAGAAGGATGTCAAGAAATTTGAGATGATGCAGTAAAGAGTTGCAAAGATACTCAGGGGCATAGGACACATGACATGAAAGAAGGTGAGGGATCTGGGTTTTTAGTCTTTAAAATAGGAGATTAAGGGCTGGTCTAATAGCAATTTTAAACTAGTTAAATGGAAACTGCATGGAAGATGAAGCCAAACTCTTCAGCAATGGCAGAAAATATAATGGGGTAATAGCTACAAGTTGTTTCGAAGGCTGGGGCCAGTCACTGTTTTAGGAAACGATATCAGAGCTAAAAAAACAAAAATAAGTTCTGCTCAATGGAAACAGTAGGTTTAAAGAAAAGCTGTAATGCGAGGATAAAGAGTAGATTATAGCAAGATTGAGACTATCACCATAAAGCCAAGATTGAACACAAAGGGATGCCAAGACTGCTTAGAAACACTAATTCTAGAGGTTTCATCTAACCACCAGCAAAATAACCAGCAACCACTCAGTGGCCTGGAATGCTACAGGGCAGCATGTCCTATGGATATGGGACACAGGCCAAGTTATTTTTTTCTTTTTAAAGCAGAAATTAAAGAGGCCGTAGGTCTGGGATACTGTAGTATGGCAATTGGCAGTAAATGATGTTATCCTACACCTGAAGGACAGATTAACCCACTGCTCTTCTAAAAACAGATGTAAGACATATCTTGTAAGCCCAAATAGAGTTTTAGTGGTAACAGAGAAAAATGATTTGGCTTTAGCTCTAGATGTGGAAAATTCCAGGAGTTTGTCTACAGGAAACAAGAACATGCAATGTTTATTGTCATTGCTCAACTGAACAAACTAGCTGCCATCAAAACAATTCAGTGAATACTATTTAGAAGTTGAAGACAGCGCAGACCAATGTCTGTTCTGGTCAATGTAGGCAGAAGTCTTAAAGCTCAAAACAAGTATCTGATAGAGCAAATGCATCAAGTTTAATATGAATAGGTCAATATCATGGTTTCTTGATTTCAACAAAGTGGGATCCGCACTGGCAGAACTGCAGCTAAAGATGAGGTTAACCCTGAAAAACTCTGATTAAGGTTATTGATAAACGATCATGGATTAGTCCCAACTGTAGCTGGAAAGGGAAGAACTCACTTGTTGAACAGTACTTGATTTAGAGACACCGGCCTGGGGAGAACTAATTGGAGCAGGAAGGAATTCAGATAAGTGTGCTAAAAAGGATAGGGAAGTGACACCCAAGGCTGTCTTGAGGAACATCCAATGAGCAGTGACAGCAAAAAGCCTAAGATTTGTCACATTTACCAAAAGTACAGTCCGCACAGAGTAAAATCCCTGCAAATCCCCTAAATTTGTTGGCAGTAACATTGGACGGGAAAAAAAAGCCTCTTAAATGCCCAGAAGGCAAAGTTGTGTTTATTGGCAAGAATGTATAAGTACTTCTCATTTATATCCTATCATTACTTTGGTAGAAAATGCATCAATGGGGAATATCAGATTTCTGTTTGCTACACGGCATACCAGGCAGCTGGTGGGGTCCAGCAGAGATCACTGCTCTGTGAACAGGAGCTCCCACTGTCTGCAGGGAAATACATACACAGACAGGTTTCAGCAGCATCCCATGTCGTCGGTTCAGTGGGTTGTCCACCAGTAATATCAAGTTGAAAAGGCAGGACAGCAAGGCTGTATTTAGCCTGGTGCTGTGCTGAGCTCTGTGTAAGTGCTCAAATGAGTGATGATCTCATTTTAATTTTTCATCACCCAGCACTGAGATAAAACATCTGTGGAGGCAAGGCCACAGGTGTTTAATAGCAAGTAGCAAAGCTCTACAAAAGTAGGGCTATTCATTATCATTACATTGCTGCGTAGAGGTCGCAGATAAGATGAAGAACCCTATATCACTCTAGTGTGCTATAAATTGATCTCAAGAGACAGTTCCTGACAAAAGCACTTAATATTGAAATAGCAAGGACATTCCCTATTGCTTTCTAGGCAGGAGATTGAGGCCATAGTTTAAGATTTGCATATTTCCAGGCTATTAGTAATTACAAGCATTAGAGCTAAAAGAAACATTAACTTGCAGGATGAGCAGACTTTAACTGCAAGCATTTACACTTTGTAGGGGGGCCCGATTTCCCTGCTTATTGAAAAACTAGATCCCTCAGAAATGCCCCACACAGAACACCCTGAAATAGGAGTTCTCAGAATAATTAATCTGAGATGAATCATAATCTCAGCCTCGATCCTCTCAACTCACCTTTGAGGACGAACACATTTCAATCCACAAGACCAGAATTCCTAGTAGGATGATTAATAGAGACTTCACCCTGCGAGAATAGTATGAATGTCCTGAAACAAAATGTTTTGAGCTTTGAAGCCACATATCTAAAAGAGATTGCCTGTACAACACTGTGTGCCTTCAGCTCAGAAAGACCCTGAGCAAACTGATAAGGACTGACATGAGGAACATTTGTTACTGAATGCAAGATTTCCTGCCTAGCGTGCTTTCCCTGGTGGAACGCGTGCAGTGCTTTGTTTGTCCTACGCATCATAGCTGTTTTCTTCTTAGAGGAAGCTCTTTAAAATTATCAGAATAGAAAAGGCGACAACAAATCTTCAAACATGATGTTTGTAACCATATTTGTACAGACCTCCATTTTGTTTGAATCAACTAAAGTGCTGGAAAAAATATCTTAAAGTGAAAGGGGAGACTTGACATAACTAGTTAACCCATTTTGAAAAGCATCTACAGTCATATTTTAAACTGAGTTGCAAACCACCAGGGAAAATTCTTTAAAAAAATAATATTATGCATAACATTATGTAGCACACATAGATTTTTGGTCTATAAAACCATTGACATATCTGATTCTTCCTATCGGGTTATTACTGTCATTACTTTCAAGATACAAAAGCCCACAGGAGCCAAATTCAGTCTCACATTCTGCAAGATCATCTGACGTCGGCGTGCAGAGGCTGTAAGAAGGGGTGGCTTTTCACCCCTGGCTACTGTGGATTTTTACAGCTATTTGTGTTCAGTGGTGACAGGAGTCTTCCCAGGTCCTTTTTATTCCTATATATTACAAAATTGGGCAAAAGTTGAAAAAAGTCTTGAGCTGATTGAATCCCATAATTTATTTGCCATTTATCATGTCAATATTTTAAGCTTAACCCAGGCTTTGGTCAAGCAAAAAGCTCTGTATTCAGACATGAAAGGCAATCTGTAACCTTTTCTTCCATGGGTGCAATGATTTTCCAGGAGGACTCTCTAGGGCTACTTGCATTAAGTCCATCCATTTCTTATCCATCAGTATTTCATGGACTCAGGAATGTTGTGTTACAACAAATTTGTGTGCTGACAGGCACTGAGAGAGCATGGTCTGTTCTTCCCTGGAGAGAGGAGAACCTCTTCTGCTGGAGAGCAGCCTCTCAATGAGGTTTAAATCCTTCATGGTTCCCTTGCTCTGTGGGACAATCCACAGCCTTGATTTCAACTCTCTTTTATGCAGATCGATGCGTCCATCTTATTGGAGGTGCTATTCCAGGGAACCCTCTCCTCGCACAATACCCAAGCTGCAGAGGAGTGCCTGGCTGTTGGGGACAGCCCAGTCAGTGCCGCACCGCAACCCATGCTCCAGGCCCTTTCACGCACAGCTGATCACACGGAGCTGGCAGCGGGCTGAACGCCCCAAGGAGAAACAGCGGCTCGTGATGACTGCTGGTACCAAGAGCATCCTGGCTTCAGCAGCCGCCTGCGCCTCTTCTGAGAAGGCTGTCAAAGCAGAACTTTCCTCACCAAAAAGGAAAGTGTCTCCTTTCCAGCAGCTCCAGAGAATTGGACAGTTTTAGAGCCACATCCTCTACACGCCCATTGCCAAATGGTCATTTGGTAACTGTGTATTGAAGAGTCATCCTGGCTAAATTTCAAACCTCCCTGTAATAATCGTAACGGTCTCAGTTATTAATGTTCCCTGGCGCTACAGAAACACTGGCCAGGCCACAGGGATGTCAATACTGAATGTGCAGATCTGGCAAAAATGTTAGATAAGGACTAACCACTGCATTAAATACCTTTATTTGATAAGCATATATCTCTCATGTTGTAACACCCAGAGTAATTACCAGAGCTAAATAACAATAATGACACATTATTGTTAGCTGCATATCTTAGGTGTTCTTAAATAATTAACATATAGATCAGTACCTTCATATGGAAGGCTTGTTCATAACAGTGGAAAGGGAAAAAACAGAAAAAACACATGAATCCTGAATGGTTAATCAAAGACTGTAGATTCTTCCACTGAGGAATAAAAACTCAAGACTCTCAGGGACTTTCAAGGACTTTGGTTCAATCCTCCTTTTTTTTTTTTCCTTGAACAGAGGATAGATAATATCCTGTTTTCTTGACCATAAGAGGGATTTAGTAGCAGGACAAGGCAAAAGAAAGCAAGCAAACAAAACTGTGATATAGCAAGTGATGTCAAGTGATATAGCACTTGACATAAAGGCCACTTTTTGGCCCATATTGTTTTTCACTTAGAGGATCAATGCAACAGCTGCATTTGAGAGCATTTTTAATCAGGAAACTCCGCTGAGGAAGATGACAACAACTTTGGGCTCAAGATAGTACAAAGCAAAGAAACAAACTGAGTAACTCTGGAATCTGAAACATGGATGTTTTTCTGTTTATTGTTTTGGACACCATCTACTGATGGTGTAAATATTTGGAGAAGAAAAGCAGCTTAAAACCTTACGGAAGCCTGTGGAGAAGAGAGTCTCACACATCCTGGAGAACAGAGTATGTGACCCTCCAAGAGACAAGCAAAGAACGTTTATGAGCCAGTTTCCTGGCTTATTTGAGGATTTTGAAAGAGGATTAGTGCCGTGAACAGAGAAGTTCAGGCAGTTTCTTGTATTTGTAACCAGTTAAACAGCAAAAGACTTCGCGCTGTAGACTTCACCTACAGCACTGCCCTGTTGCCCAAAAGGGGATCAAAAGAGATATTAGATGAAAGTATAATTGAAAGCATAGGCCTACTATATGCATTTTCGAAAAAGAAAAACAGATTAGTGGCTTCTAGACTTTAAGTAAGAATCAAGATTCTACTATATTGACAGGAAACTTGAATTGGAAAGAAATTCCCCACATTTTCCAAACATTTTTTTTCCTTAAAGCCAGAAGGCTGCCAACAGGTTCTAAAGGAGAGAAACCCTGTATTTTCCTATCAGATTTTAGCAGATCAATGTTGAAGGAAACTCCAAGTAGGATTTCTTGTTCTGAAAAAGAAACAGGTAAATCTAGATGTGCCTTGTCGAGTCGTTTGAGCCTCTGTTAAAATCTCTCATCAACAGAGCTCAGTGTTTCTGTAAGTTCTATTTTCTGAGACATGAGTATTATTGTAAAATAAGAAATTGTTTTCTATTTTTTTATTTCTACAAGTTATTTCTTGTCATTGACTCAGGGCACCTAGAGAACAACTCTAACAATCTTCATAACATTTTCATGTACATTAGGGCGAGTTTATGGACCCTCCTTCTCTGATTCTGTGATGTTTGTGTTCATTGTCTTCCCCTTACAGTGTTTTAAAAGCAAACAAAGCTTATTTTTAAAACCTTTCCTCATACATCATGCTTTCTAAAGTGCTTGTCTGGTTCATAGTTCTCCTCTGAAGTCTCTCAATGCTTTTTTTTACATCTTTTTAGCATGCTGTACCCAAAACTGGCACTAAACCCTAGAAGTCCAAAGCTCTGTAGGGTCTCTGTATAGACTTACTAGCCAAAGGAGCTAAACAAATTGCAGAATTTACATCCTGTATCTGACTCATAGCACTCCTGTTAATATGTCCCAGGATGGCACTTGCTCTGTTGCACAGTGTCACTTTGTCTTTTTCATATTCAGTTAGTAGATCTTTTTCTGTACTCTTGCTGTGTGGTTAGCTTTTCTTATTTGGGTTCTGTCCTCCCTGTTGAGTAGCAATTTTGTGATGACTTCATAGTAATTTTATCTAGACCCCATATCCCTGCTTTCCTTATGGAGATGTTATATGGAATTCATTCCCAAAGTTTTATTACAAATGCAGTTACTCATGCCAGCCACTTCCCGCTCATCAGCTATGCGAATTTTCATGACAGAGAAGAAACTGAATTCCTTTGACATTGTTTATTCTTCAGAGAGCCATACTGGACATTTCTTAGCACTGCATAATCTTCCAAGTGCTTTCAGGCTATTTCATAATTTGTTCCAGTAGCTTGCCAAGTTCAGCTGAATTCCTGGGGTTTGTTGCTCTTCCTCTTTTCCAACTCCTGAAAGGCAAATACTGTGTTGATCCTTCGCAAGTCCTCCGAGCTCCCCTCCCTGCTGCTAACTTTTAAAGACTCTCTTTTAAGGACTTTTTTTTCTAGCAAAAAGACTGAAATGCACTTCACGGCACACTGGGTGGTTCCAGTTGCCAACCTCTGTGTTTCCCTCTCTTCCTACATTTTGTCTGTTTGTCTTATATGAGTTCTCTTTCTCTAGTCTAGGTCATTTTAGTATTTCTATTCTTCATTCCATTTCTGCACAAGGCGTTGGAGTTTTTGCCATGCTCTCGACTGACTTTTGATAACATGGTTCCTATTTTAACAATCTGCCACTTGTCGTGACCATGCAGTTAGCAACAAAAAGTCTCTGTTCAGTGTTTAATGCCAAACAGTCCCAGCAGTCAGTACTGATGTACAGAGAAAAAGCCATAGGAAAACAAGAGGAAAAAAAATTGGAGTTCTTGTCTAGGTTCTGCATAAACACATTTGGACGTTTTATTGTCTTTAACACTCCCGGCTTTGCCTTTGATAATAGAAACCATAAATCTCCTAATGAGTGAGAATATTTCATTTAATAAAATAAGGATTACAAATCACATATCTTTAGTTTAATTTTCTAGCAAGATCTTTGTTTTTTAAAAAGATTGGCGATGACCTAGAACAGTTCCTTCTAACAAGACCCAATTATAATAATCTTATTAATCAGAATCAACTTTTGTTACTTTGAAGAAAGTTTTGTAACAATATTGACACATCTTCCTAACACCTTGTTGCTTTACAGAGCAGAATAACACTATGCTGCAGCCCAGATTCATTTGCTGTCCTTTTTCACATACATTGGCCTCGGCCTTTTTTTTGGTAAAGTCATTAAAAAGAAACTTTATTTGTAAGCATTTCATATATTTTGGTATATATTGCAGTCTAAATCCAGGAAATAATACCATTGATTTCCCAAAGAAAGCCATCTTTTTTAAAAGGGGGAGAAATATCAAGGGTATTTTGGACTACTGTGAAGAAGCCTTTTAAGGCTGCAGCATGCCTAATACTGAGAACTTGTAAGTAACAGAAAATAAAATCCTTAAATTAAAGCTAAGGTAAAGATCTTCAAAATACAAGTCTTAAAAATAGGGTGCTAGCAGAATTTTATGTTCATGGTTGTGTTACTGAATTGTGTAACCAAGGAAAGATCCCCTGTTTTCAGCAACTGATGGCCACTTATATAGTCCAACACAAAGAAATGTTCCCTTCTGGATGGCATCATTCATTAATCAAGCCTTATTTAAAGGAATTCTTTAAATTCCCAAGGGGAAAAGATTTGGGTGACCTTTTTAGAGCATCACGTTGAAGCACATTTTGTTTGCTTAGCACTTCTGAAACGGCTTGGATCAAAAGGCATTTTTACTTCATAAAACATAACTGGACCAGTTTCATTACTCCCACTCGCTGAAGCCCACAGGATTAAATGGGTGTAACAAAAAGAATTTGGCCATCCACTTTCAAGTCCAATGACTCATAGTGGGTCACAAAAAATTGGCTGCCCGCTAATATTGGCTGACTGCAATATAGCACTGCTGCTAATATTCAGATTTCCTGCTACCACACACCGTGAAGGCAGCTTCCTTGGAAGGGGAATTTCCAGTGGATTCTCTGCAGAACTGAGGGAAGGACAAGAGAAATATTGGCCTGGAGAAAAGACAGGCAGTGTCATATTGTCAGATGTCTTCTCTGCCAAGCCAAATATTCAGAGAGCAAAAATTTATTCCATATTTCTTCTCCATGAAAAGGTCACTAAGGGATGGGAAAGGCCATGGGAGTTTTGGTCAGAAGATCTCCAGGCTTATCACACTGGCTGATATGGGGCTAGTCAGATCCTCATCGCTACAGGTGCTCACTTCAATGCAAAGATGTACCAAAAAATTCCTACCGACCACTTGGTCCAGAAAACTTAGTGATTTTGTACTCTTGGTCCTAGTGGTCCTACAGGACCCTGAATAGGAAGGGAACGTGGGGGGAATGCATTTACGAAGGAATATGTCCATCTCTCTACCTGCTTGAGTTTCGGCACTGATCCTCTCAGCCGGGATCCATGGAAGCACGGCCCTTTTCCATTCATGAAAAGGGAGAATATAATGGAATGTAGTGGGGCTCCATGCATTTGATATTAGCATATCAGGGTTACGTTACAGATAAGGATTGCCTAATTGAACACATCATCCAGCCAAACTGGCCAACACTATTACAAAACAAAAACTTTTTTTTTTTTTTTTAATCCTCAATGGGGAAATTAAGTGCTCTTTGCCTGAAAAAAGAAAATCAAGAAAAATATATTTTTTTCAGAGAAAATGCTCTGGAAGCATCCTTCCAAGTGGGGATTAGACTTGTTTTAACTAGGGTAATCTGGAATTGAAAAGCTGCAGACGCTTCTGAGAGCAACTAGCGACATGTGAAAGTGTATAGGTGAGACTGACTCATAAAAGTGCACTTGGGGATGTTTTACAACAGTAATTCATAATGCATCTGATCCAAAACAAAGCAGGATTTGCTTGCCCTCAGGGATCACTGTGTACATACAGAGGAAACAAAGGGCTTACATCTTTCAACACAAAATATTTCAGTATAAATAGCTCACAGAAATGCAGCTAATCTCTATGGCCTTCTGTCAACCAGCTGCAGAAGAGTGAGGGAGAGAAAAGCTTTTGGCGAAGGGCATCTTTAACATTTAAAGTGGGGTTTTACTGGAACCTAAAAGCTCCGTGACTGGCACTTGGTTTCAGCATCCAAAAAAGATGAGGGGTGGATTTTTCCAAGCAGAACAGCCTCTTCCAAAAACCAAGAACTATGTTTTCTCTGTCCCTGAGAGAGAGACTATGGACAAGGTTATCTGGAGTGGGATCTAGACTCTGACAGTGTATCTATCCCATAAATAAAGCTATCCGGGGAAGAAAGGGACAATGAGCCCCTGACTGCCCATAATTTCTGTTCCTCTCCTGGATCTGTTTTGGAGCAATCTGACTAGTTCTGCCCAAGACAAGCAACCAGCAAGGCATGGGTGACAGACCCTCTGCCCCTGTTGTCTTCCCCATGGGCAACGAGAGTGAGACTGAGCAAGATTAGACTCCTCCTGCCTTGCCTTGCCTCTACCTTCCCCTGGGGATGTGGTGTATGCTCACAGGTTCATCCTATGAAATCACCACCCTGTTGGAGCTTGCCCTAGGGGCATGGCATCACATCCTCGATGGGAGGAATATTTACCAGTGTTATGTACAGCCCTGAAAGTCTGTATTGCTGGTTCCTGGATCACTTTTGAGTGTAACTGCAGCTTTTTAAGGGCAGAAAGACACATTCTATCAACCTGCTGTCATATACAGCAGCAGGAGCCTTCAAGTAAGGACCTTGAGGCCTTGCTACCCAAGCTTGTCCACTCAAGACCAACTACGTAGGACTTAAGAGCCAAGGCAGGCGGGTGGTGTGGACTTTGTGTGAACATGTCTGAGAAGTGCAGAATCTGATAAAAACAGCCTAAAACTTCCCTCAGAGTAAAAATTCAAGCTTATGAAAAACATCTAACCACCTCTAAACCTCAGAAGATTCACTTTTTGATTTCCAAAAGTTTGTGAGAAAACTAATAAAAATTAGGGACACATTTCCAAAGACACAGGGGAGAAGGCAGAACAATGTGGAATTTATTTGCTTATTTGCTAGATACACATGCAGAACATATGCTTGTTTGTTTTTTGTTTTCCTTAGCCTTGCTTCAGGATGGTTTAATTAACAACATATTAGCCTAGGAATGAAGAATAGATAATGCAGGGTCCAAAAACACCCTTTCCCATGTAAACTTGAGCTGCCAGTGTAGCTATTGAGCAACTGCACAATGACCCATAGGCCTAAGGTTGGGGCCAGCACTGGCAATCTGCTGGATCATCTTTCCTTCCACCAGGGCTAACATTAATCCATGCAATGCTTAGGGAACTAAGCACATTTCCAAGGTGGACAGAAAATGGAAGGATGGCTGTTGTCCTCCAGCGTCTTTAGCAACCCCAGCTGCATGAGTGATCCGGTGGTGGTTGCAAGAAAGTAGAATTGCTCAGGAAAAATATGAAATTATGAAAGAGTTTCTACCAGTCTAGCTTATCTTTCTTTCCACATGCACAAAGTCCATCCCTACAAAGATGATAAGATTCTGTAAATCTGCCAGATTGGCAAGAGCCAGACCTAGCCACTGGTACACTCCCTGGGAGGGCGCAGAGGAACTTCAAGAGTTACTTGCTGGGACCTATGTGCAAGGAAGGGCCACAAGTGGCTCATCAGTTTGTTTAATATTTCATCTGCACGAGGACAAAGACAGCTCCATTCACAGCAGAAATAACATGGAAAGTAACCAACTAATCACCCTCTGAGACGTGGTCTACTTTCAGCTGAATCCAATGTTTTCGCCATCTAAAACATGACACTCCATAGTAGGACCAATGTTTAAAATCTCCAGTGTTAAACAGAAGGCAGCAAAACCACATTTCATCATGCACGGAGAGATAATCCTGTAACAAAACAAACTGATCTCAGAGGACCTGTGGCCAGACTTTGGCCAGATTTCAAGAACTTCTGTCCCCAGGGTTTACATCCACAGTCATGGGAGTGAAACCCAGCGATAAGACTTCCTAAACAGTGCACGAATCTGGTCTAAACATGCAGAAAAAGGACTGCCTAGAGCTATGCAACAAGAAAAAATAGGCCCTAGTGTTTGTCAAACTGCCATTCTGCTCTGTAATTACATACCTGAAGCAGAAAGAGTCCATAACCATCTGCTGCCTTCTTCTGAGCACCAGATGACGACTTCGTAGGACAGACCTGAGCCCATGCACCTTCCACTCTTGGCTATACAGTGACCCAACTTTTAGCAGAAAACTGGATCAGGGGCCCAGTCAGAAGTGTCTGTTGCTAATTCAAGATACTCTCCTGAGATACAGATGTGGTTTACAAAATGTGTTTCCATGCAAGAGATGCCTACCATCATTCTTAATTCCTGAGCGCAAGGAAGAACCATGCAGAAAAGTTACAAAATTGTAAATGACAATTTCCTTTTGCATATCTCATCTTGTGCGGCCCAAGGGGAATTTGGGTCTTGATCTTCTTGCTATATCCTTCTGTCTCCACCTTCCTTGACATGGTGTCCTGACTGTCAAACTTTTTGCTGGAAAGATAATTTATGAGAGCCCTCCTTGGTCAGCTGCTGATGAAAAGCAGCTCAGACCAACAAGCTGAACGATGAAAATGATCCACCTGGTTTTGCATGAAGAAGATAAAAAGCAGTCCCATAAGCGGAGACAGCATGACAGGCAGCTGGAAAAGAAGGTGTTTGGCCAGGTGAACACCTGACTTCTCTTTGGGTTCCTAAGTGAAAGCCTTTGGATTTGGGCCATTACCAGAATTTATCTGTTTTTAATTTATTGCTCCTTTATTATTTTATATGCATGGCTCACCTCTGTTCTTTGACTGTCAACCTTTTCTCTGTCTACAAGTGTTTCCAGATGAATAAAAACCTAAAAAAGATCTAAAAGGCGTTTTGTTTTTTATTTCCTGTTTGTGCTTTAGTTTTCCAAACCCACTTTAAAAAGAGATCCATTTGAGTCAGGATCTGTTTAATTTGCCTACCCAGGACAGACCTCCAGAGAGCTTTGCTCTGTGTGTTGATCTTAATCGTCTCCTAATTGCTGTCCTGCCATTACACTCACTTAGGAAACTGATCCATAAACATCCCGGTTCCTGGGCGGTTGTCAGAGCATTTGTTTTCAGTTCCCGTTTAAATAGGCACATATGGTCTTCTCCTTGGAATATGTACAAAGCCCCGTATTGTGTACTGCACCCAGTACTAAAACTAGCAGGGCTGGCTTAAACTTGCCTTCAAAAAAAAAAAAAAGTTTTTTTTGTTTGTTTGTTTGTTTGTTTTTTTC
Organism: Crypturellus undulatus; assembly: GCA_013389825.1. Lineage (NCBI taxonomy): Eukaryota > Metazoa > Chordata > Aves > Tinamiformes > Tinamidae > Crypturellus > Crypturellus undulatus. Next base: position 9,851 of record VWPW01024800.1, on the reverse strand, counting down.
CCTCTCTCTCTTTGCAAAACAAAGCCTTTTGTATCCTCAGCCAAAACAATTTGAAAAGGGGAACCACAAGGCCAAAAGAGCCCCCAGGTCTTCTCCCAGTGCAATTTGGAGTCCATTTCCAGGCTCAGTATGAACACAAGGGACAATCCTATGGCACTAGCCTGTATAATTTGCCTTTCAGAAGCATTCCTGAGCGAGTGTCTGTGAACAGAGATGAATGCTCATGCCATTTTCTTTGCAAATCTTCAGAGCAGATTTCCTTCCTCCTCCCGTGATAAGGCATTTCTGCAAGATCAGCATTTTGTTTTGGTCTCTCTCTGAAGCCGCAGCACGTCCATGATTTACATGATTTCTGGCAGTTAACAAGGTGAATGCACCAGTACTAGAGAGGTACCCTTTAATTCAAGATGTAAGAGATTGCATTTCGCTGTAAATGAAACAGAGGTTTGGGACGGAGAGGACAGGACAGGAGCAATGAAATAAAATAAATAAATAAGACATAGGTAAAAGAGAGTCTGGGTGGCCTTGAAGCTGTATCAAGTACAGACACAGACTGTGCAGAATAGCAATATTTAGCTTCCTGAATCAGCCTGACTGCAGAACTTGTTCAGTGACTGGTGATTGCGAAATAGCAGCAAAGCTCAGAGACTCTAAATAACAAGGCCAATATCAGCACTGAAGCGATATCAACAACAACACACACACCCCACGTTGGGAGAACCCGAGAGTGGCAGTGGCAAGCAGTGAAGGTTGAGCATGGACATATAAGGGGAATTCTTATCACGGTTATGAGCAAGAAAACACATAAGGTTTGAGCTGTGCCCTCCTAGCCAGCTGGCAAGCTGAAGTCACTCCTTCCAACCTGTCCAGGATACCAGCTAAACTCAACAGCAGCTTGAGAGTCTGTCAGTAGTGAAACTCACTAGCATACAGCCCCTCGCCCCTCTGTAGCAGGAGATGACACGTCCCACTGACCACTGCAGTCATTACCGGGCTAGGTACTGCATAAAGAGAATGGCACCAACTCATGGGTTGATATCACCACGATAATAAATCTACTGTGTATAAGGAGAGTTCCTCAAAAGGCACAAAAGGTAGGAGACCTGACTAGGGTCTGGGCAGGAGACATTCTCCAAAATGTGGTTTAATGTCTGCCCCTATTCCCCACTGGTGAATGCTTGCAACGCCATGACATTGCACGAAGGAGTGGTCTAGCTAACCGTATCCCTCATCAAACTCTCTGGTGCTTGTCCCTCAAGGCAAGTTATGGGGAGAGGAGGTAAAGAAGAGCCCAAGGATTTAATTAAGAGCTCAAACAAGAGCCATGCTGGACTGATGAGGCTGAGCTTTGTGCCAGCGCTTCTGGAAAAAAGAGGAGAGCTGCAGAAAGCCAGCAGCAAGTGCCCGTGAGGCAGTGGAGCCGTGGGGACAGTCACAGGAACTCACTGTCACAGGTTTGCTGCCCACCTCCTCGCTAAGTGGCCTCCGTGCTGCTGCTGCGTGTTTGGGATATGGGTGACAGGGCATCCGGAGAAGAACTGGAAGAGAATTCTGGTCTAAATAACAGTTGTGAAGCTCTGGGCTAAGCCATAGCTTTCCCCTGTACAGAGGCAAACAGATGGATTTGGACAACATGTGGAGTTGTCCTGTCAGCAGGAATTCTCCAAAGTTCAGTGACTTTTAATACTAGCTGATAAATATGGTTCAAAGTTACCTTTGTCTACAGAAGATGGCATCAGCTAGGCAGGACCATTCAGTCACTCCCTGGTTGTAGATGGAGCTCAAAAAGGTAGAATATACTGAAGAAGCTGAACCACCAATTTTTTTCCTTACAGATTCTTGTAGCAAGTCCTTTATTCAAAAACAAGTTGTAGGGTTTATTTTTTCGAAATCCATTCTATATTTGGCCAAGTAGTGATACTGTAACAGAGGGTCAAACTTTCCCCATTGGTCTATTAAAGTTATATTCTAACTTGAACAAAACAAATTCACTATAATGACGAAAGTCACATGAGAAAGATATGTCAGAGTACATCATAGTGACAAAAACACTCTTCTCAAAACAGTTTGCCATATCGGTACATTTTTCAGTAATAAAATTTCACTCCTTTCATAGTTAGATAACTTGGGTCTTAGGCACCAGTCCACTTTGAACCAACTGGAATGGAAATAGAAACAATGTAGCCTCATAAAACGGTTTAATTTACCTTAATTAGACAGTGACAAACTCTCTGGTGCTTTGGTTAAATTACCTCTTGCGTCTGAGCTTTCTTTCCGTTCATGTTACGCATAGTATAGACATTCATTTTTAGTGAATCAGTGATTGAACTGTAAGTCATCCAAGACTACTGACTCATAGTCCCATGATTTTTAGCAACAGACATAATGGATGTTCTTAAATATGTAGTAACACCATTTCACCAAAATCAGCCATTTGGAAAAAAGAAAAAAAAAAAGAGTAATGCCTCAGAAACACTCGACACATCAGTAAGTTTAATGTAGAATAAAGCAGAAAACAGAGTTTTCTGAATCAATTTGATTCAGAAGGCAGGGCAGCTCTAAACATCCTTAAATTAACTAAATAATTTCACTCTAAGCTCTTTGCTTGAAATAGTTTTAAAATGCCAGGTACAATTCCTACTAGACAATCCCGGGAGAAAGTAAACACACTATGAATGATTAGCCAACTTGACCTCAGATTCCAAATGTGGCAATGTCTGGCAATGTCTTTTTTATATGGAAAGTTAGTGAGCACCAATGAAAGCTGGTGTGTGACTGCAATTAACATTGCTGATTACTGTCGCTGCTTTGCCACCCACTTCTTTAAGAGGCCACTAGAACATGTTCTTTTTTCAAAGCTCATTTAGCAACCCTGTCACATGGTCACAGGTCATGATTTTCACAGTAACAGCACACTGAACTTTCATTTTATGTAGTATTTTGCACCCAGGCCTATTTTTTTGTGCATGATCATGCTAGAGTTAGAGTTACTCCTGGTTTACCCTAGAGAAAGGAGATTTATCCCCTTTTCTCACAAGCAATTTTGTGGAGTGAAATGTTGCCTTCAACAACCAGGGGTCAAACTACCTGCTAGGGCAGGTTGGTGGGAACTTGAAAACAGAGCCTACATGCCATAGAGTTGGTTAGTGTCCTACACCAAGAAGCTTTTCAAAAGAAGGATGTTAGATAGAGCTTGGTTTTGGGAGCACTGTGTGAGACTGTGAGGACAAGAAAATAAATACGATCTAAGCAAGAGTGAAAATGTCAGGAAAGAGTTTGTCAAGGGCAGTGAACTGAGCTGGAGCCAGGGTTTGGAGCACAGCAACGTAAGAAAAGGTGGAAGGAAGGACACTTTGGGGCTTTTTCAACTGGGATTACTGGAGGCTGAGGGTCATTTGCCTGTGACCCTGGGAATGCACTGCTAGTGATATCTTATATGTGGAGGAACCTGGGCAGATGATACCCATGGGAAACACAATCACGTTTTCCCCACTGGCAGAGGAGGTTCACAGACTGGCAGAGTCTGTGAACTTTGGAAGGGCTTAGAGGACGTGGACTTCTGAACATGGATTTCAGAATGGATGGAGATGTCACACAATAATAACGTTTAGATCAAGCAAGTGCTTACAATGCTTAGTCCTGCTACAGCAGCAAGGCCACTGTGTACAGAGGACGAGTGACCATGTCTGGGCAGATGCAGTTTGCTCTGTGAAGAGCTGGACATTAAGGCAGGAGCTTGTAAAGCAGGGACAGTGTGAGCCATTCTTGAAGGGCAGCTTTAGGGGTGACCTATGAGTACAGACCTCACAACATCCAACCATCTCACTGTCCTCAGAACTGACTGCAGAGCCCAGACCTCAGCTCGGTTAACAGCATCCAGGCTGCCTGGAGCTGCATTAAACCTTTTCTAGTCTCTTTCGCATGTTTGGAGTCCCTAGGGATTCGGAGATGGTCCCTGACTCCTGCTGGAGTTCCTCACTTACGGACTGGATGGCTGCACAGCATCCCCAGGGAAGGCAACTGCCATTCCTAGAGAAACAAGCTGGGCTCAGCTAGGTCATGACCAGCACGACCAGGCCTGGGAAGGTCCAACAGCATAACTAAAGGCAGACACCAAGGGGGAGGAGATAGAGCCTTTGCCAGGAGCAAGGAGATGCTCTGTAGCACAGCCAGGGAATTAGGAATTCTTTAGTGATGGGAACGTCTGTGTAGATGGGAAACCATCAAAGACTTGGTAACAACTGCTTTTTTTTTTCTCTCTCTCTCACTCTCTCTTTTACAACTTGAAAGAGAGAAAATATCTGAAATCCTCCCTTGTGAAGGACAAGGCTGAAGAAAGGTCATGATTTAGCATAGTGGAGATAAGCAGAAAAAGAGATCCTCAGAGATGTAAATACATGAATAAAGTAATTTCTCAGCCTGAAAACACTACATTTAACAAGACAAAACAACTATGCAGTGCACATCTTGCATGGTTGCAGGGAGATCTGTAGCAAAAATAACAAGGCAAATATTTACCTTTAATCATTCATCGAGACCTCTTTCATGAAGCTGCTCTTTACCATATAGAGGCTTTCTCAGCACAAAATAGAGGAGTGCTGGCTCACACCCTGAGTAGCCAAAATGTTGCCAGTGAGATGTCTTTTTAATATGAAATGCTCATTGCGCAGCTGTTTCCAAATACTTAGTAATGAATAATTAGTTAAAGGGAGATACTGTTGTTTGTTAGAGCTGATAACTTGGAGACATGAGATCCAAAGTCTTTCTCCAGACGTGCTTTTTTTTTTTTCCATAATTTTTGGCAAGCAATTCAGTCTTTATGGGTTTCAGTTTCCCTATCAGTAAATAGAGATACTATCTATGTGTGAATACTATATTAAACAAACTTAGCTCCTCCTTCTATTCACAAACTACCTGTGAGCAACCTAATTTGGTTAGTGACTAATCTACTAGTCAGTAGATTACTTAGAGTATGCTGGTGACAAGTACTTAATGGTGACACAGTTTTAGTGTCTGACTGAAGCTGTGATACCTACAACTACCGTGGCTCAGGAGTCTAATTTCTTCTGTAGTTAAAAAATATAAATCCAAATATATCTGGATGCCCTTGGGGAAAAGATGAAGACATAAAAATTGGAAAGGAGAATTTAGCATGGGGCCAAGAGAAAACAAGCTATAAATGCTTTGAATGGTAATTATTAAAAAATCTCACAGAGAGCCTTTTTTTTTTTTTTCTGCGTGGCAGCACAGGGTGAGCAGCGGCAAACAGATTCTGCTCATTCCTCCACACCAGCTAGGGACTTTCCAAATCCAGTGCTTAACAGAGTGGTAAACAGAACATCAATTAAATAGGACGCGGGCGCTGTTGGTACACGGTGACCGGGGGAGGTCGAGCTCCCAGGCGCCCGCTGGACCCAGCAGCACGTCTTGCTGCTCGCTCCGTGGGCACTGCCCCTTTGCCAGTTTTACATTGTGCCTCATATTGCCAGTCAAAATTAAGGGTATTTCAGGCCGTAATGTGGGAGCAGCAAAAAGTAGATGGCAGGGCGTGTGTTTATTTGCTGTCTATGGGATACAAGATCAAACTAACTTTATTCCTTCTGGAGGTGGGATATTTTGCCACATGTTAAAATCTGTAAAATTGTCAAAGACTTGATCCTGAAAGAGAATGTTTTTAAAGAAACTTGTAGAGCTTTAGTGGCCTCAGCACCATACCTGTTCTCTTAGTTCAGTTCACACAGATGCATCTGCCCAGACTATTGCATTTAGGTCAGAAGTGTCTTTAGAAATCTTTAGATCCAAGATAATTGGGTCTTGGTCCATTTGTCTAAAATGTCTAAAAGATTCACTTCACCTGATTTTGAGTGCAATAGATATATGTACCATCATGATGTATCAGTATGATGACATTAGGCTGGAAAATATTATCTCCAATGTGCAGTTCAGGAAACGGAGGCAAAGGCAGGCTAAGAGCAATAGCCCAGATTAGCTCTTGGCTCTCCAATACACAACGCAGACAGAATTTGGGAGCCCCTGGGCACAACTCAGAGGTCTCTCTGACAGGAGAGCATCCTTGGGGGAGGTGCAATTAAAGCAGGAGCGAGAGGGGAATAGGAGAAGGGACTAAAACAGTCATTCTCATCCTCTTGAAGGTGTGCAAGATTCAGGGAACAGGAAGATGCATTAGAGGAATTCGGACTCTCAACCCAGTAAGGAGACCTGTTATCCCTGAGGAGGGAGAACAGTATTCTGCTTGCTTTTAGGATTGTTTATGCTTTTTTTGCCTTTTTTTTTTAAGGGAAAAAAAAAACCATTTGAGAAAAGAAAACAAAGCAGAGCAGCAGACCCTTAAAAGGGGATTTCCAAGGAAAAAGCCTCATGCTAACCTGGAGCACAATCCACTAAGAAGACAAAAACAAACAAACAAACAAACTCAGTAGAGCTTTGTCATTAAAAGCACAAAACCACCCAGTCTATATTGAGCTGCAAAGAACAGTGCAGCAAGGAGATGCTGTCCAAAAGTGCTGCCTCCAGAGCCTGCCTGCGCCGCAGCCCGGCAGCAGCCTGCCCTGTGTCCAAAGGATTCCTGTTTCCCAGGCAGTTTCTTCCCATCAAGGATTTTTGTGAGGGATCCAGCCTCTCCCGAGAGATTTGGCAATCAAAATGCAGAAAATAAATGTCTAAGAGCTTTGGCTGTTATGGAGCAGAGGCTGATTTGTTGTGTCCAGGGTGACCTGCTGTGGAGGGCTTTGATCGCCCCTCTACCCTGGTCACTGGGGTGATTCATTGACCTCTTTTGACTGGGGGAAGGAAACTTTGGCATAGCTGAAGGCTCTCAGCTTTGGTCCAGCAGAGCCTGCAGCCTGGGCTCTCCTACTGACTACAGATAACCAGACTCTCTCCTCTTTTATATCTTACTTCAAGCTAGCAGCTGAACACCTTGATCTTAAGGAGCAGTTAAAGAGTCCAGTCCCTGCAGATTCATGGACTGGGTGTCCCTGAAGATTCATGGATGGAGCACATAGGAGTTGACCAGCATCTGAAGCTTCTTTGGCAGCTCACTTGAAGACATGAAGAGAAGGGACAAATCTCTCTTCCCTTTAAAATAGGAGGAGAACTGACTTCCATTCTCCACCACCAAAAGTTGTTTGGGGTTTTTATCAGGATACAGCCTTGGAGCTGCAACGAAGCGGTCTCCACTCANCTTCAAGCTAGCAGCTGAACACCTTGATCTTAAGGAGCAGTTAAAGAGCCCAGTCCCTGCAGATTCGTGGACTGGGTGTCCCTGAAGATTCATGGATGGAGCACATAGGAGTTGACCAGCATCTGAAGCTTCTTTGGCAGCTCACTTGAACTTCTCTCTGCTTAAAATAGGAGGAGAACTGACTTCCCTTCTCCACCTCCAAAAGTTGTTTGGGGTTTTAAGTCATGATACAGCCTTGGAGCTGCAACAAAGTGGCCTCCACTCAGAGGGATAGTCTTCCCTTCCTCTGCCTCAAGAGTGGAGCCACACTCTGATGCCATCTCATTCTTCCAACCCTTCTTAAACTCCCTGCAAAACACTTCCCACCTCCAGCCTTTCCCCTTGCCTTCTTGTTAGCCACCTCTGCTTTACCGCAGCTCCTAGCAGCTTCCACAACCTGCGTCCCTCAAGCCCAGCATTTAACAAGACCTGACATGGACATGGCTTCCACCATGGACCAGTGAGGGCTTTGCCAAGGGGATGGCAGGTCCGTTTCCACGTCCGCCCCACTGACGAGCCCTGAGATGGCCACCATGCTGAGCAAAGGGAAACATAGCTGCTTGCAGCTCCAAAATCACTAGGATCGTAATAAAACTGAAATACTTGGGCAGCACTGAAATTGCAATATGCCACAAACACAATCTGCTTTTAGCACCCATTTTTTTTTTTTTCAATTTCCATTTGCTCCACAGTTTTGATTTTGGTTAGCAGATTTAGCCACTTCCTGCCCACAGCAATAACAACAGGCATGGGTGAAATCCTGGCCCTGGTTTCCTCCAATGTCAGAAGAAAAAGATCTCACAAGTCATCCTGCAGATCTTAGAGAATTTTGCAAGAGCTTTTAAGGACTCTCATCCCTGACATCTGTCTTACAGTGCAATCAACAGAGCTGTATAAAACTTTCCAAGTTTTTCTCAACACAGTAAAAGAAAACAAATCCTGAAGGGACCTATATTGATAGAGCATCAGTCCTTCTTCTTCCTCTGCTTTTGCACTCACGCTCTTCCAGTTTTGTATTTAGGAATGTGGCACCCTAGAGCACTTGCTATTTTTACCAACATCTTTTACCATCTTGTGTACAAAAATCAGCTGGTTTAACCTCATCAGTCTGGCTGCTTAAAAGGTCAAATGTGTTGGAATGATTTGTTTTGAAGTTAAAGATAAAAGAAATTGAAAGATTACCAACATAATAAAAGAATTTTTAAAAGTACATATATTTGTATATTGGATAAAATATATGTATATATTTATTCTACATGCATGTATTTTACATGTGCATGTGAATAAATATTTATAAATGTGTCTATGCATAATTTATACTTTATAGTGTGCAGCAAGCAAACCTATCTGCTGAATGTTAAGCATTGCTGGCATTCTGCGTTGGCGTGGACCTGGTTATTTCAGGGAACTTTGTGTGGACATAGTTTCTGCCATTGCTGATTCTCTGGAGAACTAAAACTCAAACAAAGTCTCCGCTTGCAGATTATAGTTTTGTGGTCCACTTATCCAAGGGTCTGTGGTGCCACATTTAGATCTTAACACTGAGTTTGATGTACATGGCTCTGCATTCACAGACATTCTGCAGCCACGTCTATACACCAAACTGCACGTAGCTGAAGCCCTTGCAAACAGAGTACCTTAGCCAAACCGCGAGCCCATCCACAACCTCTATCATCTCGTCTGTTTGCCCTGCTCATACTAGTATTAGACAATCCTCTCCCTGTTCATGGAAGAAAAGAGGCAATATGAAGAAAGTTTAAAATTGTTTGAAGAAAGTTTAAAATTGTTCAAAGAAAAGTATGCTGGATTGCCTTTTAAGAGATTTTTGTTTGGCTTGTAGGCTGGTTTTATTTTATTTAAAAGTTCTGTTCTCTGTGTTATAGAAATGTTTATTTAATAAGATCTATCCTCTCTTTTTCTGAAGTTATAATTACATTAGCATTGCAGAATGAAGAATTTAATCCAAAACATATTTTTATTTAGACAAAGCTATATCCAAATATTAATTCCTGGCTTCACATGCAGCTTTCTTTAATCCCTGGGTCAAATTTGCAGCAGCTATTTTATATTGATTTACACCTGCTGACAACCAGGGCCATCACATCTAACAAGCTGAGGCCTAAACTAATTTTCAGGCTCTCATTAGACAGCTGTAAAGAGAACCTAGTCCTCATGTACTGACATGTTTGCACAGGGGAAAAAAAAGGGCAGGGGAAATATATCATGATTCCTTATGATTACTATTTACTGCTACAGATGCTACAACATTTTTTCATGTTAAAAACTAAATCTAAATCACTTCAGTGATACAACATAATTATTAGTTACAGAACCTGGTTCTTTAGGCACAAGTAATGGGATGGATGCTGTATATGGCACAGACAGTCCCTACCCTTAAGATCTCAACAAGACAGTCACAGAGCAGACAGTGGTAAAAACAGGAAGGAGCTGGCCTAAGGGACAAATATCTATAAATTATTATAATAGTTATTATAATAATTTGCTGTAACTACACAAGAGGCTGTTACCTGTTTGACGATACAGCAAGCATTGGTTTGTTCTCTGGCCAAAAAATAAGTTAGTGATAAAAGAATATCCTAGCTGCCTT
>VWPW01024799.1:225440-288840 GCA_013389825.1 Crypturellus undulatus | reverse complement strand
GGCAGCAAAGGAAAAGCTCACAGGGCTGAAGAATGAGTGGCTGAACCTGGACAGCCAAGTGCATCTGTGTGCTGCTTCTCTGCCTTCTCAGCCTGCTCGAGGAGAGTCCTTCAGAGTGACATTGCAGAGACATATGGGAGCCAAAGGCAATTACTGAGCAAATAACAAGTGCAGTCGCTTGCTCCACAAGTAAATAAATAGAATTTGCTTTAAGGTTACATTAGCAATTTCGGGGGATTATAGTCATTACTTCGATTTTTGCTTCATCTGACATATCAACTGTACATACCCTAATTCTTCCTCTGCCAACCTGATCAATAGCTGTGCTAGAGATATGATTTATATTTTTAACTGAAAAAAAGAAAGGGTGGTGAGTTTTAAATAGTACCANCGTGGCATTACTGGACACTGCACAGTAATAAATAAAATGGTCCTGAATAATCTGCTCACTGTGGTTACTCTTTGGCTGAGATGTGACAAGGAGAAGACCGGAACTTCCCTGGAGGAAGATGGGAACAGTCAGTGCAGACCCTGTATATTTGAACCAAATATTTGCCAAACTGATGTAAGGGTGAGAGGATCAGATCCAACTAAATAAATTTGGGACCCAAACTGTGCTACCTGCAAAGCATCATTTGTCACTTAATCAGCTTCCTTAAAAAGCTGCCTGCCAAGGAGGGGCAGAGCTTGCACAGGAGCAGGCTTCTGATCTCAGTGGAGCTCAGGGCGCTTCGATAGCAGATTCATTTCAAGGATTGTACAGTGATTAATTAATTACTCCATATCAGTCATGGTTTTGAATTTTGTTTTAATATCTGAGGACAAGCTGTTAAACTGGAATGGTTGACATGTTTATTTTGCAATAAAGCAAATGGTCTCCACCTCTTTCCTGCTCCTGACTTTCTATGCAACCCATTGTGTTAAGTCTGTGTTCCCAAAGTCATGAAAGGCACTGCCAATGTCTTGTTGTTTGGTTGCTACCATGCAGAATAATGGAAAGCTATAAAAATCACAGGATTTTAGCTGAAGGATTTCTGAATTACACTAGGAAGGTTGTCATCTGCCTCTCCATGTAACGCCTCACGGCTGTTCCCATTGAGAACTTGCCACGGGAGCTGCACTGTCACACTCACTGACTTGGGCTTTTCGAGGTTCTTTGATTTTTGAAGCAACTTGCTAGTAAGCACAAAGATTTTCTCCTAATCCCATAAGGCTGGATGTGTAAAATCACCATATGGATAGCGCAGTGCCTGTCCCCTTCCTCTCCCCCAACAGCGCTGTGCAAAGTGTGCTCAGATAAACAAACACCTTGGTCTTGGCTTAGGGCTTGCTGGCACTTTTCTATGATATTTGAACTGTGTAGGCAATGCAGACTTATTTGCACTTGCAAACTCTATTGGTTTATTAGAAATTAATTATATATGGCCAATTATATTAATTTTAATGAATGAGAATTATGTTAGATTTGAGAGCCATTTTAAGGGAGGTAGAAATTTGGGCAGCAGGATTCAGTCTTTGGCTCTGCATGGCCTTGCACAGCCCCCTTTGCCACTGCATCTTCAGTCTGCCTGAAGACAAAATAAATGCACCTAACTTTATAAAGTCAATGTGATCTTTTANAATTATGTTAGATTTGAGAGCCATTTTAAGGGAGGTAGAAATTAGGGCAGCAGGATTCAGTCTCTGACTCTGCATGGCCTTGCACAGCCCCCTTTGCCACTGCATCTTCAGTCTGCCTGAAGACAAAATAAAGGTAATAACATGCACCTAACTTTATAAAGTCAATGCGATCTTTTATAAAAACTGCTGGAAAACAATAATTTTCTCACAATAATGTGAGATATTAGTTTAAGGGGAAGGATCTGCTGAGCAGTTGGAAATCATGTATTTTATTAGTCAAGGGTTAATCGCAAGTTCTGACTTGTGAGATCTGGCTGTGTAAGTTCTGGGAGGGGTATTTTTATTTGTGTGGATTTGTTTTTTTCCCTCAAAATTCTCAATGAAGAATAAATCTTTGATATCTGTGGGGCGCATGGGAAAGCAAGGTGTGACGCACACTGCTAATGAGCTGTTATCTATGTAGTGGTGTTTCTAACATAGTTCTAGGGCAACACAAGTAGCACAATACACGTTTTAAAATAACAGCATGTAATTTCAAATCCTCCAGCATTGCATTTTTAAATTTATTTTTATGCTGAATTATTCAGACCACTTAGTGCCTAAGAGAATGTGTCCCACATGCCATTGTTTCTGCTATTCGGAAGCTGCAAACAAAAGAGGATTAAAAAAAAAAAGGTCCATTTTAACCAATACGGTACTAAAAAGCTCAGCCCAGTTTGTACTTGTTTTTCCTATCAGTGTGACAGAGACACGCAAGAGGTGTTGCTCAACTCAGCAGTTTAGTAATATCAACATCACACAGTTCTTGACTCTTCAGCTACATGCACAGTGGCAGATAAAGTGCCCGGGATCCTCTCTGGCACTCAGGCCACTTGGCACAGAATGGTCCATATCCCTGTTACTGATTTCTTATTTTCCAAAGGAGGGTGGTTGGAAGCAGCTTGCCTGGTGTCCCTGCTGTGTGTTGTCTCCTAAGCTGCACCACAGAAATCATATGGAAGGACATAAGCTGATTGAAGCCAAAGTCTTGCTTGAGGCATTTCTAATGGTTTAAAATGATAGAGGATCAATTTTAAGTGCCCAGGAACACTCATGAGCACTGCTTACCTAATTACTATAGATGCGGCCCTAGGAATTTTTGGTAGGATGTAGTGTTTGGTATTTTAGCTCATACTATCATTTTTTAACGTTTCATGTAAAATATCAAGAACAAACTGCACTCAGAAGGATTCTGCTTTAGCTGAAGCACAAGAAAGTGAAGGGAGCTGCTACCTTGCTAATAACCTGTATTCCACTTCCATACAAAGTTACCCCAAGCCCTCTTACCCCAAATTACTCTTGCTTTAACATGTCAGAAGAGGCCAATATTTAGATTTTTGTGTGTAGCTTCCCTAGGACAAGCTCAAGCTTAAAATTACAGCTCGTCTCCATTATTTATCTGCAGGACCACTCTTGGGAGCCGCTCCAGGTGTTGAGTGGAAGGCAGTCTCAATTCTGAACATTTCAGAGAGAAAAAAAATCCGAGATAAATCCCCATGCTGCAAAATGTACAGTACCCCCATGCAATACCATCCTCCTGTGCCCTATTGGTGCCAATACCAAGGGGAAAAGATAACCAGCTTCCTTGTTTGCAGGCAGTTAGCTCCCATAAGCATCTCCCTTCATCACTGGCACTTGTGAAAATAGCTAACACCACTGAAAAGAAATGCTAAAAAATAACTAGCAATTTAGAGAGCGGTGGAGAAGAAAAGGCACCAGCCAAATGCTTTACACTAAAAATCAAGTTCCATTTCCGACCATCTTGGCATTCTCATATTCTGAAATGTAGGCCCGAGTTTCTCCAGTTGTGGCGGAAATCCTGTGTAAAATATTTTTGCACGGATTACTCAGCCAGATGCAGTCACGGGCTGTCGTCTTTGCCCAGGTGCGATATGGTAATTTTTGCAAATGCCTTTCGGCTGCAGGATGTGATTAACTGCAAAAGAGAGAGTTATTAAAACGGACTGGAGAGGAATGGGAAAGGCTGCTCTGAGCATCTCTGCATATCCCACTTCTTCCCAGCAAACATTATTGTGCATCTGTGTCTGAAGGAATCTGCCTCCAGTTTCTCAGGGAGCATTTGATTATACTGTACAAACCCTCCCTTAAGGAACTATAAAACTTTTTTTTTTTTTTTTTACCCCAGCATTCATTCTGTTTCTTGTGGACCTGTTTATGTTTCTGGAGTTGCGATACTTTAAAAACAAAACATTTCTGGCAATTGGGAGGCCTGACATCCTGCTGTTAATATGAACCGATATCATTGTCCATGATGAATCAGAGCAGGGAACTAACCTGCCTGAAAACTAACCTGCTAAAGTAAAACCAGGCTAACCATGCACGAACAGCCCTTCTGTGCCTCATGTGTGGCCACCCGAAACGTGACGCTGCCCCGGCGCAGCCACGTTGCTGCGTGCTCTGCGGTTCCCCCCTGACTGGAGCCACGAAGGGAGGTATAAAGTGCTGCTTCTCTTTGGCACAGCAGCGCTTTGTAACAGCCCCTGCCCCAGCAAACTCCTCATCCCAGAGGGGAACAGTACGGAGCATTTAACATTTTTCTGATTAATATTTATGGCTCCGAGCCACCCGTTGGTTTTAGTCCATAATCAATAGGGCCTCTGGAAAACTGCAGGACAGGGTGGTGAAACATGAAAAGTTGTGATTCTTCAAAAACCAAAGAAAATGGCAGGGGGGTTCCCTCTCACCTACATTTCTGCAGTTTCTTTCAAAAGAGAACTCTCACTTGGGTTCATAAATAGACACTGAAAGACCTGTCTATATCGCGACCCATATTTGAAAATGTTTACCTTAGCATTTATATAGCCTCATTAGTGTGGCATTTTACAACCAGCGTTGCATTTGCGCTTCCCTCTACAGTTCTGGATTATGCACCATTAAGCCCAGAGAGTCCCTGGCTTTCTTTTGGAGTAGTTTGTCCTCCAAGTGCTGCCTTACAATGAATCCTGTATTTTCATTTTTGAAATGGAAGTAAGCTTTGTTTTACTATGAAGTTGATGGCAAGGATATACTGAAAACTCTGTTTTTATTTCACCGGCTAATTCCTTAGTTGAGGACACTGACCTGGAAGAACCAAGATGCTGGTGGGGAGGCAGGTTCCACGCACAAAATACAAGTGTGAGGAAAAATAACTTACAGTGGGGACTTTTATGTCTTTATTTGCCATTTAAGATCCTTTTATTCCATCGATGCAAATATGCAGAACAGCAGGAAACCATGTTCTAAGCAGCACATACCAGTTGGCTGAGAATAAACTAGCTACATTCCTCAAGCAATGTAAAAGTAACAATGCACAGCATCTTCCCAGAGAAGAGACAGACAAATATTGCAGCCGAGAGGCACAGCAGGCAGCTTCCGTACAAAGTAGTTTGGCTATTTAAAATGCTAGAACCAGCCCTTGTCCGTGTCTCCAAACCCCAACCCCATCCCCAAAAGTCCTACGATAATTTAAACACTTTTTTTCTTTTTTTCTTTTTTTTTTTTCTATCTACATTATATATAAAATATAAACTCTGGTTGCTTAGAACACTTATTTTTCTTGATAAATAGCTCTTTAAAATATCTACTGTACATATGTCCATGCGTTGACATTATATATATATATATATATAGCATTTATATATATGTATGTATGAAAAACAATAAATATATACTTAATATTGATACAGCAACAAACTGAACGTTTTCTCATTTTCGAAAGCAACACAAAGACAGTACAGAGAGAAGCCAGGAGGGTCAGGCCAAGCAGAGCAGGGCGCTCTGCTTCCCGCCCCACTCGCGCTCCGCCTGGGCCGGCCCCTGAAGTCGTTGTGCTGTTAACATGTTCTGCAGTGACCTGGTGTCCCAGGTCACTTCAAGTCAAACATCAGCCACCCTGTATGCCGCGTGCAACACAGGCTGACAGCAACGTAACAGGGAACGAGAGACCTTGCAACGGAATGAAGCACGTGGGGAGGCAAGTGAGTTTGAAGGACGGTGTAAGAAGAAAAGGAAGTCTGTGCTAGCACATGGCTGGGAGGTCATAAATAACCATGGTAAACATGTCAATAGATTTAAGTGCTTTAAAAGATGATGGCTGGCACTGCTGCGTAAAGCATCCTGATTATCTCTAGCTGATGCCATTGAATGAACCGCTTGTCACCACGTCACAGGCAGAACTGAAATCCCGCTGGGCAGGTTCAGAGGCTGGACCAGCCTCCCTGAATGGCATTGCGAGGCCCCACTCTGAACCTGTCCAAGGCAGCCGAGCCCACTGGGCGCATCTGAACCTCCCGGTGGGACTCCACAGAGCATGAACCTCAACAATAGCAACGAAAAATCCCAGTGCCTTTCACAAATACCAAAGCATATAAAAAGTGGAATTTTCTCAACTTTCATTTCAAGATAGCATTCTTTAAAACAGAAAAAAAAAACCCACTTAATTCTAAAAGTCTTTCAATTAATTGAAAATACAAATAAAACCTGTTGCAGCTTGACCTAAGTTTATGCCCTTCATTCCTCCAGCCCAGTGCTGTGATTTGAAGTGGTCCCAGAAGTCATTCCTTGTCTTGGCTCTGGCTTCCCACACTCAGTAAGAGCAGCAGTCATGAGGTTATTACATCATCATGAATGCAGCATTATGTATGGTCCTGTCTCCTTAAAATTCCTTCTTCTAATGAGCAAATGGAATGGGGCAGTTATTGTTACGGGAAATTATTTATACTGGATGGACTTCATCCAGCAGCTCAAGAAAGGGGGAATTATAACGCTGACAGGACTGGTAATTATTACTAAGTCATACTTCATCTCTAAAATGTACAAACTTTGCTTCTCAAATGTAACTTCGACAACAACGACGACAACAAGAAGGAACTGCTGTCCTGAACAAGCCCACCATTTCAGAACTATTCCCAGAGAGCACTGCAGAGGTCAAACAGGTCAGTGCTGAGTTTCAAATATGCTGAACATCTGCACAAGTCCAGTAGTTTGATGCATGCTTTTCAAAAAATGAACAAAAAAACCCTTATCATTTGTGATGCTTTATACTAGTGATAATAGATAAAAACTAAGTTTCCAGTAACAAGAACTTCTGTCATTAGCAGTTTCAGGATGTCCACAAAGAGATCATCCAGCTACTAAATTTATCTTCGACTGCCTTGCCAAGACGGCTGTTCCCTCGTGCCATCACTGTGATTCCAAAGTTATCCAAAAGAAGGAAACAACAAGTATAAAGTGGAGAGTGCCTGTGATTGCCCTGTGCCGGCTGGGCAGGAATTCCTCGTGCTTTCAGCCAAGGCAAGGGATGAAGTCCACAGCAGTGCATCCTGCACCTCAGCTACTTACACATGCCCTGATTCTCTGCTGCACTGGCTGCAAGGGTAAGGACGTATCACCTCTACCAGGTATTTGCTAACTATACAGCTAAAATACTACTAATCTAATACATGCACGATATCAGACACAGGAAACCCCGCAGCTCTTACAAGGTTTGCAGGCATCTAGGCAGGGCTGCAGTGAGCCCAGTTTTGACAACCCACCTGCATGTGGCGGCAGTGCAGGATAGGTGCTGCTTCCCGGGGCAGGGTTGCCCCGTGGACTCCTGAAAACAGAGGCAGAAGTGACCCCACGCCCGGGGCAGCCCCTACCTCCTGGGCAAGCAGCTTGTTCTGCCCATGGGTACGCGTGGGCAGACTTGCCTGCAGACAGAGCTGCTTTCCCCTCACCGCTGCTGCTGCCGTTCCCCTTTGGGCACATGGAAGGATTTCGGTTGTGCTCTACTATGGCACAGGGACATGGTGAAGGGTGGCCCTCACCTTGGCCTGGAGCCCAGTCCAATTCCTTTTGAAAATCAGTTTCCTTCTCAGCTCAATGCTGTGTTGGCTCTTTTTGTCTTTGGCAACGGGCCATTATGTGAGTATCCTGGATGTACAGGTATGTGAGAAAGGAAAGAGCCTCTTCACCATTGGCCCTAGGAAGAGGATGGAACACTTCTTATCTAGTGTATGAACCAGTTCGTTTAGGGGCTACTGGAAATCCCAGCAGTAGCCTCTGCTTGGCTATTAGGCCTGCACCTACTCTAGCAGTATTCATCTCAGATCTTGTGGCACAGCATTAAAGAACAGCATTAAAAGTGCGGTTCCAAATCTATGTTGCCTGGTATGGTGCCGCTTTTGAGTTCATCTCTTTTAGCTGCTGCCCAAATTCTTAAACCCAGCGTGAACTCCAGAGGCTACCTGGAGTAATTCAGTGTACTTCCAACTGTACCGGAAGAGCAGAGGCCTCAATACTGCCAAAAAGATCCTAGAGCATAAGGTAGCATGTTATCAGAATAACACATTCTATATATAAACTTGTTCCTCCTCCTCTGCACCAGGTGGAAATTTCCTGTCTTTACATCTGACACTTCACCACCTTTATGCCCTAGAGAATGGAAAAAGTGTCATGCAATCCTCAGTGTATGCAGTTTCTGCTGCTGTCCCAATTAGGTCACATCTCCTCCTGAACCCAGCATAAGGTCTACACTGCTGTCAAAAAAGGAGGTCCCACCCTAACCCTTCGCACCCTGGCTGCTTCTCTGGGGCCAGCACTGCTGTCACCCAGTGAGCTGGAAGGGCTTTGACTCATTTGGAAGGTGGCACTTATACTAGCATCAGATGTAAGTGTTAGGTTATCTTTGCACTAGCAGCAAAATCTGCATCAGTAGGTTTGCACAGAACATAAGCTTTCTGGATCTGGGGCAGCAAGGTGAAGGTGAGCAGCAGCAGCAGTGCCTTGCACCACCTTTCACACAGGCAATGCGCACTGCAACTGCATAAGGGGGTTCGGTTCCAGCACAGCTTCTGCCTGATAAGCTGGCATCACAAAGAAACAGAAGGACACAGGGAAAAAAACGTGAAAATACACACGGGGAAAACTGTCAACGTTTGTGAACCAAAATGAGGTCTGAGGGCACGAATAGCAATTCCTGGCACAGCAGCCAAATCACTAATCTGCATGACACTCAGAAATGCTTCGGTCCACATGTAGTTCCAGTTTTGAAAGATGTTTAACTGGACAAGGTTAATTATCTCCTGGACATGCAGTCATGATTTGAACTCGCCACTGTTGTCAATAAAGGGTTTTGCCTTACAATATGAAGCCCCCTTGATCCCTCTGGGGCTAATACCATTTGTCAAGAGAGACGTATGACTTCTTGATCAAACTCTCTCTTCTGTAGCTATCCATGTGTTTTTCATGGCACAGACTGCATCTCACTGTATACCATGACAGTTGTAACACACCCATAAATTTGGGGAGGGATTCAATTTTCCTAGTTTTAGCCATCTAGACATTTAAAAGCCATCTCAAGCAAGCACCCAAGATTCTTTGTACAACCAAAAGAGAAGGGCTGACATTGCCAATGGAAACTTCCTTCTGCAACTGAGTCAGCCCTTGAAGATTTCTCCTTGTATTGACTAGTATGTCATTGCACAAGTACTAGGGATGAGATACCTGACTTTCAGCTGGCTCAAGCCAAATGAGATTAACCACAGTACTGATGCCCGCCCGTTCAGAAACATACAGCATTCGAATTGGGAGTGCCGCAGACGGAAGCACACAACAATCTGATGGAACCATTTGCAAGAGCTCTACAGAAGCCCTTAGTGCTCCTAAAAATAGAAGAACTAAAAGTGCTGTACAAAAAAAAAATCTGAAATACTCTGCTTGTTTTCTTTCTAACCTGAAATGGCCACAGTAATCTGATGGCCTCAAGAAAGAAGGTTAGATTTTCTCTCTTAATAGCTACTGCTCAGTCAAATGTTTTTGTCTTGCCCCTAGTCAAAATTAACATCAACAAAAAAAGTTTTGCTCAAGTTTAACAGAATTGAGTGCTATATGCTTGATGTACTATTTTCTGTGCAATTTTTATATCTGAGAACCTAATGCTGTAAACATTTAAGCACAGCAGCAGCTTTAATCCCAGTTTACTGGCATAATTCATGTGACTCACTATATTCTTTCAAGACTGCAATCTAAAATATTAGAAAGAAGGACAAGAAAAAAATACTTATCAAAAAGATTTTTGCCACCCTTGCACTGATCACAGGGAACAATAAGTACAGTACCAGTAGTCATTTAAAGTAGATTGAGATGGGGAACCTTTTAATTTTTTTTTCCTCTGTGAATAAATAGGAATTTTTCTCATCCCTTGCATTTTTTTTTTCACTCACACTCACCTCTTGTGGGAGGTGGAAGCTTTTGGGCTGAGATATAGGAAATAAGGTGTTGGTGTGTATCAAGTGTAAGTTCATAAAGATTTAAAGGAACTGACTGTCTAAACATCGTATTGTTTGATGGGATTTCTACTGGTTTTTGTTTTCCCCTAAAAAGCAAAATGCGAGATGAATTCACTCGAAAGTCAGTCTCAGACACATAGTAAATTGTGTAAACTTTCAAAAGACTAGCCTGAGTTCAGCTGTGCAGTAAAACCCCACCATTGCTACTGCGGCCTTCCACCTGCTGTTCATGAAGATTTTAAACAAGCCATTTTAATCAGCAAATCAGTACAGTTAACACTGAAGCTTACCGTGAGCTGGTAGGGAACCCTCCCTCCCCCAATAAGAGGGCAAATGTGCTGTGGTTGAGGGCTGCTTGCTTTGTAAAAGCCACATTTTTTCCAATGTAATTGTGCTTAAAAAAAGGAAAAAAACAAAAAAAAAGAAAAACGATAACTAAACCAACACATAGAAGCTCCTCACAAGCTATATGAAAAGAAGTGAGCTGCCGAGATTTTCCGTATCACACCACACACTACACTGAGTCCTATTATTCCGAGCGTTGCTTAAAGATGTAGTAGCATAGCATGGTGATGTCAGCTGTCATGGTAGGAACCATTCATGTCAGACACTACAGAAAACTCGATGACATGACAGTACCTTCACAGCCCTCTGGTAGGTAAGGAAAATCTAAAAGGATCTTCCCAACCTTTCACAGTAAACACAATTGGATAATCTAAAGCACCTGCAAGCAGGAGACAAGTCCATGATGTATCTTGCTAATCACCCAGTTAATACTGTTATTAAAACAGTTAAGTTAATGTCAGCTCTTAACTCTCCTATCTATCATGGGCATCTCTTAGAACATCACCAGTTTGGTATTTAATCATCAACAGATTTAGTTGATCCAAACACCAAATTTCCTCCTCAGGTGATTTTGAGATGCCCAAGCGCTTCCCAAGGGCTGTGTTACCCTTTCCCATAAGAGCTTTCTGGTTCCTGTTCTCTCCTGGGAGCCGAGTAGAACTAGCAGTACAGAGACATCCTGCTCTTACGCATGGCTTCGCTGATCAAATATGCGGGGCTCAGTTCGGGCTCCTCGGTCATGATCGAAATATTCTGCCACTCGCCCAGCTGGTTGGACTTTTTAATGGTGTCCACCACACACAGGGCATACAGACAGTCATCAAAGGTGGCGGCCATCGTGAGGGGCCTCCCGTCCCAGGTCCTCCTGTCGTCCTGGTCCTCAAATGCCTGCCGGACGGCTTGAACCATCTTGATGGTGCCGCGGAGGTATGGCGATGGGATGTCGCTGAAGGCCTTCTCTGGAAGCAAAGAGTTACTGACCGGCGTGGAGTCCTTCAGCAAGAGCTCCCTCTGAGGAGAGCTGTTGCTTTGCCCGTAGAGATCAGTGCCTATCACAGTCAGCCGGCCTGCCGAACCGACCACAATAATGTCTTGTTTGAACTCCCCGGGCACATTGAAATTGAGCGTCACCGTGCAGCACACGCCACCTTCCAGAACCATCTGAAACGTACAGAAGTCATCGCTGGTGATCTGCCGTATCCCCTTGATGTGATCCGTCTGCTTGACGAAGGTCTTGAGCAACCCATGCACTTTCACAGCCTTCTGGCTGGTGAGGAAGGTCAGGAGATCGATGATGTAGGTGCCAACCGAGTGCAAGCCCCCGCCGCCCATGAGGTCGTCACAGCTCCAGTTGTACTTCTTGCCCAAGAGACTTCCGCTGTGAACCTGCACCTCGCACACCAAGAGCTCCCCCACATAACCCTCCTGGATCAGCTGCTTCATCTTCACAAAAGCAGGCAGGAAGCGCAAGACGTTCCCCATGATGCTCATGAGCTTCGGGTAATAATGAGCAGCAGTCATCATCCTAAAGGCATCCAGGGGAGTCGCTGTTCGGTCACAGATGACATTTTTTCCAATGCCTGAAAAACAGTTAAAGTAAGAATCAATGACAGCAATACATTGACTGAGTACGCTCAAAGCCTTAAGGCTATTCTTAAAGACTAAAAGGAGAAAGGTTGCTGAAAGAAGAAAATATTTCAATACGGTGTTGCAGGCACAAAGATGCCCTCTAGCATGTTTCCAAAATGCACAGAACTTCCTCGAGAACCACAGTGTAAATGTGTCCCTTCTCATTGCAAAAATGCACCTAAGCCTAGAAGCTACCATGAAAGCAAGGGCCTTGGCAGAGGAGAAAACAAGCTGAGGTGGGAACAGGCACAAAAGCAACCCCCATGACTCAGCCATCCTGCTGTAATGTTTCTTCTGTGATAACTTGCCTGTGTGGAGACATAGTGTAATGTGCAAGAGTTGAAGCCGAGCTCTAGATTCAGCTTCCTGAAGCTGAATTCTCCCAGCAAGCAGTAATTTTACTTAAGAAGTGCACTGAGAAGTCTGGGATTCTCTTCTCAGTGGTCTTGTTTCTTCACCCTTCCCATCCAAACCTTTTAACAGGTTACGACCAGGGACTGGATTTCATAGAATCAGAATCACAGAATGCCTAAGGTTGGAAGGCACCTCTAGAGGTCATCTAGTCCAACCCCTCTGCACACGCAGGGCCACCTAGAGCAGAGGGCACAGGACCACATCCAAGTGGCTCTTGAAGATCTCCAGAGAAGGAGACTCCACAATAGGTCCGGTCTACGTATCGGTGCGTCCGTGCCCTGCAGCAGGGGGTCACCCACCACGATCACCTGCCGTTTCTTCTGGGTGCTTCTTTTCTCCTTATGGGGAGCAGCCTCAGGGTGTGGACCTGACTGCCTCTCTGTAGGCAGCCCCCTAGATGGGCCTTGGATCATGACTTCCTCTATCTGATCTGCAAGTTCCAGGGCATCGTACCTGTTGGACGTACATATTTGTTGCATGACTCAAAAGTTAGGAGTTTTTTTACCCTTAAATGTCATGTTATTCTCACAGAGGCAGAAATTGCATTTGAAGGAGCTCTGCTGAAATGTCAACAGCACATCAAGGGCATCAACGGAAAGCCATGACTGCTCTAAAACATCAAACACGCAGCTGCGGCAACCGGCTCCACACAGTGTTGACTGTGTGCGTGCTGCTTACCCAAGCTGCTGTTTCATCAGGCCAACAAGGTGTGCAAGTGAATGCGGTGGAGGCTGCCACACCTAAATAATGGTTTTATTATTGACTCCTCCTTGACAAATACTTCGATTCTCTAGCCCTGTGCACATATAGTGACAGAAAAGTCAACTGGCCAAGTCCTATAAACACCACTGGTCTGCATGGTGCAACAGAGTGTGACAACACGGCAAATTGCTTCCCACCTTTGAGGTTCAGCATTAGTTACCTGAAGCATCTGTCACCACCACAAAGGAGTGGTGACAGAAAATAAAAGAAAAAGACATAATTTTCTAGTTGCATAGATTTCTTATGCCTGCTGAGCACTATCTGGTGACCTATTCAGCATCCTACAACACTAAATACGCCCTTTGCTTGAAAGACCAGGGCTACAGCTGGCTGTAGCACTCAAAGGATCTGCATCTGGATCCTGTCTCTGCTGGAGTCTAGATGAATAAATCCAGTTAAAGTCACTAAAGCTCTGTGTATTTTGATTCCTTTTCCCGTAAGATAGATGACTAATTCCTTTTTTTCCTTAAAGGGCTGTTGCAAGGATAAAATTTGACATGTTTCGGAGCTCTCAGATAAAGTCACATAAATACAGACAGATGGCAGGGATCTGCCTGAGACCACGTGCATGAATATTTAACATTGTGACTGCGAGAAGAAGGAGGTCACAGTGCAAACATTCAGTAACGAGTTTCTACACACTTTCTATTCATAGTCTTTGTCTGCTGCTATTTGAGTAGCTGAAACTGGAGGGAGGGCTGGCACCAGTGAAAAGCAGCTGCAACTAGTACCAGACTAGAAGTGAAAGATCTTCCTTCAACTTGCTCCTATTCACCTTCTACATAATCACTTAAGCAGAGACACACTCATTTTCCTCGTATATTAAGCAGGCATCTTCTATTCAGTAGCCATGGTTTTCCTTTTATCCTTTCTTTCTCGTCTTTACAGATTGCTAATTGTGATGAAGGCAACATTTTCGACCTCATAGCCCTTCTTTTTCTGCTCCCGAGTAGTTTTTTCTTCTGTGTTTGATATCAGAGAAGGTATTCATCCACCTGCCCTATATTCCCTCAACTTGTAGCTCTCGCTATGCTACTTGGTATAGATATTTAATGTAATCGTCCTTGCAGAGTCATATGGATGCTTTGCAGAGAGATTCTGGCTTAGCAAACTAGTTTGCTAAGTAAAAGAAATGTCTTTGAGGACAAATACCCAAACAGTCAGACACAACAAGCCATCTTTTAGGGTAATTATATCCTTGAGCTATGCTGCAGCATGGGAATGTGAAAAGAAATTCTAGATATTTCTCAGTTTCTTGTGTATTTCTTGTGGTCATGTTTTCTTTACTCTTTCCTGGAGGTTAACGAGGTGCTGTTACACACTCAGAGTTCTGCTTTTCTCTCCACTTGCGCCTGCAGTCCAGTCTCCCCTGAAATACCCATTTCGACCCAAATAATCCATATGTGCGATGGATGCCATCATCTGCTCTGCTCGCCACTGAGCCAGAAGGGAACATTTCTGCTCCAGTTCAGCCTTTAGCCCTGTGCCTCACAGATGCCTTTTGCATTTTATCCGAGGTCCGTGCAGGCAGCAGTGTCTCAGCATACGCAGCTCTGCATCGTGCTGTGCTTTCCCTGGGAAGCCTCTGGAGCCTGGGCTGTCCTTCTGTCGTGTGCCCAGCGCCGGGCGCCGCGGCGGAACCCTTGGGCCTGTCAGAGCCACCACTGTGGGTTTTCACACTGCTGACACTCCAGAGGAAAATGCCACCAGGATCAGTGCAAGCCAGGCACATACACAGCGACAATGGAAGAGCCCTAAATAGTTGTATGCAGAGGGTAAAAAGGCTGAGCCTTCTATTTACTCCTTCCCCCATTTCAACCTTCGCAGAAATGCCAGAACTTTTTAATGATGGCAAATCCAAAATGCAAATGTGCTGCGAGCCTTCCCGTCTCTGCGCACATGCTGATAGTGCATGCTGTGCTCTCATCTCGCTCGGGGGTTTAAGCAGATTTTTGCTTAGTGCCCCGAAAGCTTTTATACCCGATTAGCGCTTGTGCAGGTTCTTTCAGCATGACACTATTCAGCGCCCGAGCCTGTGCACACTGCAGATCTTTGTCCTCTCTGTAGCTGCAGATCTGCAAGCAGCCAAATCAGCTTCCTTGAAACAGGGAGAGAACATGAAAGGTTTGCATAATTTAATTTAGAGAAATGCTCTGGCATGTTTATGCAACTAGAATAAGAAAACAGGAGGATGAAAATATCATCATTTTCTGCTCTCCTCCCTGTGCCCCCTTCTCAGGGAAGACAACAAAAAAAGGCACCTTCCCTTCGAGCCCTTTGACCAAAGCAGCTCCAGGCAGTGTGTGGCCTTTTTCCATATCGGTGGTCTCATGCAAACATGTCTCTCTGACTGCAAGCTCTGAAATGGGAACCCCTGGGAATTAATCTAGGCACAGTATCGACTTCCTGTTCCCCCTGGCCTACGGTTAAGGTCTGATCCAGTCCGATTTTAGACAAGATTCTCTGCTAAAGGAGCAACTGCTACTGCTTGTCATTCTAGTAAGGTGTTGCTGAACCAGTACTACTTTGATCCACACACCTTTGAAAGTCACAGCACATAACGAGAACTTCATTGACTGCAGAAAAGCAGGAAAAGGCAGTCAGCTTGCTTCAGCAAACAGAGTTATTTTTACTCATGGTGATAAGCAACAAACTCAAACACATTTCATTGTATGAAAAGCTACTTATCCCTTCCAGATTCATCATCAAGAAATCCAGCCTAAGATGCTACAGATATCAGGTGGGCAAGTTCTGAGTATTGCCTTCTTGAGCTCTTCAGTAAAATTACAAACAATAAAATTTAAATTTAAATAAATTATGCTCTCTTTAAGTGCTCAGCACAGCCTTCACCCTAATCTCTGTGCTTGGCTGTGCTCCAAATCAAGCGGCAGCCATGGGGTAAGCAGTGTGGCACAGGCACAGGGGAGGGCTCACCCCAGGCTAGCCCCAAGCCAAGGCTGAAGCCGGGGCAAGACTCCTCGGAGTGCAATTTAGCTTTCTCAAGCCTCTCAAGCTGCCACGCAGGGCATCCATGACCTATAATGTCCTTGTGATGGGTGTAATAATAAGCACAATTCCTGGGCCTACAGCTCAGGCAATGTGCAGCTGTTGTAAGGGGCAGAGGCTTCATCAA
This sequence comes from Crypturellus undulatus, assembly GCA_013389825.1. Lineage (NCBI taxonomy): Eukaryota > Metazoa > Chordata > Aves > Tinamiformes > Tinamidae > Crypturellus > Crypturellus undulatus. The sequence goes on along the minus strand of VWPW01024799.1, from coordinate 272,625 downwards.
TGCTGAAACCTGCAGCGTCAGCCTTTTTCCACTTGGTCTGATTACTTCAAGTAAGGACAGCTGCTCTTTAATTGAAAGAATAATAAAAAAGGACACCCAGACTGGAGCAAGACTAGTCTGCTATCTGTTGCTTAGGACGAGAAGTGCCAATATGTTATTTTCTCCTCCTATTCACAAGAAAAATCAAAACAGGCTTTATCTGGAGTCTGGATATATCATCAAAAACTTCACTGTTACCATAAAACTTCATTAGTTACCAGTCACCACCTATTGCTCTTGCTAGGGGTGCGAGTGAGGTTTTGATAAAAACTGCCAAATTTGTCAGTAGGAAAATGCATTTTTAAAGCTAAAGAGGATCTGTTAATACTCAAAGAATACTCTGAGAGTTTCAGCAGTTACAGGAATGGTGTAAGAAAATGTGTAGCAAGTTATTTCAAGTGGATTATTTTAGACACATCAGATGACCGTATCTTTTAAAAACTCATTTTTATTTTAAAAAAGGAAGCTAATAAAAATTACCTTTCAAATGGTGTCTATTCACATCATGGTTATTATGAACTACTAATACAATTCCAATAAATATGGACAAAGTTTCCTTCTTAGATTATGGTCATTACAGCAGCTTTTGTTGAATTTGGATCCTATGCAGAATCAGTGAGAAAATCATCGTTGACACTGGGTTCTGTCCAAGGCTTGTAAACTACGCTGCAATGAGATGTGCTGCATTATTGCTGTACATATTATTGGTTGTAATCAGATATGCAATGCATGCAACCAGATCACAGTTTCAATCCCAATGCAACTGGACATGAACTGCAAATAAACCCAGTAGCATATACCACATGAATGAGATATTTCTCCTTTTTTTTTTGTTCAGAATTACAAATCTGAAAAATAAGCCGAGATATACAACATTTTACAAATGTGCACAACTCTACACACAAAAAGTACCAAATTTAGTTAAAAGGCTGGTTTGTGTATTCTCACTGATGTAACTTTCTTTTTTTTCCCACAAAACTGCTTTGGAAATAAATACCTAAGCATTCGAAGAGACAGAAAAACACCCTGACTGCCTCAGCTTTGAGGTAAACGAGCACTGTCAAAGCAGAACCAGGATAGTTCAGCAGGGTGAGGAAAGAGTGCATTGATTAAATCAGTTTTCATTACATATTGATATTTTATTGCACTGAGGTGCTGTTTAGGTCTATGGATGGAGGCCATATTTATGCTGCTGCTGTAGCTATATTTAAGCACTTTGGAAGAGCTGTAGTTCCTTCCTGCGCTTCGTGTTGCACAAACGCAGTACCGATTTGTGCGTCTGCTCCAAAGAACTCGTGTGTCAATAGGGGTTTTACGAGGAGATTGTTTTTCTAGTCAATCCATACTAATTATTGATCGCTTGTTCGTTTGGTTTGCCGTGGCCTTTTCGAGCTGCAGTCTTTGATTTAGATGCATAAAGCACGTGCCTCACTGAGTCCGTGGGCAACGTGCTCGGGACGGAGCACCCTTTGCCCAGCAAAGCAAAACTCCCCAGCTCTTTTGCAACACGCGCCAGGGTTGAGTGCTTGGTTTGTAGCCTCCTACCTGGCGCATCACTGTGATCACTTCTCTGCAGTCACTTACACAAACAGCAATGCAGGAGACTGCAATACATCAGGCACTGGTAGAGTTAAACTATATATAAAATCCGGAACTGTGGGGGACGCTGAAGAAGGTGTGAATACCCCCTGAGTAGCTGCACTGCACAGGGAAACGAGCCAAAGGTCCCAGCTTGAGAATATCCGTTCAGGCAGCTGAAACATGCACAGACTTACGTCCTCCAAGCCCTGCTTGGAAGCCTTCCGCCTCCTGGGCACCCGGGACAAACCATGTTGGCTTTCCCATACTTCCGTTCAATCTTTATGCATTCAAATACCCATTGAAATTGCAGGATCACTGCTTGGCTGAGCGTTCCTTGTGCAAAATAAAATAAAATAAAATCCAAAATCCCCCTTATGGAGATAAGCTGAGAAAGAAAAATCATTTTACTTGAACCTTATTCAAACACTCACTAACTTCAACAGGACTTTAACTGACTAAGACTAAATAAACAGTCAAGACTTCTGTATTTATTTCTTGATGTATCTCAATTACTCTCAACTCCTCTGCTCGCCTTCCAGAGCAAAATGCGTGCCATCAGTCCTGTACATTACAACACCCCGCTTTTCCCTAGTAATGAAATCGCATGGCAATCACCACCTATGGCGAATCTCTGTTCTCCTGAGGCGGTATTATCTGCCTTCAAATATGTTTCTTTTTATATGAGCCGACAACAACCAAAGGCCCAGCTGTCCTAAGAAGGGCTTTGGGAGCATTAGGAAAGCAGGCAGTTGAGCTTGTTCTCAGCTTGCCTTTCCGTCACCCAACTGGTTATGCTTAGTGAGTTGCATAAATTTATGGCCGATAATTAGAGTCAATTTTCTTTATGTTTCTCTTGCCTACCACTTCTACCTCCATTAAAACTAGCAAGTTGTAATCTGGTACTAAATAAGAGCCTGACAAAGGAGAAACATCAGGCCAATATTTCTGAGTAATTAACACAGCCATTATTTTGGCAGATTTGTATGGAATTCATGAAGCCCTATAAACATTTTAAAAAAAATTCTCAACAGCCAAGAAATAAGGAAAGCGAGAAGAAATAAATCCCTACCCGCTGCACTGCCAGGTCACTGTCTGTATTGCACGTATCTCGCCTCGCTGTACAGCACAGGAAGCCCTGTGTTCTTGCACTTCATATTTTGGGATTGTTTTTCTTCAGTAAACATTCGGTGCTACCATCTGTTTCTGCGAGACGCGCTGCAGCCTCCGGTATGACCCTTGTTACATGATGATTACACGAAGCATCAGCTCCGTGGCCAGCCTGCCCCAGCCTCCACTGCAGACATTTTGCTCAACCTTATTTCCCTCCAGTAATTTTAACTGGAGGATTCCTGCTTTTTTTTCCTCGAAGGAGTCTGCTCTGCCGCCCGCGTCGCCCTCCCTCCTCGCGCCTGCGCCTCCTCCCGCTGCCCGCCGAGCAGCACCCGCATCGGCGCGGGAGGGAGGGCGGCCAGGGCTGCTCCGCAAGTAAGTACATCCCTCCGCCGCGGTGCCGTGGGGCCAACAGAGGTGCTGCTGCTGGCGGGGGACACGGGGGAGCGCCCACCTCCCCGAGTCCACACTAGGAGCAGGGAGGCTCCCTCTGCCCAGACTCGCTTCCATCTGGAAGCGAATGACGATTCAGAAAGGGAGTTTTTGGTGGAGTTAGTGTCAGCTGTTAGTGAGCTGCAAGGCAAATTTATGTCAGCTCAAATCCCACTAATTTAAGCAGTGACATAGACCATAGGTTTGGCTCTTTAAGCCATACAGTCAGTGGAACAACAGTGAACACATTACCAGCGACCCACCGTTTAAACCAACCACACCTTGATTAACTTTGCAGCCAAAACTACTTCATAATTTAATAGCCAAGTTCTCTGAGACACTGCTAAATAAATTAAAGGCCAAAAACCAGGCAGTAGCCTTAGAGCTGGTACATTTTTTTGGTTACTATTTTAGTCCAGCCGGAGAGAACTAAGTGCCATTAAACAGGAGCAATAAACCCATTTGGAAAATTAGCAGTGAGGATGGATCAAAGTGAATCAGCAATTCTAAATACGTGGGATGCTGACACTGTGTTTCCTTGGCTCCAGCCCTGGATCCATAAGGAAGATTGATGCTTGATTAATTACTCCCCCGACTGCAGAGCTTACTCAGGGCCCAAGGACTCCGCTGCAGCCCCACCAGCTGCCTCAGACAGAAATAACTCGTTAGGCTCAGTCTGCCTGGGCTCCCGACTGCCCTGTCTGCAGGCAATCTGCACGCTAATCCCCTAAAAGGGCTTCTTGGAAAATGCCATTCGTGTTCACGAAGGCCGTGTGCGCCCTGGCCAAGACACAGCTGAGCTACCGTAGCAGCTGAAGCCACATTTGACTGCACTTTCCCATGGCCTGATCTAACAGCAACAGAGAACGCTTTGCCATCACTGGAAATCTGCTGAAAATAGCATAGCTCAACACTGGAACATTTACTTGTCATGTTCAGTAAGGTAGATCACTTATGCTAGCCCCACGCTTGCATTATGTTCATCATCAGTCAGCCTGATCATCATTTCCATTATCTCTTTTTAATGTATTGCTTTAGAATCCCAGGACCTTCTCAGAGTCTTCAAAAAGAAGCCTTGTTTACAGGAGGTTTGGCTGCATGCACTTGCCAAAAAGAAGGCTGGGAGGAAGAGGGGGAAAGAGACAGGCTGTCATGGTAGAAAGTCTGGATGGAGGAAGCTGTGGGACACTGGCAGGCTGATAAAACTGTTTTTAGTGAGGCAGAAGAAAGGTGGCATGGTCCAAAAGAAGGAGAGGATGCCTCTGTCCTGCAACAACAGGCCTCCTACTGCAGGTCAAAGTAAAATTCTTACTTACATTGCTGTAGAAAAGCCCCTCTCAGAGCAAAGTGAAAAAACTCCCTACAAACATAACAGAAGCAGTAGCTGGTTGTGGTCATTCGCACTGGCAACGACACACCTTGACTGCGGGCAATCCTGGACTCTGCAGTAAATAATCCCTCATCCCTCTTTTACTCTTGTTAGTTTTCAATCCTGAGAAAGGTGGGGAAAGAGGTCACCTCATGACTGGCTGGCACACAGCAAGCCCACTGCAAAACAGGCAGCAGAAGCACCTGAGAAGCTCTCTGGAGGGCACAGTGGTCAGGCACTGCCATCTCCGCTGCGCAGGCAGGCCTAGCCAAGGGTAAGCACTGCAGAAAGCGAGGCGTAGGGTGCAAGAGGTTGTTTGCAGCCCATCTTCTGTTCTTCTATCTTCTCTGTCTAGCTAGGGAGTTAATATTTACCCCACCTAACCAGAAGCAAACAGAGTGCACACGAGGCTGATTTCTGTGCGGGCAGTTCCCTGCTGGCAAAAGTTCACTCAGCGGCTTGGGGCACCAGGAGACAGATGCCAGAACAACTGCTTGTGATTTTTCACTAAAGAAGTTTCATTCAGAAAGTGAGGCTCAAGGGAGCTGTTCAGGAGGATCCATGTGCTAATACCAGTGCCCGGTAATACCTGACTTGAGTGTGCCGAGGTCTGACACACACTTGGTGGCCTGACTGAAATGCAAAGCTCACCTGCTCTCCCGCTGCCCGTGAGGAATCACCCCACCATAAAACCTGCTACTCACTCTAGTCAGTGGTCCCGGTGCCGGCGCGGTGGGTAGGCCAAAGAGAGTCCCAAGGAGAGCCAAGCAGCCTCTGCAGAGCCGGGACACGCTGATGGAAAGGCACGTTTTGGACACGCACACTGCCATGCGCCACACCACACAGGCTGTCCTGACCAAGAGCGTTGTGGTTTCTCAGGCTGCTTAGTCTTTGAGCAAACCTTTTACAGGTCGTAACGTGTACTGAAGAGGCATTTCAATTACAGCAGCAAATACCTCTTACCAAATGATGCACTGCCTGAGCAAACCTATACATTTCTGTCAGCACTGGCTTTGCCCCCAACACTATACATGCTGGAAGGCAAGGAAAGCACCCAGAAAGTTAAAGCTAGTTCTCCAAAGCATGGACCACCTGAGCCCTTAAATGACTTCCAAGTGCGTGTTAACACAAAGCAACATAAATGCATCTCTTCTCTTCCCTTTTTTTGAGAAATATCTGCACATAGGTCTCCATTTTCTTAAAAGATGATTTAAGAATGAATCAGCAAAACCAGACTATGATCATGTGCTGCTCTCATCTTCAAAAGCCCAGACTACCAGGAGCTGACAGGTTGCTGTATCTTTAGAGATGGACATGTCTCTAAAGAGACATCTCTCACCCAAGAGACATTAGATATCTCTAAAGATGGACATCATGTTAAAAAGCTGCATGCACTCTCTCTGCTGAGGGAATATACAGATTCCTCAAGTGAATTCCTTTGATCATTCACTGCAAATATGTTGAGTTTCAAAAATGCCCTGACAGGACCTAAGATGTGGCAACATGCTGGAACAGCCTTTCTTTTGCAGGCTCCACTTGGCACTAAAGCAGTGCATTTAATAGAGCAGCTTTCCATTCCCATAGGATGTCATCACACCAATATACATTTCTGTAGCCTGGACAAGCCCGAACTTTACAGCTATGTTATAGTTATGGCTTCCCTTTAAAAAAAGGCTTGAGGGTGGGCAAGACACATGCCTATGCTGATGCCAGTGTTTTTACCACAGTAGGTTTCAGTTGGCCCTGTGACATTGAAAAATAGTCTGGGGCTTCACAGAAAATTGGATGGTTCCCTTCTCAGTCACATCCAGTTGGGCTATCCTTTGGAAACAAAAAAAAGTACCGCTTGTTCTCCACAAAACCGGCCCTCTCCCAAGTGTATAGAGTATATTTTGCTCTCCAGCTGTATGGTTTCAGGACTTCTGTTGCTGTCGTCGTTGTTTTGGCTCATCTAAAATTATCACTTTTGGAGAATGAATCAACAAACAGAGACATTTGGTCACCTGGTCACAATATTCTCGCTGGCAGGAAGCGATGCCAGCTCCAGCTCATCGCTCGTTCTTCTCCTTCCATTCCAGAAAAGACTCTAATGCAACCCCTTCATTTGCAGGGAGCAAACATTCCCAGCGTGTGTGTGCACTGCTTCACCGAAGGGTTCTGGTTGCCATGCAAATAACCCTCCACAGCACAACAAGCAAGGAACATATCCAGACGAAACATTGGCTGCAACATGTCTTCATTCATCCACATCTGCTTCCCTAGCTAATTGAGGCACTTGCCCAGGAAAATTTGAGGGTAAGCAGTGAAACATTGATTTCAAAGGAAGAAGAAAGATGATTCACATTTGGGCTTTGCTGCACAAAGCCAGCAAAAGGTGATGGCATTACACAGCATAAAGAAAATGAAAAAGGATCTGCTGGGGGAAAGGAAGAGTTGTATTTCATACAAGCTATAACCTAAAGAGATATATTTTCAAATAAGCCTCTGACAATTTCACTAATCACTGAGAAAAGCTAAAATCAGAAGACACATCAAGCAAGACCTGTCATGCTCTACAGGAGCCTATCACAGATTTAGCATTTCCCAGTGATAAATACAGAGGTTTCTGCACCACCAGGTTTCATATGGAAATAATCATTACTGTGAAAACAGCTCATCCCAGGATGAAACAAATGAGCCTCATGCACAGTCTGCTGAATGACTGTTCCCATGTAGATATGTAAATAACCACGTTGTTGCTACCTTAGCTTAGCAAGATTTTAAAGTTACTTATCGTTATTCACTTGTTTACACTTTTCTGATAAGCACTGGAATTATGGAGGGGATCTGGCCTCACATTTAGAGGCCTGAGGGTGGCTGCAGGAACGCAGAGCATTGCTGCCCGGTTTCCCCGGTGTAGCTGTACTAAATGTACTAAAATGCAGTATCTTTCAGGTTTCTTTTCTACTTGGAATATGGAATCTATTTATTCTCTCCAACCCAAAGAGTAACTAAAAAGAATGCTGATGCCTTCTATTCAGAGAATATGTGAGATGGTTTCCACCTCAAAATATCCCAAATGCACTTAAGAAAAAGGACCTCCTATTGATTACAACTACAGGAGAGATCTCTGCAAGGACTGTGTGTACTGCTGCCTCTGGGCTGGCTGTATGCAGAGAAATTCTTGTGCACACAAGGAAGAAATAGAATTTGTGCTCCCCTAAACTGGGACAGGCAAAGCTTTCCATTGAGGTACCTAAGAGTAGGGAGTGAGTGTGCTGCTCTATTCCGAGGAAGAGGCCCACGTTTCAAAAGTCCCTATGTAATGAGCCTAAATCCTGCAGGTTCAGTGCATCCCTTTGAGCATCCAAAGGCGCAGTGTGGGTATCTCCACTGCATCCTAAAAACAGATTTAATTTTATAACGCTCCTTTTTAACTCAGGTTTGGACGTGTGTGGTGGGAAGTATGGCTGGTGATACTGGTTAGAGTTTTAATCTTACTTTTCTACGGGCCAGAATAGCAAAGACATTAGATCATCTCCAATATCTTTCTGCAAAATGCCCACAAAGGACACACAAATTCTCCATCAGTTGTCATAACTGCCTGGAAAAAATCCTGGAGTGCACCAGCACAAGCAGCATGGCACATGGACACGTTACGAAGAGGGAACTTTCCCACTCAGGTTAACCCCACGACTTGTGTCTGAGTGCCAAATATCTGGGTTTGCTGTAAAATACTGACACGACTCCACAGTCAGTCTGCAAAAGCAGCAGCCTCCGACGCTTGCTATGAGAGGAAGGGAAAAGGAATACCGTCGCCAATTAAAACTGAAAAGACTCTGTCTCCCTGAGTGGCCACAGACAACTTCCTAGCAATTTGGTTCAACTAAGGCTTCTCAGTCATTAATCTGCATTCCCTTAAGGTCCCTCTAGATCGACATTGGGAGCGCTTTGTATTTCCCCCAAAGGAACGGCACAATTAAGTCTTGTCTTTGATGCAGGGCTTTTTCTCTCCATAAAGCATTTCAGTAGCGCCGCAGCAGCCCTTATCTAGTCTGTGGCTGTTCATTTATCACAGCAGCCCCTGTGCTCCCAAGGAGGACCACCTCAGCGCCAACGCACTCCCCACATCCTCGAGGGGAAAACGAGCCATGGGGTGGCAGGAGCAGGGGAACGGGAGGAGCTGGCTCACCACTCCTCGGGCAAGACCCGCTCCAGTTGCCTCACTTGGACTTCATTTGATTTTCCACAAAACGCCATGCCCAGCTTCTCCTCTTCACTCGCCTCAGAAAGCTCTGCTTGTCCCAGTTTGCCCCTCCACTGTCACTCTGGAGCAGGGCTAGAAAGCACCAATGAGAGAAATCTGACATATACAAATGTGAAGAAATTAGCGGAAGAATATATGAGAAGGGAATAAAAATTTGCATTTCTTAACAGCCTGCAAAAAAAAAAAAAAAACTACTGCTAATAGTATGACCCCAAGAAAACTTCACCAATTCAAGTCTGTATATTCTTGTAGGACAGAGTAAGCTGGGCTGGCCAGAATATCATAGCCTAAAATAAAAAAGGCTATGAAAGAAAGAAAATTCACGGGATCACACTTTGTACGAGGAGGTGTGTAGGTATGTGAATACATTTGTCCAGCTGACTCCCACTGACTGAGGTTTCCCTCTCTTCTACAAAACGCAGTTGTTATGATTTAGGGGGCTTAGATTCAGCTTGCAGAGGTGTCGGTCAGTGCAGAAGGTGCCACGCAGAGAAGAGATAAGCTATATAGACCAGAAAGAGAAAACTACATTAACATGTTCCCTGATGTGTCCTGAGTAACGCAAGAAGGGCTTAACAGCAGCCAGAAAGCAGAGCTTGTGGGAGGAAGTCGGTGAGCAGCGTCTGGCTGCAGGGAGTTGGCCTGTGCATCTGGATGTGACACTCAAACCCTCCTTACCGGCACCGTGGAAAGCCAGACCTGCTCAGATGAAAAGAAATAGCTGGCAGCCTCTGCACCCTGGCAGGAGAACTCACACAATCAGCCAATACAACACACTGACCCTTGAGTTAAAGAGGAAGAAGTGTCACTAAATATTTAAAGAAGGACTTCTAAAAAAGAGTCCAAGTTGCATAAAACAAAATCAATGACATGTAATAGTAATTCTTTTCAGCTTGTCCTAAATTCTCTTTCAGAATGCTTGTCTCCTTATATATGACTTCATTAGGAATACAATAAACAATAAAACAAAAAAAAAGTCAATTAGAAGCCAAAATCTAGAAGTGATTTATTCAGCCACAGGGCCAGAGAGGGCCACAAAAGGTCTTGGACTATGGCCAAACTCCATGTTGCATCAGTCCAGTGCGGGCACGGAAACAGAAGGAAACTCAGGGCTCAGAGTTCACGTTCATGAGCTCCCCACTCAAGATAAAGACCCACTTCTGTTAAAACAGAGTAAAACAGATAACAGGAAAAAAAATACAGATAAGCGTATATAATAAGGGTATGCTATGTGAGACCAGACCTAGTAATGCTTTACAACTTTAATGAATATAGAGGTCTAAGGTCTTTCTAGAAACTGTATGTACATATGTGAGACACAAAGGTGAACGAGTTCAAAAATACCGAGTTTTATTCAACAAGTACCAGATTGCCTACTCACCCTGTATGCAGTGGGGGTTGCTGTACGGGGTGGAGTTCTCTAGAGGTAGGTAGCACTGCAAAAACCTACCAGTAACACACCTGGAGGTCTCTCAGGTACTCTACCCAGCTTCAGAACAAACCCAGCTATGCCAAGGCAGCCATAAAATCACCCAGCCTCTTCAATGGCAGCTGCTGCAGCACAAGCACAACATGCACCTAGGAGGGAAAATGCTCCTCTGTTCTGGTCATGTAGCACACTGTGGAGATGCGTCACCAGGAAGGTACATCGGAGTAAAGAGAGAGATATGACCATGAGAATGGTCACATCTCCCACTTAACAGCAAGGCAGGCAGCACTGGTGATGGCATACAGACAGTGCCGTGTATAAACCCCGTGTTGGGTACTAAAGCCAGCGTGGCAGCTCTCCGTGAAGGAGTACCAGAAGCTGGCCCGCGTTTCTGGCCAGAGGTTGTCCCAGCAGCCATCAGAAGGGTGGATGACGCAGAGAGCGTGACGGTGATTTCATTCATTGGGGAATGAGTTTCAGGCAGAGTTACCTGAAGCCAATGACAGTACGGCCATCACGCTGTTCTGTTCTGCACCGCATCCACATCTGATTTATTACCACAGGGCAGCTGCTGCAAAAACTGAAGCTGTGCCGAAGTGACAACCCTGCTAAAGAGGCAGATGGTCCTAGGAGCAAATGTTTCACTGAGGACTAGAGAGGTATCATCATTTCTAAACGACAGCTGGTGTCCCAAGAGGTGAAGAGTGTTACTGTCCTGTGTAGGCAGTGGGCCAGGAGTATTCCTGAAAGTGACTTGCCTTAAAAATATAATGAAGTTAGCTGAAAGGCAAGTCTGTCAGTAAAGTCAGAATACTTGTTTTTATGACAGGCATGGATGAAATGTGCCATTTTGGGAAGGCAGCCAAGCTGCTGGGATATGGAGTACAGCTGCACAGTAAAGCCACTGCAGCTTTTTGGATGGATTACCATTTGTAATGCAAGGGGAAAAGGCAAAAAACAAAATGAAGAAGGTGCCAAAGCAGACCATATTTCTACTAGAAAGTGTCCTGCTCTTTTTAAAACACTAGAAGTCAGACTCATAAGCCAAACTTCAGGCTGTCCAACTTCACTGGACAGTGTTTACTGTAAATGAGATCTCCTGTTATCTTGATAGAAAATTGGAAATTCAAACTAAATATTGATTTGTACTGTCATTTCTCCCTCTACATGAAGGACAGAGAATGCCTACAAGTAATGTGATACCTTTCACAAAGCTTTTCCCAGTTTTCCTCTTTCCAAATAGTAGATCAAACTAGGTATACTTAGCTATTTATATCTTCCAATAAAAAGGTGGAGATTCTTGAAGCACAGGTGAAGGGGGCAAAACTTCACAGCTGATCTCTGCAAGAGCTCTGGGCTCAAAGGCTTTCAAGAAAACATCTGCCAAATCCAGCATACCAGTAACCTGGTTCAAAGTGCGCAAACAACCTTCAGAGGACACAGGGATTAAAATTCACACATAGATGATCACACTCTTAAGAACATGGAATATTCCTTTACTCTTCCAACCAGCAATGCCAAAGCTGGCAGTGGCTTTCCTTACTGTGCAACCTTAGCCCTTCCCTTTGTCAACAGGGAACAATGGCATAAATACCTAACCAATAGTAAAAATAATTCTCACTACAAAACTCATCACTAAATTAAAAAATAATACCTATACAGTTTAGCTCAGATCCTACTCATAAACTGTGTAAAATATTACCTCAGCCAAGCTACTTTGTACGTGAAGAAGAAATTCCTGAAAACCTCCCAAAGGGGTAAGCCAGCCTTTATTAAGTCTCTTATGGCACTAACACACTAGCAAAATACAAAAAGCTTTAAAAAAAAAAAAAAAAGTATATGCTCATACGTATGTACATACATAAGCACCATGGGTCCAGATGCAATGCTGCTGCTTATTGCCATGGATAGCTGCAATCCGTAAATACATGGATTTGCTCTTGGCAAATTTACAGCTGGAAACTACCGCAGGGTTGGGACCGTATGTTAAAGCGGTTTGTTCAGAAACCATGAGGTAGTGCTGGGTTATTTGGACCCACCCTGCCTGGGTGCTTTCTGTAATGCACCATTCATAGGCACACTATATCAAATGTATGAGGAGTAGCTGCGGTTATTTTCATGCTTTAAAGATTTATTTCCATCTCTGTGGCCGGTGAATGTTCAAACTGGCAGCATTGGCAGGTTCTTCCATGAAGCGAGTACTGCAGCGTTTCATTCCACTTGGAACATGAAGAAAACCCTGCATTTCCTTTGCCTAGGCAGGAAAAGGCTGAGGGGACATATGGTCAAGGTTTACAAAATCGTGACGGCAGTGGATAAAGTACATGTATAGCTGTTTAAATTCAGTAATATTAGGCCAAGGAGGCAGTCACTAAAGCTAGCAGGAAGTCATTCACAATGGATAAAAGAATGCACATTTTTACTGAGAGGGGGGTGAACTCTTGGAATTTGCTGCCTCAGCAGTGGCCTGTCATGTCTGTCACAGGCCAGCGTGTATCAGGAGGGACAACAGATTCATACACAAACATTAAAGGGAACTTGCAGGGATGAAGCCACTAACATCCCTAATGCAATACGGATGAAGCCACTAACATCTCTACTGCAATAACTGTGGATGCAGGAGGCTGCAAGGCAGCAAAGTGCAGAGAGCAGCCAGCTAGCAGCCAAGCAACCCACTTGGGCACTGCTTATCTTTTTATGCCTGACTGCTAAGTAGCTGCTCATCTGAGGCACTTAATTTGGGGCTGATTTCCACACTATTGACTTCACTTGCAGCTCTGGGTGCCTTAAAATCTCCAGGAATGGACATCCAAAAAAGGCAGTAGTCAATATTCACAAACTCCACTGAAAAATGAGGCCAGAAAGTCTTGTCTCCCTTTACCCTGTCCTAGAGGAAGGGAAATCCCCAGCAGCTGAGCTGTCTTTTACATGACCTCGCACTCGAGTTCATCCCACTTTCACAGCATTAAGAGCCCTGGCAAACTCCCTTTGCGGCCTCCCTCAGACAGGCTGACATCCCTCCTGCTTCCAGGCTGCTTTTCCTCTCAGCATCCCAGCTGCCCCCCTTCCCCAGGACGGCTTCCTTGCATTATTCGGCATGGAGACAGGCTAATGACGGAGCTGTCTGACGAAAGTTCAGCGCTGCCCTAGAGCGCTCCGCGTGACAGCCGGCTCGCGGGAACACATGCTCTTCGTGGCGGAGCGAGCGGCACCAGGATGACGCTGGACACAGGGACTGCAAACAGGCCTGCCAGGGCTGGAAGTCACGTGCTCTGAAGAGCAAGAGCGGGAGGACACCAAGAAGGGGCTTCAGCACTTGTTGGATGACGTGGAGAAGAGGGTCTCCTGCTGGCTCCTTCACCGCTATTCCTCATGCACAGCCCTTGTGAACACAGCATGGAAACCTAACGTGCTCCATGCATTAAAGAGCTATTTTACGTTTGCTGACTGTCTAGTGATGACTCTGACATCAGTGACTGCAACTAGAATTAAGTGTGGCTTTCTATTTTCATTTCAGGTGTCTTTGACCTGCATTTAATCTTTTGGCATATAAGCTATATCATCACATTGCCCCTCCTCTTTGCACAATATTAGGAGCACAGAAATAGGTCAGCAGGAGTCTAATTGACCGCAAAAGGCAGTGAGTCAAGAAACCTTCAGCTTAAATTTTACTAAAATCATCTTTGAATGTGACCTCTTGTTTTCTGTTTATTCATTAAATAGATTTTAAAACTTCTGCTTTGTGTGTAACATGGTCATATGAATGTTAATGTAAAGTCAATTTCTTAGCACCGAAGAGATTCACTGTAAAATTCACTAAGATCTCAAGCTTCAGCAAAACACAAGACTGACTTCTGAGTCATCTGTGAAACGTGTGACCTATATAACTTGAAAACTCTGATTCATCCTATTTCGAACCATCTGAAACCTCAGTGGTTTACTAGCTCGTGCTTGTTCCCATGTGTCTCAGAATTAACAAACACACACCTTATGGTCTGGGGGGACAGAGATTATTTTAAATTGAATCAGTAGCCTTAGTCTGCAATGAAGGAATGAATCAGTTTGAACACCTAGGAAGGTTTATGACTTGCCACACAGCTAAAAACTCTGTGAGCCAGCTCAAATCCACTTGCAAAGCCAGTCTGATTCGTGTAATGGGATTTATGTTTCAAGGAGTTCAGAACTTTCAGGACCCAAACCAAGTTCCTCTCATTTACTCTCTCCTCGGTCACATCAATGTCCCCTCACCAGTGTCCCAAGCAAAGAAGAACGAGGCTGTACGCTCCCTTCAAAATTAACTTACAGGACCTTTCCTAATTAGTCCCTTACATCCCTGAGCTGGTGGGACATCAGGGAAACACAAATGACCTCCATGGGATGCCTTTTTTGGCATAAATGAGTAGTAAACCATTATCAGGGCTGATGGTATCTTTATGTTGTAGAAAATTAGCCCATTATTATTATAAGATAATGAAATGGGGAAAGGGAATGTAGCTTGTTTATATTAGAAACTTTTTTACTCTGCTGGAGGCACATGAACTTTAGCTTTTCCATCCATGGGAGGTCTGGTTGCAGCAAACATCCTTATTCTCAAGTCAGCTGTAACCTACCAAGTGAGGCTGGGTAGTGAGAAAACTTACCATGGTTCCTCCAGTGAAGGCTGTTGCAGCCTCTCTCTACTACCATTCATTTTCAGTGCAGACATCATCTTTGCAGTGTGCCTGGACCTCATGCAGCCACCTGCACGCAGGCTTTGAGCTGGCTAGCTGAGCAGCAGGCTCTAGCACGGGCAGCAGCAGGAGCACAGACCTGCTAGGTGCATCATTACACGTCTGCTATCTGGTACTCTGTGCTGGATGCAGCCAACGCTGCTCTGTCTCCACTGATGCTACTGTCTGTACTGACTAGATTAGCGCCAGCATCCATCAGAAAAAAAGAAGGGGTGGAAAGATTGAAGAGTTATTCTCTTTTGTTTTTTTTTTTTCTTCTTCTTTTCTTCCCAGTTGCTCAGTTTCTACATCGGAGGCCTACTGCATGCATCATCACCCTGTCACCCAGAAGCTTATGCTGCTGGCAGGAGAGGCATCTTACGAGCACAGAGATGTGACAAATAAGATGGTGAGCTCTCTAAGGAAGGAGTTGTTTTCTTGTTCTGTGTTTGTGGAGTACATAGAGTTCATGCTGAGTTCCCATGTGCTAACACAGCGCAAACATAATAGTCGTAAACCCAAAAGCACCAGCCAAGAGTAAGGCTTTTAAAACCTTTTTTTCAAGTTGACTCTATTCCAGAGAGCTCAGGCCCTTTTAAAAACAGTGAGACCCTTCTCCTTCCCTAAAGAGGAGGAGGTGTGGGGTGTAAAAAGGGCTGCCACCCACTCATACCATGTGAAATTTACCATCCACTCTCCCCATCTCACAGCTCCTCAAGCCACTCATTCCCGTTCCCAGAATACATATTCCAGGCAGAATCAAAAGTGATTTACATCTCAGCGGGAAGCCTGAGTCGTTCCAGACACTATTGGCTTGGTTCCTTTTGTTTAAACAAAACATTTTCCCCCAAAGCTGCGTGGAGAAAGGGGCTCTTTAGCTGTTTTGTTCTGTGGCTTGCTTGCAGAAACTTCTCTTGCTGGAAGCATGCAAAGCTCACACTGAGGCACTCGAGTTGAAAATGCAGTCTGAAAGTATCTCCTTACACTTAGCATGTGCTGTTTGAAAAGATATGAGGTGGTACATAATTCAGTCTGCCTTGTTTTGCACAATCTTTCTAATGTAATGCCCCCTGAAATGATGTAATGATAAACTATGCCACTGCAAAACCTGAAAAGTTCCCAATTTCTTTCTCCCAGAAACAGAATATGTGTCTCTGCATTAAGACCTTATTGATTTTCTTTAATTTACAACTTCTTCCTAGCCTATCTTTGTAACCCGTAAGGTCAAAAGTTTTCAGAGAAAGTAATCTATATCGCTACATACTTTAAATACACTTTGTCTTTGAAAAGAACCTAAAGATGCTATGGAAACATAAATAACAAAATTGTTTAGATCACTGACCTTCTGAATTTGCTCTCATCTTACCTCATCTGCAGCAAATGCCCCTGTGCCTTACAACCACAGAAGGCAAAAGAATAAATGCTCTTCAAGGCTAAAATGCCCTACAAAAGACACCATAGTCCGCGCCTGACTGCATCATAGGCTTCTACATCCTCCCAGCCTTTGCATTATGGAAAACACTTCCAAAGAACAAGCAAACATCGAAAGAAATGGGACCAAATACAACAGGCTGAAATATTCCTGATCTCTAAGTTCACAAAAGGCCTCTAAAAGTGATGCCTTGGATGCAGGGAAGGTGTGCACCAGAGGAGAAAGCAGCACCCTGAGACGTGAAGGATCTAGGTACAGTCTCCTTGAAGAAATGAACGCAGCCCACCCACCCCCCTCCCAAAGCTGTCCCAGACACATCAGAACTGCAGACACAGATGTAAACCTCAGGCATCTCCCCACGCAGCACTTACTGTGATACCTGGGTCAAAGCGAGGCCACTTGAAAGAGAATAAAAATTTCTTCACGGGGAGAGAGAGCATTGCTTTTCAAGCTAAAGAAGTGCCAAGCTGATTCCTTAAACAACAGTTTGAAGCCTCAGTAACACAACAGTCACATTTTTAATGAAGTTCATAGAGCAATTACTACCAGAGACCAGAAAACCTGAAGGCGACATTTTCATTCCAGTACCTTGGTGATGCAGAGATACTGGCAACACTTAAGGAAGCAAAAAGCAGGAAGAGCAGCAAAGACACCACTGTGATTTTGTTTTCCCACTTTGTTTCCTGATGGCTCTCTCTGAGAGATCAAAGCATTACATCTACTAAAAACTCTGTCATTCAAAAGGAATAAAAAAATTCCTTTGCCAAATTCTGGTTTGGAAAATTACCATTTACTTCCTCATGGATTTCCCCATAATGACAGCCAGGGTACTACTCTCCTACTTGACTTAACTACAGGATAACATTTCTTTATGCTGTTCAACGAGTGGCACCTTTCAGTTCTGAACAGCCAGCGTTGCAGAAACTGGTGAATGCCCCCCTGCTGTCTGTGAAAAAATCAACGATCAGAAATGCCCTTGTAAACCAAGTTATGCCTTACTAAATCCGTGTGTGCAAGATGTAAATGAATTACAAGAAGGATTCATACTTAAAAGAGTTTCCAGAACTGTGAATTGTAACTGCAAGATATATTCATTTTGTGCTGTCGAGAAGGTAGAGAGAAGAACAGTGGTTTTCCCAGGCTATGCCGAGGTGCTGCTGCTGGGACACCTCACAGCGTCAGGCTCCCTATCACAAACAGCAACGCGCGCTCTTGAACCCCGATGGGCTCCCAACACCGTTTCTGTCAGGCACCACTCGTTCGGGCTTCTGCCTTCACTTGGGAACCTCTGTCTGAGGGAACTGCAAATAGCAGCGGATGGAAAAATGACTGCTCTGAGGCCCCCGGCGTCGGCAGGGCCCAGCCTGCACCGGCGCTCACGTAAGCCGTGCGTACTTCCCCGGGAGAACCGCAGCTAAGTGTGGGCTGCAGCCACCTCGGTTCCCCTTCCTCCCCCTCTGAACTCGGGCGCTTTGAAAGGCCGCTAGAGAAGCTGGTTTGAGGTGTGAAACCACCCGAGCCAAAGCCAGCGCACGGGAGTGCAGTTTGCTCCCCCCTGTAGTGCTTCACCAGAAAGCCTGCGTGGGCACTGCTGAACTGCACCCAGTCCGTGGGGCCAGGACCACCGTCCTCTCCTCCCACTCTCTTCTGGACAGCAAAGACTCACTAGGGCGAAGGGCATTCGCCAGAATTCCCCTAGACAGGAAAAAAAAGAAAAAAAAAAAAAAAGAGGAAAAAGGGATCTGGAAGAAGAAATAAAAGCAGATTGGCCGGTAGGCTTAGAAAAGAAATGAGAGATTTAAACACAATTTAAAAAAAAAAAAAAAAAAAAGAGGTTTCTTCTTGAAGCTTCAGACTTCTTCTCGGCTTACCAGCCGAAACAAAGCCAATTGCTATTTAGAAACCTGTGAAAGCTGGATATAAAGACAGGTCTTAGCATCCTATTCGCGAAGCATTTGACAAGGAAATCTGCTCCCCGTTCACCTAATATGTCTTTCCCTTCTCACGGCTTGAACAGCAGTATTTCTGTCAAAATGCAGCAGAGCAGAAAGGTATTTTGGGTATCAGTAGATAAATGAACATGTTAATTAGTTCAGTCTGATGGTTCTGGGCCAGATTTGGAAGTGGAAAATTGCTTTCACAGCCTTCCACGTGACTAGCAGACATGGCAGGGGGAGGTCGGAAAGTCCAACGTGGCACCCAGCAAACGTCCCCGGGTTACGGTGCTGCTGTTGGCACTGTGGAGTTCTGCACTCTCTAGATATCTACACCCTTGGCCACCTTGAAAAACAGGGACCTTGAAAAACAGGGATCTCTGTATTTCTACATGCAAAGGTTGGAAGAGAACCGTCCTTATATTTTTAAATGAGGTCTCTGCACAGTGGTTACTGTTTGGCCTCAAAGATTGGTTTGAACTATAAAATCATATAGCTATTTTGAGAGTTAGCATGACTCCAGGATGGTTAGTAAGGATGCAGCAATTAAAGTAAGGGAAAGCACTGTTATAACTGATGGAAGGATAGTTGTTAGGATAATTCTTTATTGAAAAGACCGCATTATTATTAGTTCTTTTGCCCTAAAGAATGCTACTGACTTCTGTACAGCGTCCAAAGACTTGATCGTATCTTCTTTATTCTATCATCTTGAATATCCTTTGCTCCTAATACCATGCCTTTTTCTAATGAATGGAAAACTGTATTGTTAAAACCAACACTTTCAGGAGTGGCCACTGATTTTGGATGACCCTGAATTTTGAGAGCCCACCATGGAGCCTTGCGGTGCTGTTGTTCTGGGTGTTTGGAGTGATTAAATGAACTGTGTGTGCTCAGCAATCATCAAAGTTAAGTCCAATGGATTCCTCTTCTAACTTACTTTAAAAGAAAGCTTTACCGTCAGTGCAGCTCAAGCTTATGAGGAACTAGCATGGGAAGAAGTTATCAGAAATGCCATGAAGTTGCCTAGGGACTGCATCTACCTTCTTGTGGGAAGTACTCAAGCACTCCATGATGGGCAGCAGTGTGCAAGCTATGGCTCAAAAGACAGACAGACACAGTCATGTCTGTGAGGCTAGGCCATGGGTAACAAAATTCCTGACCCCAAATTACTCACCCTAACTATGACACTATATCTTCCTTTTTGTTCATTTGTTATAGTTAGGTCATGCTATATTGCCATCAGTGACGGATGAGATGTCCTATCCTCACTGATTCACCAAGGTCTGAAGTGACTCAGATGCTGTAGTTTATATGTGCAGGGACACTTTCTATGACTATATTTAGTTTTAGAAAGGGTCTGGAAAAGTGATATCACCACTGGAATGTGGAAGTGTTTAACCCCCACTGGAAACACATGATGATGATGTAAAGTGGCTATTTGGGGAGATCTATTTACATTGTTGTTTCCTGAATCTACCGTGACTCAGAGAATCTCAGGACATAATGTGGTGTCACTACTGTATTCTGCAGGAATCACTGCCAGAGTTTCACAAAAGCTAACACCAACTTACCACTGCACAATGAAGCAAGGCAGGGTAATGCTGAAATTTAGAGCAAGCCTCACCCTTTCTGAGAAAATCTGGTTCCTGGGCAAAAAATAGCATTTAATTTGTTTGTTTTTCCCTTTGACTGAAAGTCTCCTGATACACAAATCAAATATCTTCTGTGGAATGAAACAATGTGAAGCATATAGACATAAACAGAAGGCAAAAACTCTTTTTTTTTTGCTACAGTGAATTCTCCATCAGTGACTTGGCTTTATTACAACGGAATTTAAACTCTATGTTGTTATTGGTGGACAAGTGACAGCATTACATGGCAACCAGCCAACACTACAATATAATAAGTATGCAAGCACAAACAGTGCGAAGTGGAATTTAATTTTACTAATTATTGCTTGTTGTGCTTGTTCTGTTTTACAGATCAATAATTGCTTTCTCAAAACCATTTCCTCTTGCTTCTCGACCAGTCAGGAATTTCCATGACACTCAAGTGCTTAGAAGTACTTTCTGTAAGTTTACTAGGACCGAGGAGATGCAGCTGCAGAACAAGTTCCCAGGCGCAAGTCCAGTGGTTTCAGTCTGAATGTTTTTCAGAAGGACTGCAAAGCTTTTCACTTGGACAACAATATGTCTCCACTAAAGGGAATGGCATTCTACCACTTTGCTTTCTTTTTACCCTTACAAAAATTAAGCCACAACTGAGCCCTCCACACTCTGAGAGAAAACAGCTGGCAGCTCTAAAACTATGACCAGTCAGTTTGGTGTGGAACACTGAGGAAAAACACCAAGGGAGCTCTTAGAAGGAAGGAGAAAAATAAGAATCAAAATTTCACATCTGTGAGTGCCAGTGATCTGCACTGAATGATGCCAGGCCAGTTACAAACAATGCCAGTTATCAACAGGCATTAGCATTCCTAGTCTGGTATTTGTGTACATGACAGACCTTAATCACTCTAGGGAAACAAGAAAAATTCATCAGTGATCGCTGGATCACCTGAGCCGTGAAGTTCCTTGAGGAATTCATAACCTAAACTTGGGAGGCCACGGGGCTCTCTAAACATGATCTTTGTGCCTGCCTTGTTTCTGGAACTCATCCACAGCTGTCTGTCAAGAGCCGGAATTAAAACTCCCCCAGAACCTCCTGAAAACTGTGTGAATTTTTCAAGGGGAAATAGGGAGCAGCTACAAACAATTCCTCCTGTTGCCACTCCAGTGAGAAGTTTGCAGTAATCGCATGCAGCCAACTGAGCCTCACGGCCCCAGGTTCTCCAGAGCCTCCATGAAGATGCAGTTTCCATCACAGCCCAGAGCGGTCTAACATTTCTGCTGCCACACAAGAGCTCCTCTGCCAGCCCCCCACTCCCTTGCGGGGCTACCTTTTCTCCTTCTTACCCCTCAAATACCCCAGCCATCCAGAGGAGAACAGGATCAGGATTGCTCAATGGTTCTCTAATGCATTCCCATGCAAAAATACAAATCCCAGCTGCAGGCAGCACCAGAGGCACAGCCAATATCTGCATCAGTGCCTTATGGCTTAGCCTGGTCAGAGAAATAAATCCAAGATTGTACTTTAGTACGGTGTAGGCTGACTGAAAAACGTTTTTGAAATGTCTGCCTATTTACTTCTTCAGTACAAAATACGTTTTTTTCCATTAAAATTGAATCCCCTCAGCTTAAGACTGCTTTCAGTAAAAGCATTCAGAGTTTCACATTGAGGAACCAAGCTGCGTATGTCGCAGTCTTCAGCAAACACCTTTCCTTGCCCCTACTCCCCTTCCTTGTTCTTTTTTCTTTTTAAGTTTCCAGTTATGGCAACCAAAAATTTCCACTAGTCAGAAGAGATCTGCAATACAACCAGAACTAGAAGTGCCCCCTTAGCCACATTTTGGCTGCTGCAAACAAACAGATTAAAAAAAAAAAAGAAAGAAAGAAATTGGGAGGTCAGAAAAAAATACATCTAGAAGACCATGCACATTTTTATTGTTGGAATCTTTCACAAAAGAAAACATTGCACTGTGCACTGAGCAGCAATCAATCAACAAGCAGGGATTAATCAATCAGCCTATGATGCCCTTGTCTTGTTACAGTGGCACACAGTATTAATTCAATTGTTTGCCTTAATTAGAATGCTAATCTAAGCACTGATTGCTTATATTCCATATTTCACAAACAGTGTAAGAGTATTAATCATGTAGCATCTAGCATCACTCATATAAGCTTATAATACTACATCAGTATTAGTGCGGTTGTTTAGGTTGTCTGTGCAAAAGCCATGATTTTAATAACTTGAAATCTGATTTCTCCTGCACTCAGGAGAAATTATACACTCTCTAATACACATTATACACTCTCTAATATTCTGCGGTCCCATTCTGTACAAGACTCAAAGCCACTCTTCCCCCTACACTGCTTCTTATCTCTCAGTAATCTTATCAGCAGACACAGTTTTAGCTGTGTCTAAACTAATGACTCACAGATGTACAAATGCTGCAGGCTTCTCACTTTTGGTGCAAAGTACATTCTCAGTTCGTTTTCGGGACCATTCATCCAGAAAAGCCTGGAGACAACCCAGCTCAGCCCCGTATCACAAGCTGTCACCTTAAACAGGCACTTCCTCTAGGTCAGCACATCCAGATTATGCAGAAGGTCCTTCTCAGACCTTCCAAGAAATGGAACTGTTGCTCCTGGACAGAGCTACCCTCCTCATGTGGAGTAGTTAGTAACAGAAAATGCACCTTAAATTCACAACTCATTCTAGCCTGTGTTAACATGCAGGGAGAGACAAGGCATCCTGCAGGTTCCTTTTACACAGCATCTGTGCAGTACTTCCCTTCTACGTCTTCCAGTGTTTAACATCTCAATTACTCCCACTTGTTCAAGTTTCATGAAGGCAAGCTTGCTCTCTCCCACCCTGCAAGCTTCTGCAAAGACAATTTGCTAGGCCTGTCATCACTCTGCTTACCTCACTCACTGCTGCCTGCATCAGCTCTCTCCCCACACTCTTGCATCTAATACAGGCTCCTTATCTTTGCTTTCAAGGCTTTCCATCACTTATCTTCACTCATCTATCATTTCTCACTTGCTACCCAGGTGTTGATTTCTGCTTCTGATCATCCCATGAAACCTTCCGCTATCACCCAGCTATCAGATTTTCCAACAAGCATTTTCTTGCTTTCCTCCATCCTGTCTTTCCTATCCCTACCGTTTTGCGTCTAGTTTTTTACTGTGACAACTTTTCAGTGCCACCTACGCCAGAACTCATGTCTGGCATGTGAAATCACTTCTTGCAGACTGCTGTTGACTTCTTTGTACTCCCTCATGTAGCTGTCTATGCCCATCTGCCAGGTCTTGGTTTCCATTAAGATTAAAAGCTCTTCAGACAAAATCACTTTGCTGCTGTATGCTGCTGCAGTGCCGAGCACTGCGGAGTCCTGGTCCTGTGCCAGGCATTACTGGACAATTGTGGGAATGCGTGGCACAGTAATGTGTGGTAATGCATGATAGCACTGTACGGGTCTGATTTCCCACCGCGTTTCTTTGGTTTGTTCTGGATATAAGGAGTCTGAGCACCAAAGCCGTTTCTCTGCTCATTATCTGTGCTCTCCTTGCAAGCAGGCAGAAAATGATTTCATATTTATGTGCATCATAGGAAGAAGTGACGTGATCACTCCCCACTTCTTAAGAGAGCAGTCCCCACCCACAGCTCTGTTGTGTAAAATCTGGAGTCACTTCCACTCTTCACCTTTAAGGCAGAAGAAGAGTTGAGATATAGAAACGAATAAACCAAATATGTCACTAATGTAATTGTTATTTTTGGCCTCCTAAGTGTAAACCTGCAATTTGAATGTAAATATTTTAGAATGAAAGCATCCTCACTTAATTAACTGCTTAGTGGCCACCCACAGGAATGGGAAATCATGGTCTAACCTGGAGTCCTTCCAAACACCCAGAGGTTTCCTTTTTGTTGTGAAAACAGCTACACTGGCATCAAGGGCTTCGCTTTCCCATAGCTTATTGCACTCTTCTTACACAGCGCACTCGTGTAAACCACCTTTGTATCCAGAAAGGAGTGAGATGAAGTGAGGGCTGTCCAGGCAGACAGCTTGAAATGTGTGAGGCTTTTTTTCCTGACCGAAATACAGAGAAAATCTTCCTGGTCTTCTGCTTGTGCTGAGAGGAGGTGACCAGATTTGATTTTGTGGGTGTGCAGTGCAAGAAGGTCCAAAAACAAGACAAGGACACACACCCCAAAGGCTTAGCAACCACCTACAAAACTGTTCTGCTTTTCCAGACATGCAGAGCAAGCACACATTAACCAGCTCGGACTGTGCAAGGGATTTTAAACCCAGTCTGTTGGGTGACTTAGCGACCTTAGTAAAAGCCTAGTTGAGAGGAAAAAAAAAAAAAAAAGAGTTCAGAAAGGAATGAAGCTGTCAGTTACACTTGTCCAGTGCCCATCAGTGAGTGGAAAGGGCTTTAACGTGGTCCATTGGCCAGAATGTAAAACAAAATGAGAAACCAGAAAGTCTGCTGAAGTCTCAACACGTCTATATCTCACCCATTAAAGCTCCTGTGATAATCACATAACACAAGAAAACAAACCTGTGTGCTCAGGAGTTTGCTTTTCCCCACACCATCAGTTGTTCAGCTAGGTGACACAAGATGTTTTTCTATAATAAAGTTTAGGTCACCTTGGACCACCATAACTGCACACTGCCAATAAAAGCATTTTCATTAAAATATCGCCATTCTAGACCTTTTTTTTTTTTGTACAATAAACTCAAAAGCGAAAGGGATTTGTGGAAAATGCTTCACTTTCTGCATGCACACACAAACATAAATGTACGTATACTTTTATTTTCTAGAGAGAGAGGACAAAGTTACTGCTTTTATGAAATACATCTTTGCGCCAAATTAGCTACACTGTAGCTGAAAGTCACTCGGCTGATTTCAGCACGAAGCCCTTATGAATCTATGTGTGAAAAGCAACTGTCAGTATACGTAGTTTTAGGATCACGATGAAACACATGCTGGCAACAGAAGAGAATACTAAAAATTAGCTTCTCTCCTTCCCTGAAAATTACAGGGTAAATTCCTTTTGAGCAGCAACAGCCTGTTAGGCAAGGCACCAAGCAAGCACCCATCTGCAATGCATCCTACCTCCTTTTATTAATCACCTAATCCCTGTGTTTAACCATGAAGCAATAAGCATTTATGTGCTGCAACCATGAAACAGCAGCCATTTACTGGATGCACTCCGTTAGCATGGGAGTGAAGACACGTATGTGGCAGCGTCCACACAGAGCAAGAAAACAAGTTGGATCGCATGCTGCACTTGAACTAAGCAGCAGCAATGAATGCAGAAATGACCTAAAAGTGAACTCAAACCCTGAGCTCTGCCAAGGCTCTCGGGATTCTCCTGGAAGATGAAGATGGCAGAAGTGGGAAGGAGGCTGTAGCACTAAATGTGGACCTTCTTCCTGCAACTTCACCCAACTGACCGTCTAACTTAAAATGCTAACTGAACAACACATTTCCTAAAAAAGGGGAAGGTATTTTTCAGATGTCAATAACATAATCCCCTTCATGGCTTCAAAATATTCTGGGCTTGATTCTTCCTTACAAAAAGACCCCTTCACTCCATTAGTCTAAAGCAGCTTTAGGGTGTTTGTTTATTTACCGTGCACATATAAAGCATTTTGCCAAGAGGAAGTACAGAAGCATAACTGATAATGCTGTCCTCATGGGCTACCCGTTTCAGGCCGATAATCACGAGCAAGAATCATGGGGCATTTTGAGCAAAAGTGCCAAGAAGCAGAGTCAGCGACCAAAACATCCATCACAAGCCCCACTCCAGAGCTCAGTATTGGCTCTGACAGAGACTTCCACTTGGAACAGGAATCAAGAATTTCACATTGTGTTTTTGCTACAGTTTGTGTTCTCTGCTGAGGGCCCAGCAGAAGGAATTGATGGCATGGCTGGCTGTCTCTGACAGGAAATAAGCATGCACATCTCCATAGGGTGAAAACATATAGGTACAGTGAGAGACAAGACTGGCATTTTGTAAAATGCAGTAGGCCTGAGCTTGCAAACCTAAGATTTCAGAGCCAAAAATATAACCCTGTTTTATCAAATGCTTATAAAACTTCCCTGATTCCATGAAATTTGGAGTTGCTTTCACATGATGTATTCACTTGGCTACCAAAAGCCACATGCCTAGGCTCAAAGTTAGACCTGTAAAAATGTTTTACCCACATCTGATTTTCCTAGGTGTTTTTTTTTTCCTGCATGCCATTGTATAGTTCCTTATCAGTGTTTCTTCATTAGGCTCACACACAGCTCTTTCTTAGTGATTCTTTTGCAGCAGCAAAATGAACGGCAGGATCACAGCATTTATTTTGCCGTGCACATTTGGATCTCTCATCAGTACTGGCTGCCGAATGTCAAACCAGCACCACACAGAAATGCCACAACCACGAGGACCCAATTGCTCAAAAGGGAGCAGCAGTCGCCAGTTAGGCTCAGGCTCTAGATACTACACAGCTCTGTTTGTTAGGCTTCATGGGCACATAGCTTGAAAAGACTATCAAGAGACTTGAGGCAGGAATAGGGATAATGGTAATATCCTGCCACCCAGCCCAGCTTGCACAGGACATGTTTTTAGGACATTTTAGGTAGCACAGCAACACCCTCTCTTTTATTTTTGCATACACAAGTCCTAACACATTTTAACTGAGCTGTTAATTACATTGTAACCTAAGCGGATATGCCTAAACAAGAGGGGGTGCTTGCACACGTTGATGAGCACATGGTAAAATCTCCTAGTACAGGCAGAACTAAGCTGTAGTTTCAGCAATGCAAGTTGATTACAGCAAAAACTAGCAAGCTGTCTCAGGTAAACTTGAGATTTTGTACTCATTATAAAGGTTTATTTTGTTTGTTTGTTTTGGATTCATTATTTTAGGTATGCTGGTATTGTTTTCTAGCCTGATACATTTCCATGGCTGGGACCATGTCAGTCCTCAAGAGAAAAATCAGTGATTTATCTCAGAACAAAAGGTCACTTCTTACCACCTCATGAAGATAATGCACTTACTTCCATCCCAGATCAAGCTAGTCTGCACCAAGGCAAGTGCACTTCTGCAAATGAGGTCACTTTTTGCGGTCCATCAAGTCCATTGTTTCCAAAAGTAAATAGCCATTATCCTTAATGATTGTATAATCATTCTCTTTCCTTAAATCAGCGACTTTAAAGATGAAAGGGGAAAGCCTGTCTGGTTCAGATAGCCTCAGTGAGAAAGAACAGCCAGTTTTCATGTTCTTGTACTTGCAGTAAGACTTGCGCTTGTTTTTGTTATTATTGAAAGCTTTTGTTTTGTTTCCTAATGAGAAAAATTCTAAGAATTCAGAAGAGAATGAAGAGCAGGAGAGCCACACTGATCGGAGTAGACTGACATTTTTTCTACACAAGATCACCCACTCTTACTACATTTTGCAGAATTACCTGCCAGAGACTCAGCCTTATTTTTGCTAAGAGTAGTGGCACCTTGGAGTGCTCAACACGTGACCGTTCTCAATCGCGCTCCGTACGAAGGTTGCCACACTGCTCTTACTGGCTTTTAAAACTTCACAAATGGCAATCCAAAGACAGCAGAAATAACCAGAGTTCATGAAGGACTTGTATGACCGAGACTTGTATGACAGCAGCTGATGTAGCAATGAGGAGACATGTGTTTTTTAGACAGACTCATTGACCAGCAGAGAGATGGAAAAAGAAAGGTGCCCTGGGAGGGCTTCCAGATGTTAGGATCTCCTTTGATAGCTCCTTCCTTACAGACAACCATTATTTTTCCCCAAGGGGGCTGCAAGCTCCAGCCAAAAAATCTATATTCAGTAAGGCAGACTCAGCTTTCATTGCCAATGGTTTGGTAAATCTCTGCGGAGTAAAAAAAAAGATGAGTTTCTCAAATTATTTGTCCAAACAGTTCTAGAGAGAAATATACACTCTATCTGACTTGAAGATGTAGATTTTTTTTTTTCCTTTCAAGGCTTTTAAATCACCCCAAAAAGTATTAGGACAAACAGGCCGGGATAGCTCTGCCACTTGTTTCTCTCTGTTTCAACCAGCAACAGGGTCAACAGAGCTGAGCACTGCCAAGTGCTTCTAAAAATCCCATCCAAAGAACAAGTCAAAAGTAAGCTACATTCACTAGAAAACTCCTTTAGCCTTCCTTGGACTTTGTCTCCCAGACTATCTTAGCATCCCATAGATCAGTGTGCTTTAGTAATTTAATGCCTTACAGCTCTCCAAGTTTTCAGCTTCTCTGTCTGAGCCAGAGTCAGATGTGCTTTGTTTAACATTATTTTCATAGCACCTGTAGTAAATTTGGGACTTAGGCTGTGGGATCTTTTTCTTCTCCAAGCAGCAGGGTGAAACAGGATGTTGCTTTCCTTGGAGCACTTCAAAGAGCTCGTGAACTTTCACGGGTTTGACACCATGTTCAGTTCAGTTAAGCAAAAGTAGACCCGCATCATACTAGCTTCCAACAGCCTTGGGACAAGGCAAATTCCTATGAATGACGTGTACAATGTCAAGTATTAGCAAGTGACTCCTTTTCAGCAGCATGCATGCAAACTGCAGTCTAGAGGAAAATTTCATGCATATTAACTAAACCATAAATAAATGTGTGGAAGAGCAATCAGATTGCTACCAGCTTTGGCCCACCAGAGCTAAGGAAAGCCACGCAGCGCGTGGCAGGGAAGGACAATCAAAGCTTGGTGCCAATGTACATGCCTAGATGAAACTCTACTGAAAAGCTAAAGGGCTTTGGCATCATAATGAGCTGAAGACTTAAAATTGTATAAAGGAGGGAAAAAAGCTTAGATTGTATTCTTCATTTTTTAAGGAAATGAAATCTAATTCTTACTCACTAATGTTCATCATCAGAGTTCAGCACTATTTGTCACACAGTTCAGGGTCTGGTTTCAGAAGCTTTCAGGTTTGACTAACCCAAGGGAGAAGGAGCCTCGGTGATAGGTGCAAGAGAGGTATTAAACTGACATATTTACAAAGACTGTGAATTATGCATGAGTTTCTGTATGAACCAGATGGGTTTAATGTACCGCACACTCTTCATGTACTACATTTGGGTCTCATAATACAACAACTGCACTTTATTGTTCTGTGAATTTAAGGCTGGTGGAAGTGTAATACTGACTTCCCTGGAGGGTCATATTCTGTGCTCCTGCACAGAATCACTACAATTTCTTCCATAGTACTTTAACATCAGCCTGTCCTATTTAGAAAGAGCTAAATACCTCAAAGTCTAGGGATTTCTCTCTCCTTATTCACTCAACTCACAGCCTCCCTTCAGAAGCTCAGGAGAATTGCCAGCTGAGGTTACTCACATGGGCTGGGTTGTTTGAGTGTTAACTAAATTACGAGATCAGTCTCTCACAGCTCTCACGGAGACAAGGGGGAGACTCTCCCCACAGCTCAGCAGAGCGTTCGGAGGAGGATCTCCCAAGGGAACCTCTCTCCCCATGAGCAGTCAGGGACCAGGGGTGACCGAGCGGAGGACCCAGCATTAGACTATCCCTCCTAATGGCAATGCTGGTGAGAAGTCTTATGGCAGGAGTCTTTCTCCCTGATGAAATGGATGGAGACCAGTCAGCTGGATTCACATAAGCACGGAGATATTCACAAACTCATCAGACACAATATCATAACACACCAATATACAGTCTAGTTCCAGCAGTACCACCTCCTCAGCTGCAACCTTCCACATATTTCATAATGTGCAATATAACTTGGAGTATTCTCCCATCTCACACATTCTCAGTATGTAACACTAAAATACTAACACATTTAACAAAATTCCCTCTACTGTAGCGATATTTCTACTGCATCCTCAAAGTGTTCACTGACACAATCTCTGTATTCAAAATACCACATCTTAATCCACAGCCTACAGGCTCTCTCCATGTGTCTATAATGTAAGTAAGCTCTACAAAAAGGGCAGTATCCCTGCAACTGTTAGTATTTGCAGCACTGTTTCTGCAGATTTTAGAACAGTTTAAATCCTCTGATCAATCTTCATCTTCACTGCACATCAGAATGGTCTGTGACCACACGCTCAGACTCCAAGAAGTCTCACTGAATTATGCAGGCAGCTTTCCTGCTCTATAATATGCCACTTGGATGTGGCTTAAATTGGAACTCAGTCCGAGGGATTATGTAACTCAGCTTTTCTGTTCTGATGGCCTAACCCCCTGACCCATTTTAATGCCATCTGAACGCAGTTCAAAAGACGACGTGAGTCATTAGTAGCTTGGCACAACTTCAGCAATTAGGCTGAAAGACAGGTATGACACACTAATCCAGAAATCTCACTAAAAAGAAAGAATAACTGATAGACTTAATTTTGAATCTGAAAAATGAAGCATTAAGGATGAAAGGAAACTAAGCACTAAAAGTTAAAGTTATATGGAAATAGTGTGATTGAATTAGGAAAGGATAATATAGTCTGACTACAAATGTACCTATTTCAGCAGAGACCGATTTGAACTCCAGTCAAAGACAGATGATGGAATCACCAGTGAGAATTTTTTAAATCAAATGAATGACAAAAAACGCTCTAGGGAAAACTGCATTCTCTGCAGGAAATTGCCTAGATAACCTCAACAGTTTTGTCTATCTCAAATGGCTATGAATTTATGAAGCAATAGGAGTTTATGGGAGAAGTATCACTGTGGTTGTTTTGTTTGTGCGAGGCAAATCCAAACCTGACTAGCTGCTGTCATCATGAAAGCACAGCAGATTATTCCAAAGATGTAACACAACCAGTTTTTCCAGTATGTCTGATCCTGTCATCTCTCCAAACACTCTTATTTCTTTATAACAGCAAACGTTACAAGAACAGAGCAGTTCTGGGACCAAGAATGTTATTGCACATCTGTGCCTGCTAATATATCTACCACTACCCCTGTAACGCTTAATACAACTGAGTAGAATACATTCAAATGACAATGTTAATCTAATCTCTGATAATCAGAGTATCTTATAAGTTTTGCTTACAGCATAAATTAATAGATAAACCCACTGAAGCCTTGGCACCTACACAGTAAAATAAGTAATGGATGCTGAGAAAGGAAGAAATTGTGCTTTTAACCCAGCAACCGTGCTAAAATGACAAGAAGCACAACTAGCAAGGAGGAAAGCAAAAGATGACCTTGCAGGAAGGATGAATACGGGGTGAAGAAAGCAGTTTTTCTTTGCGGCCACCTTAGCTGCTGCTAGCCCACATTTCTGTATCATCTGCTTCACTTCTTTGTGACAAGATGCTTCAAAAAAAAAAAAATACGTACAACACTGAGTTCTTCCACAACCATTTTCCATGCTAATGTCATGGCTACCAACATGAATGAGAGCAGCCCTCTGCTCTCAGGCCAGGTTACGGTCAGCTGAGCTGAAACATCTCACACTAGATCCAGCTTCATAAGGCTGTTACTGGGTTTACCCAATACCTCCTGCAGAGTGAGGTATGCTCTCTGAACAGGTATGATGATTCAGAAGCACGCAGAAGCAGGTCACAAACAACAGCTTCTCATGAAAATTAACATTATTCTTGTTTTCCATGGGTGAGATACAGGAGGTACAAGGATAAGATGCGTTCAAGCACATGGGGTTAGCACACAGGTACACTCCTGTGCCTAGGCTGTCCTTCCTTTCTGCTTTTGTGTGCTTCAAACTTAATGTCCTCACTGATCACTGTCTCACAAAAACAGCATCAACAGGTCATTAGTGAAGTCATATGGACTTTCCCTAACTGCTGCTAAGTCACAGTGCAAATACAGGGGAATCATTTTAAACATACCAGCCGCCTTCCCTGATGGACTCTGCCTTTACTCCTGGTGTAGATACAGTGAGGTTCAAATATGGTTTAACAGAGTACCTGAATGTACTGGCAATTCAGAAGTGAGTCAGGAGGAGATCAAGCTGCATGTAATATCATCAGTGCCTTCAATTGCAGATGGTTAAGCAGCAAGTACTACAGTAATGGTTAAAACTGCCTTTTATTGTATGCTGTAGATGCGGAATGCTAAATAATGAACAAGCAGCACAAGAGGGAGATGGGGAAGGAAACTCATAGAGGGTGAAATAACCAAATATTCCTCCACCCTTCAAAACAATCTTTTCTCAGTGCTGGTTCTCAGCCCAGAGGTTTGAGCCCAGGGAATATGATGTCAGCAAACCAATGCAATAGCAGAAGTAAACCTTGAAATGTAATGTCAACTCCTCCTTGTAAATCTTAGCTAATCCCAAATATTTCATATGAGCAAAAAAAATGCATAAAAAAGAAACTAGGAGAAGAAAAGCATTGTTCAACCTTACAAAGTCATGCAAACTCTAGAAATAGTCATGTTAGAAAAAAGGCTAAGCTGATCATTAGGTCAAGTTAAGCAAGTCACACTGACAGGTCCTTTGGCTTTCTGATTCAAGCCAAAGGTTCAGAAATGTGTGACTGTGAGCTCTGAAAAGGAAAATGGAGAGCAATCACTTAGTCATAACTTGCATGAGTTCTCAAGAATTTTTAACCCATGGTCTGTCAAGCTTTTCTGAAAAAAACATAAGGAGTCATCATGTATCTTGTTCCCTCATATGACATTTGCAACTACATAAATATTGAGTTATACATAGAGTATTTATTACTGCATTTCCTCACCTTATGGATTACCTGTATTTACAGGAGGTTATTTATTTGCAGACTGTGCTTTGATATCTCACACACCTCAGGGTGAGTAACACTGTTGTCCTGCACCTTTAATTCTTTATTTTTAAGATGAAGCATCAGTCACATCTTCACAGCTCTGTTTTTGCTCTACTTTTTTGGCTCAAGTTATTCCCTGTAATTCACAAAGCTGAAAGACTGCCCCAAGAAAAGAGAAAGCAAAGCTTTTTTGTCATGCATTCCTACTCAGGACACTGATAATAAACAAGAGCTCCAAGAAGGATTCATTAGGACCTAAACATCCTTCTTCCTTCCCCTTCCTCCCCCTCCAGCAATGCAGTCCTGTGCAAGCAGCAAGGGAATAATCTTAAGCCTTGTCTGACCCAGAAGAAATAAGGCCGAGCAAATAAAGCACCACTTATTTTGCTCTTCCTCTCCAGCTGGGCCCTGGCAGAACCACAGCTAACGCTGAAGACTCCCAGGAGCGACTTGCTGCCTCCCATCCATGGGCTGGGGGCTGCTGTGGCTCCAGGAACACACGCAGCTGTCACCGGCACGGGGAAGCATCGGCAAATGCCCCAGCCATAAAGGACACAGCAGAGATGCTACTAACAGCAGCATTTCATCGCCGGGGCACTTCTCTGTGCTGTGCTCGGGCGAAGCAGTGCGCGGCCGTGTGACCACAGCGTTCGGAGCACAGCTGAAATACAGTGCGGTGAGCACCAGGCAAAGCCGGGCAGCACCTTGGTGCTGGACTAGCTCACGTGTCCTTTTGAGCACCCTCGCTGGCAGGAGCTGGGCTGCACCAGCAAAACAGAGCCTAGTTCAGCACCAAGATGAACCCCTGAAGACCAAATGTCTTCCCGTGGCATCCCTCCTGCTTCACCTGTCCTTGGGGCAGCTCAGACCCTACTGCAGCTCCTGTCCCAGTCATTCCACCTGCTTCCAGGCACCCTCCATCCCTGCATCCCAGGGCACCTAATGCCCAGTGCTGCACGAGAGCAGCTTGCAGAGGGCAAGGAGGGCTGAGGCGGGTACAACTGCAGGCTGGCGAGAGGGAGACCGGAGGAGCAGTTTGAGAAAGGCTGGTGCCGGCCACGCGCTCGCAGCGGCAGCCACCCAGCTGCACCCACTTCCCCCTTCCACCTCGCATGAGCCCGTCACAGCAGCGCAACCCGCTACTCTGAATCCCCCTCTCCATCAGCCTTGGCTCAGCTGGTTTCCCCACCCCCTCACCTGCCAGCCTTGGCTCAGCTGGTTTCCTTGGCCAAACTTGTCAACGTTACGGCTCCCTTTTAGCTTTCTACCCCAAGCCAGGCTTCCATCCCCTACAAGGGAGGTGTCCCCAAG
This sequence comes from Crypturellus undulatus, assembly GCA_013389825.1. Taxonomy (NCBI): domain Eukaryota; kingdom Metazoa; phylum Chordata; class Aves; order Tinamiformes; family Tinamidae; genus Crypturellus; species Crypturellus undulatus. Next base: position 238,701 of record VWPW01024799.1, on the reverse strand, counting down.
AACCTCCTGTCCTCCTTTACGGGTTTGCTGAAATACATCCTCCTCTCCCACACAAACGGTGTCTGATGCTCTCTAGCTCTGGGCAAGCGCTGCTGTCCGAGACAAGCAACACCAAAGAGCACTTTGCTTCTGCGCCGCGTCACACACGATGCCTCTGGCTCCTCCACCCTCGCTTTGTACACAAGGAAGCTGCAGCAGGGAACTTGCTCCTGCAAAAGGGGCAAAAGGAGGGCTAAACTCTACATGTTTTTACTCCTAATCCAAGCCTTTGACCACTGAGCAGATCATACTATTTCCCCTCAAGTTCTCCCTTTTTTTTGGACTTCTTCCAAATGAATGTGACAAGCCAAGCGCAAGTCCCTGAGTATTAGAAAGCCATCAACAAAGACAGCATTACAGTAACCTCTGACTTGTCTAACGCTTGCTGTATTGACATGCAGAACGGCCACCACTGCACCTACCCATCACCAATTCCACATGCTTCATCCTCTTGCCAGTGTTTACACTTGGGCCACAAAAATTACTCTGGATGTGAAACTTAGCAACAAGGCGTCAGCCCTAAAGAAAACACTGCACTTCAGAGAGAGGAAATAAAAAAGCATTTGTTTAAAACATTTGGTCTGGATACTTTTTATCTCACGGAAGTGCCACGACGATGAAATGAATGGCTCCAGCTTTCCATTTTATGCAACACTGTTCAATAGAGCTGTTCTGGGCAAAACAATAACTGCTGGAAAGAGAGCAACTTCAAGCAAAGGACTTTCTGCCAACGATGTATTTCACGTCCTTAGATTTCAGGCATGTGAAAGTTCATTTAGAATCACGACTGGATGTCCAGAGATACTTGTAACATTGATCAAACTCCACAGTGGGCCAAATTTGGAAGATTTGAAATGATTAAATGTCAGCAGAGATGATGAGTTCTTCAGGGCTCTCCATCTTTTAGGATTTGACCTTGAAAGTGAATCTACTCGGGTCTTCCCAAATGGCTCTCAACTAAAAGTCACCTTTGCACTGATGCCTAATGTGAAGCCTATATACCACTCTAATTCTTTTTAAATTCTACTTAAACAGCTGAACTGACTGTCTTCAGGACAGTCCTATCTACCCTATTGCTTTTCACCAAAAGAGATATGAAAGAGCAGGATAGGGGTCCAAAAAAAAATAGAAACAAAAACACAGAGATCAACGATACATGACATTTGAATGAATTATTCTCCATTCTATTCTTTCTTTAAATAAAGCATATAAGTCATAGTCTTACTGACACAATCCATGGTATTTTCAATAATATCGCAGCTAATGCAACACTCAATCCATCTCTGGCAGTCTTTAATTACAGGTGTGAAGACCGGGATAATACAAGTGTACTAAACTGGAAGTGAGGTCTGTGGTGAACAACTTCCCAGTCAGAGGGGTACAGATTCTGTCTTAATCTGAAGCTAATTTTCTGACCTCTTGTTCAGGGGTCATCCCCATGGTTAGTTGCCAGCAAAACAAAGTAGCAAAAATTATACGCAGCTTTAATTTCCCTAATGTCAATTTTAGGACATTGTATGTAGACATTTTTAATACATGCAATGTACATTGCATGTACAGCATGTATGTAGAGCTTCTAAAGCACAGAAATATCTGTCATTCCTGCATTTGTCCAGGACTGTGATGCAAATACCTGACCTTCCATATGGCAGATCTCAGCAGCCCAGGGTCCAGGATGAGTCTGAAAATATGCAGCCCTCTAGAATACAGACTGAAAGCAACATACTGCTCCTTGGAGTATCAAGCAAAGGGAATATTTTTAAACATTCTGCCTATTTACGGCCTTGGTGAAATGCATTGAAATGCAAATGCAATCAGAAAGGAAAAGTATCTTTTTACGGTGCTGCCCCACTTGGTGCACACTAGTTATTGCACAGTGGCACTGCACATGGCAGCTCCAGGTGCTTCCGCACAGCACACTCCCATGCTCTGTCCAGTGCAGGAAGCTCTAGGCAAGTGGTCTGGAACATTAAAGAATGCCCTGGCCTTATATTTGGTATCTTTTTTTACCCTTGAACACCTCTTAACGGCAGCTATAGATCTGAAATTGCTTGCACTGGCATAAGTATGTTCTCAAGGTTGCATTTACAAGCAACCTTATGCACATCTGCTATTGTCTGTCTTCCCAAAAAAGAACTTGCTCCAGGCAGCCCTGGAAGGTCCTACCCAAAAGGAAAGGTTTTCCTAGCATGCAGAGGGCCATAACAGAAAATAAATTCCAGATTTCATTAAAAATAATTACAGAAATCTCACAGCTCAAAGCAAACTGACTTAATAATATCTTGATCATTTCTATTAAATAAAGCTCCATCATCAAAAGGATGATTACTTGCAAGAAAAACCCAAAGCATATCCAGTGCCAGACATAATCCTAAAACTCAGTGCAGCCTCAGGTCACTCTAAATTTTATTTTGATGCTTCTGTTTTCCCCCAAAGTGGCATCCTTCACTCTTGAGGATCTGCCCCCATCTCTTCTACATCCCAGTCATGGTTCTTCTCTGAAGAAAAATTCCTTCAAAAGCTGTTCCAGAAGCATTATAAAGGAATACCAACAGGAGAAGTCCAGAGCTTATTTTCAACCATCAGAAAAACAGGATTTAGGTTCTCCTGCTCTCCACTTTCCTTTTCCCACACTGGCATTATCCCACCTGCAAAACCATCCAGGGAAAAGACGTGACACAAAACCTGCCCCCTTTCAGCAGCTCAAACGTGTTTGCAATCAACACTTTCTACTGAAATGGTGTTCAGTCATAGAAGAAAGTGGGTGCTGTGGTTAAATAACAGGACAGAAGTCAGAAGACCTGTCTCTGCTACTTGTCTCCGGATTCCTGTCTCTGCTGCCAGTTTCCTGCACAAACTTCAGCCTGTGTTTCCCTGTGCTTCCATACCCAGTCTTTAATTTTGTAAGTCATGAAAGACGCAATCAAACCAGCTTCAGGACACGGGTAACCCTCACCTAGTTCAACTACACAAACTGCATTGTGGAGGATGAAAGCTCTGGGCAATGGCAGCAGGCCCAATGCCCATTCTCATCATGCCATTCTCACTAGGAGCTGCGAGGAACAGTTTCTTAAGGGTACCCGCCGCGAGGACAATGCAACCGTTTTCTGCACATCTCACCCGTAAAGCTCAGGTCTCTGCACCGAGACCAGAGCGGGTGCAGCTCCAGGGCTGCTGAGATGTCTCTGCGTATCAGGCCTTATGGAAGATCACCTGACAACCCTGAACAGATCTGTAATTCTAAACAATAACAACAGCACCGAGCATAATTAAATTTATATGAAGAGCCGTGAGACAGACAGCCCTATAATCAAAGGCAAAAACAAATCTGCCAGCTAACACTGACTCTCGCAGGCAAACATACCAATTTCTGTAAGATGCAAAGGAGACAGCTTCTGTGCATAGCATTTCCTCTTACTTTTGACAAACAGCATGTCAAAATATTTTCTCCAAATAGTTAGATGATGGAGTGTATAAAATTATGGCCAGGTTCACAGTTATTTCAAGCTATGCCAATAGCCATGTGCTATGTCCAAATGCACTTTGGCTGGTCTGGCAATGTAAGATGTTACCCCTACCATACAGGCCATCTTGTAACACTGATTTCTAAGTGTCAGTCCTCCTCAATATCAATAGCTAGTTCTGCCTCGCAATCCCGAATTCGGGACATCATCTCATGCACTTGAATAACACTGTGTCTTGTTTCCAGAGCAGAAGCACATCCAAGCTGTGCAGTTGCACAGATGTAGCTCTATCTTTATTTTCTGCTGCAGGCAGATTCCCCCTTACATGAGTTATAATGCCTGCCATGTATTCTCTGCAAGGAAGCAGGAATTTTGTCTTCAGAGAGACTGATGAACTAAGTCAGATTTGAAGAACCATGCCCCAACACTCCCTCTCTCCATCACTTTCTACATTGACACAAATGCCTTTGCTCAGAAGAGTCAGTTCTGCAAGGCCAAACTCCTCTGTCCTGTTGTGCATCAGACCGTAACGTGTTCCCAGTAACACTAACGTAAACCTCAAATATTTCCTTGGATCCAGTAGAGTTCTACTTGAAAACGAGTGCAAACGAGATCAGCATCTGGCCTTGTAAACGTGTCGTTCAGAGGGTGTTTCTGGAATGTATGTGAATGTGCACTGGCTTGGCTGGAGCTGCTGCAGACAGCTACGCACTTTCCAGATGTTCCCTATGCTATTCCCTCTCCACCTTCCTATCCTCCCATAACACAGCAACAATTGCATTGTCTTTTATGGACTAAGGAAGTGAAGGAAGGGGAGGAACTTCCAGGAATTTTTAATACGTATATTTTTCACCTTAATGTTATTTCATTTTTATACACACACATAGAGAGCAATGAATATATAAAGGGCATATGTAAGGATACAAAAATAAAGAATGCTGAATGTTCATTCCATTCTTTTGTTTCACATTTTTAAGCAATGTCACTTCAACACAGCAAGGGTAACTGCTGTTTCATAGTTATCTGTCCTTGCTTGACTCCATTGGCATTTTGAAAAGCCCTCAGTAATAAGGGTTTCTCATTAGCTATGTCAAGCCCAAGACCCCAGAGGCTGCATTTAATTCCCTTCATTCTCTGCATTTAATGACCTCCCTTCTGGGCATTTCCTGGCAAATAATGACCAGATGCAAGAGGTAAAGACTGCCAGACATTCACGGCAAGGAAGTGCCAAAACAGGGGTCTTTATTGCTGATAAAAGCCATGGAAACACACGAAAGCAAAACAAAGTTACTATCTCTCATCTCCCTGCTACACACATATCTGCTTTATTAAAGCTGTGATTGCTGCTGCTACAGAGTTGTAGGCACCAACTTTCACCTTGCCATTAAGCATTGACACAGCAGAAAATGACAAAAATAATTTCACTCCCTGTGTTAAATGATTATGTTTATGCCTATATTACCAGCAGTCATTACTGCCATTCGCTTGCCTCATTTGCAAGTTCTTCACACTACGTTTTCATTTTCTTTGCTCAACACGATGCTTGGACCTAGGCATTAGGTCTGATGAAAAACTTTCATCATTAGCGCCAGCCGTGCTAAAATGAAAGATATTGCTATCTGCTTCCAGACAAAACCAGGGGGCAAGTCTCATTCTCCACCTAGACCTCGTCCCAGTTCTGGTTTTGCAGAGCAGTGATACTGACCCTCCTCTGCTCTAGCACAGCACAGACATTCATACAAATTCATCAGCCGTTACACAAATTAACAGTATGACCAACTCAGTGAAGCTAGAGCTGGACTACACCCTTACCAATAGCTGCATTTATACCAGCTGAATGCTATAAATGTAATGTGCAATTCCCATGTGGAAATGACAACTTATTTCTGCATGGGAAAAGGAATCACCAGGACCAGGACAGACTCCACTATGCTGCAGGACAGCACTCCTATCCACAGTCGCACCAGCTGGACCTCTAATGGCTACACTGCAATTATTACATTAAAGAAATCATACCCCTTGCAGTCATAATTACACTGGCACAAAATATATGTGCAGACCAGGCCTTAAATCAATTTATAGAATCTACACAGGGGATTGCTCCAGTTTAATTACATGTCCATTTAAATCAAATTGTTTAAATCAAGACTGAAGACCTGAAACCGTTTTGCATACGGGCCATGTTCCTATTGCATGCATGCAGAGAGGCCTTGGAAATTAAGCCTTTGACTTTGAAAGCTGACTCATAGGAGTTACGATAATATGAATAACAAGTTAAAAAATAGTAGGGTACATGCTTCTACTTTTGTCGTTTGAACAAACCAGAACAATTCTTAGCAACTCCGGATAATGCTGTGGCAAACTGATAGCAACAGTTAAGGGTGTTGTTGCATCACACTGGCCAGTGGAAAATACCAGTCTTGGCTGTCTGCTTCTCATACAGAAGCAGAGAGCATGCTCTGTTTTGCATCTTACACAGTTTCTGCTATCCCTATATTAGTAGTTGTACGTGGCTATCCGTGTCCAGAGTCAGACAGCAAATCTTCTCTATTGGTTACGTAGGGCTCTGGCACCAACCTTAAGCACAAGGGGGCTTATAAAAGAGAGAGACAGAAGAGACCACAGCAGGAAGCTTGAAAATCTTGGATTTTTATTTGCCCTATATAATTTCTTCTCCTATATTTACCTATACATCCTTCCTTAATTCCTGTATTATTTAGTATTCTTCCCAGACCTGAAATAGCAGGGACAGGACACGAGTCCTTCATCTGCAGAGTTCTCATTCACCATCATTTATCTCTATCCCAGAGCACTTAGCAGCAAATGTTTCCAAACTCAGCAACACAAAAGAAAATCCCTAAGGAAGAACTTCTGAAGAGGGATCAGACAATTTGGCATCATAGCAGATGAGACGGTGGCCACAGCAAGTCAGAAAAAAGGCAGAAAGCTATGTAACAAGAAAATTAATAATGAAAGCTCTGTTTTCTCACTAGCAGAGCCAAATCAGTTAGAGATGCAAAATTTTAATCCAGCAGTTAAATAATCACAATACCTAACCTAGATACAGCTCTGCTAATATAAATATACATTTTATGAGGACTTACTTTCATCTTCTTACAGAACAAAACTAAGCTACCCACTGTTTTGTTTGTGTAACAGCATCCGATGCAGAACTGTGGCCCCATTTGAACAACGCCAGCGTGTTTTGTGCGTAGGCATGAGCAGTGTGAGATGCTGTCTAAACTGCCCTCACCAGCCATGCCGATAAGAGGAATACAAAGCAAATATAAAAGGCACGTTTGTAGAGCCGTGCTGTTGGAGGTGTATCCAGGGAAAGCACAGTTTCAGCGCTACTGCCTGCTTTGTTGGTGAGAGAAGATTTTACTAACTACTCCCAACTTTTCCCAATTCTCAGCGTTTTTTTTTGTCAGCAATGCCAAAAGCGATACCCAAAAGAACCACTTAGCTCTTTCAGTCATTTTCAATATCAAATCAAGACGTTGTAGCATTGCTAATGCTAGTGCACTGACAAGGATGCCCTGGAAACATCTATGGTGGAAATAGCCCTAGTGAGCTTGGACAAGCAGAGTTTTTCCAATACCACCCATGGTGGGGAAAATGCCTCACACCACTAAGACCTGAGTAGTTCAAGAGCAACAGTTCAGAAAGTGCTGAGGTACAAAAAAAGGATGTCTTAAACTTTTGCTTATGTGAAGATTTTGTTTTTAAAAGAGTCCCTTTGGCCCATTAGCACCTACGGTAGCACCTGTGTGTGCACAGAGAGAACAGTCCTGTCCTACCAGTCTCACACACGGTTACACTAGACTGGTGTAACTGGATCTGGTGCTCCAGTACCTCAGACAACCTTTCATACCAGGCTAAAGCCATGGCAAGTTGCTGCCAGTAGAGCAGTGTATATAAAGGGCAAAAAAAGCAAAAACCTGACAGTATCCCAGCAGCCCCAAAGCTTCCCAAAGTTCTGTCACGGGCACCCAAACCCAAGTATTTTAATTGCACTGCTACTATACATCTGCATTTTATCTGCAAAGAGTATTTTCACACAACCAGATTCAACACAACTGGTTGTTCCTTGGCCTTGGCAAATGCAGGTACTTTATCGCAGTGTAAGTTCAGTGCCAGACTATCCAAAATCTGGTCCATACCAGGCATTCAACCAACATGATCACTGTAACAACTGACCTGGCATTCATTTTCATCAAACACAGACAGAAACGGACAGCAGGAAAATCGAGGAAGAGCCTTTGATGTGAGGGCCAGCCCACTGTTGGGAGGACTTTCTACAGCAAAAAAAAAAAAAAAACAGAAACCATATCCCAGACTTTTGCAGCTCCACTGATTAAAGATAGACAGCGCTTCACCTGACTTGCTATTCTGCAATAAGATTGGTCTTAACTCACATACCTCACATTTAATATGCTGCAACATCATCTGCCTTCCAAGCACAAGAGCATGTTATGCTCAATGTCACTGCTGTTAAGACAAATTTAAGCTCAATATTGCAGGACAACTATTACATCGCTATTAATAATAAATGCTCATGATCGTATTTTACCTTAGCAAAACAACTCATCCCAGAGGATCCTGAACTACTTTATGAAGTCTGGACCAAATTCTAGCCCCTGCTACAACCCTGTAGCCTCTTAACGGTTTCCATGGGTGCAAGAGAAGGCACATATTAATTATAGATTATATCAGATTATATCAGATGCATGAACCATTTCCCTGCAGCTCCCTCCCACTTTGGGGTAGATCCCCAAAGTGCTTTAACAAGCGATCCTTATAAACATCCTCCTCACAACAGGCCTGTACCATAAGTCTATGTGATACCAGTGCTTCCTGATAAGATGTGGGAAGTGAAGCTCTCAGCAATTAAGTTTTGGGCGTTTCTCCCTAAGTAAAGACGTTCTCTCAGGACCACAATCAAGTGTGGAAGAAGCACCAGTCAGCAAACAAATTTAAGTGTTCCTTAGGAGAAACAAACTCTGAAGAGTTTGTCAAGTTACATTCTATCTGTATAACCCTAAGCAGAACGGACTCCTCCCATGTGCTAATACAGTATAAATTTTAAAAATAATACTATGTAGACATAGTTGTAAATATGTACTGTGAATATTTAGTGCATACGCAGTGTTTACCGCCTATTACTTCAGAGACCAAGAAAGGCACTGCAAATAAAGCTGAAGGCAACATCTCCAGAGACATGTTCTAAAAACATCCGGCACTTGATTTTGCTCAAAAGCAAAATGTTTGCTTCCCAGAAACATTTATGTGAACTTCATGGACAAGCTCTCCTTAGTGACTTGATTAAAGCACCAACAGAGCCAGAAAAATGGAAATGACCACAACTTTTCCTTCAACGTAGATATTAAATATCATCAAGGTTTTCTCAGCATCACCTGCACCTTCACGTTACATAGCAGCTACTTAGTTACACATGGCAAAAACTTCAGTCAGAATCTGAAGAATGTCAAACTTAATTGAACTGAGAGAAAAACAATATAATGCAAATTAACATGTTGACAATTCTGAACTAGGTAGAGGTTCATATTATGCTGTCTGCACTAGTAATTCCTGTGATGCTGAAGACAAGTGAGAATTCAGGACACATATTTTGTCTCTGCAAGCAAGTGTGCCTCCTACTTCCGACAAGGCTTGGGATAGTTACTTTGCTGATGTGGGTGGATGGTGGAAAAGCAGGCCATCTCTAGCAAGTATACCAAGATCTTCAGCTCACTGAAGAGAAGACACTCGTTTTCAACACCGTATCCATTTTCTATGCTTACCCAAATATTTTGCCACTGATTTTTCTCAACCCACAAGTGGGAAGTCAGTTGGGAGATGAGCTTTGCATTATGCAAGCAGCACAGCAGCCACAACTCCCACAGCAAAGACTCCTAAGCAAGCTGGGTAGTCCAGAGGCGGGAAAGAGAAAAGGATAATTAGCCCAATTTTCGAAATGCCGACAGGGAATTTGATACCTTTCACACACAAAGTGGCAGAGATCACCACTGCATTTCGCAGGGATGTCCAATCAGCTCTGGAGCTCATTACTGCTTTTGGTCACTGCCTAAGCCCACCTGGCTTCAAATTCTCCATCGAACTTGCTCTGCGCCAGATGTTTGTCCAAGATGAGCCTAGCCCATAAGAACCGTTGTACTGAGTCTGATGCAACTCACAACTGTATTTCTAACAGACAAGTAACAAATGCTTAGAGTAAAAGGTAACAGTGCAAGTTTAAAGCCTTATTTCTCACATTTTCTCCCTGCCAGCTTCCAGGAAGCTATAGTTTGGGGACTTTCCAAGCTGAAGATGCTGTTCACACATCTGTGTTTTAATAGCTGTAGATGGGCCACTGTGTGAAAAAAAAAGTTTAAAAAAGCAATATATATACACTTTGGATATACTATTTAAAACAATGTAACCGCTTTTTTTCCTATTGTAGTGTCTGAGCTAAACACAGCTGCAAGGACACCCCGTCTCTGTGTCCACAGCCTGCACAAGAAATAGGCCAGAATGTGTGAAGTGTGGCAAATTCTCTGTGTAAACACAGCTCCGGGCGGGAGATGGAAATACTGCCAACTGCTTCCTTATGTTTTTACTTTTTAAGAATTAATTTTTTCCAAAGTAAAACAAAATTTTGGGGGAAAAAAAACAGGTAATAAATAAAGTTTGGCTCTTCTCAGGTCAAATATATCTCTCTTCATATGGAAACAAGACCAGAGTTTACTAATTAATGAATGATCTATGTCTCTCTCAACTTTTCCTGCTGCAGAGCAGCATAATACCATTTCTAGTTCTCCTGAAGACTCATTTTATTAGCAAAACCTCTGTATCACTGTCCCTGTCCTATCAATAGATGCCATACAGTGCTTCTTGTAGAAACCTAAAGAGAAAATAAACAAACCAAAGGGAAAAGTTTAAAAAAAAAGGTTAACACCTTCCCTTCCCTGCCCTTCCTTTCCTTATAATGATTTTCCAGTTTTTGCTTTCCTCACCCTACACACTGCCAGAGCTTACCAGAGGATTTTGAAATCCCCACTTAATGAATGCGATTACACTCCCCCCTCTCAAAAGAGAAAATCCAGTGATTGAAACAAAATAATCGTTCCTTGGCACAGCAGTTCCCTGGCCACGAGGCACAGGAAGGACCAGGAGAAGGTGTCAGCTCTGAGATATCCTTCTCAAAAGTCTGGGAGTTGCTGCTCTAGTGTCTTGTTTGTGTTTGTACGAGTGCCCAAGAGTTTATATTTGTATAGATCAAACTCATAGAGCTTGAACTCAAAAAAAACAAACAGTAAAAATTTAACTCTGAAAAAAAACTTTTTTTGTCCAAAAGATAGTCACATAAATAACAATCGTTTAAATAATATTCTTTATAATAATCATCATGTGTTGAATGTTACGACTTGTCATATATTTAATCCCTACTTAATGATCATTCCACAGGTTTTCTTACACGTTTTACTAAAATTGCAACATATTAATACTGTCATATTGGGAAATGAGAAGAAAACAAATTAACTAAGGGTAATAGAAAACTGAGAATGGTACAGCCTCAATCAGGATAGAGAGAATATCTTTTTTTTTTTTTAGTCTATTGCTAGCAAATTGCATCAGCAAGTTAGGAGTAACATACTGGAGATATATATATATGTCAGCGTCAGCATCATTCATAAATTCAGCAGAGGTTCAAGGAATAGTATTTTTATCTTATCTGCAGATAATCATATTACTCTAAGTGCTTCAAAAATCATACCGTTTTTTTTTCTTTCTTATCTCAGAAGTTTTGTTCTTGCAAGAGATGCCTCACATCTGCCTGAAACATCACAGGATTCTACCTCTGAGAGCAGCAGTGAGCTGGGGCACTTACAATAGCAGCATCTGCAGGGAAGTGTGGCATATGAAAGAGAAATAACTAAATACTGAGAGTCTGCAGAACTTTCATAACTGTCACCACACACATTCACTTGTGCCTAATGTGAAACCCAATAACCTGGATACTGTCTTTTAACTCCCTGATAAATTACATTTTAGGGGATACACATTTCCACATTACAAATTTATTGATGCAGCATTTTGGCAAGCGAGGTAACCTTCTAGCATAGATGTATCTTGAGAAAAAGCCAAAAATACACCTAAAAAATGGGCAGGGTGTCCTAACTCAAGGACAAACATTTCCAGACATAGGCATTAAGACTGCGCATGGTTTCCAGACAGATGCCTACATTACAGCTAGGTCATTAATACAGAACTTCACAGGCTTTTGGGTGCTCCTTGAGTTGCCCCATTCAAAGGCTGAGAACAACCAGTGGCCGTGACACCGGCAGCGTGTGAACGGTAACTAAACCTGGCGAGGTAACACTACTACCCGCCACGCACATCTGTGAGCAGCGATAGCAATCGGCCTGCGTAACTGCAGCCACAGAGCTACCCAGCAGCTCTCGCACTTCACCTAAGCCCACGTGAGCTACCAAGATGACCCGCTGCGCGGTCCCCTTCCTTCTGCATTTTCCCATTTAAGGCCAAATTAAGATCTCCCTTACACTCACACAAACCTGGAGGGTGCTCCCACGAAAATCCATCAGAAATCAAAGACTAGATATATACTCACAGCAGGGACAGCAGACTGTGGCCTTTTTCCCCACATTAAAGATGCATTTATAACTACCTCTGTCCACTTTTTCAGTGCCGTCCTTCATACGTGATGCCAATTAAGCATCCTGTGTAAAATATTTCCTCTTTTGTCACTGTTTCCTGCCCCAGGCTCTGGCTTGCACCTGGCAGCCCTGTGTCCGGGTGCTCCAGCTGCATCGGGAAGGTAGCCAGGGTAAGATCCCGGCCTCCTCCTGGGACCTCCAGCACACAGACTCCTGTGTGAGTAATTCCCCCACTTCAGCATCAGGCCCATGAGGGAACCGCTGGGCAAATGCGTTCTGGATTATTTTCTCCCTTTTTTCCCTTTCTTAAACGTGAAACAGGTGAAAACTGTCCCCTTGGCCGAGGCCCTGCGGTTCGAGCTGCACACCAGGCCTGCTCCCGGCAATGCCGCAGGAGCATCGCGGAGAAGCCGCGGTGGGACAGGGAGGGACAGGAGAGCGGACCGGCACGCGGGCAGCTGCCGCAGAGTCATTCATCTCCGCACCAGGCTGAACACCTCGGGGGGGGGGGGGGGGGGGGGAATAAATGATAATAATAAAAGAGGAAACAAATAAGCAAGACAGATGGGGGGGGAATTGCTAGCTCTGAGGTAGGGAGGGAGATGGGTACAAAGGAGCTGCAGGCACCCAACCCTCAGCCTGCAACAGCTCCGGCAACCCAAATCCTTCCTCCAAATCAATGAGGCATCAATGAAAAAAAAAAAAATTAAAAAATGGAAACCGAAGCGGTTTCCCCAGGAGCGGCAGAGCGCAGCGGCCGCCTCGCCGACTCACCGAGGGTCTTGACGGCGACCTGGCGCGTGAGCGGCGGCGGCAGGTTGATGCAGACCAGGTCCACGTCGTGGTGCAGCAGCACCTCGTCGATGCGGCTCGTGTGGAAGGGCACGCTCATCTCCTTGGCGAGCTCCTCCGCCTCCTCGGCCGTGCGGCCCCACAGCGCCTTCACGGCGAAGCCCTCGGCCTTCAGCAGCGGCACGATCACCCGCGCCGTGAGCCCCGTGCCGAACACCCCCACGCCGGGCAGCATGGCGGCGGCGGGGGGCCCTGCCGCCTCCCCGCCCGCCCGCCCGCCCGCCCTCA
>VWPW01024799.1:187715-225016 GCA_013389825.1 Crypturellus undulatus | reverse complement strand
CCGGGCAGCGCCGCGAGCGGCTCCGCGCTCCCTCTGCGGCCCCCGCGCTCCCTCTGCGGCCCCGCGCGGCCCGGCCCGCTGCGGGCCCCGGCTGTGCTGTCACCTGCGGGGGTTGTTTGCCTGTTGCAGGGTTATGTATTCAAATCTCTGGGTTTTGGCGTGGAAAACGTGTCCCCCCTGGAAGAACAGGGCACACTGAAGTCACCCGCACCCGTCGCGCGTGTTGTGTTGTGAGCAACCCGTGTTGGCCCACACCCAACTGTCAGGGCCCTGCAAGGGTCTCTGCGCCTCTCCAAGTGTTCCTGCAGGACCAGGCGCAGTCTGGGCGCACACCACCCACCATCGTGCTTGCCGTCTGTCAACAGCCGCACAGCCCTCTCCACAACCTCCGTTTGCTCACAGAGGTGCCCCCTGCTCTGATTCTGCGCCAGTGCTCTTCTCCCGTGCCTTGGAAAGAGGTCGTGTCGTTCCGCTTTATGTTTTCCCTGTCACCATTTTGCAACATACAGTTCTTTATTACAAAAAAAAAAAAAAAGAAAGAAAGAAAAAGAAAAAGAAAGAGAGAAAAAAAGAAAAAGCATTGCCACAAGTTGAACATCTTCTGCTTTCCATGCACTATTAGCTCTGAATCAAAGGGGCTGGACTGGATACTCTTTGGCTTCTGATAACTGAAGTGTGATCTAAACCCATTTGTCCAGTAACGGCAGCAGTATTGCCTTTCTGTAAAATACCAAGGCTGCGATGGTATTTTTTCAGACATCAGACATTCAAAGCTCTTCTGAGGTGATGCTCCCAGGATGAGCAATGTAGAATATCTTTCACGCCTTACTTGCTACTTCTCTGCACATAATAATAACCCTAAGAACCTAGCCAAGTTATAGGGACATAATAAACGTGTGAAAGCTGAGTAGAAATGGACACCAAACCAAAAATCACATACCTTCTAGCATTTTAGTAGGCACAATCTTCTTTATGAAGATACATATAAGTTCACTGCTTGGAGAAATTTTTAAATAAGCATACAAAGTGGGAACTAAAAGCTAAAGATTGGAATTAATACAGCCTGATAAGCCCATTGTTTTCCTAGATAGATTTTTCTCTCTCTCTCTCTTTTTTTTTTTAATAAATTTGTCTTTTGTTTCCAGTCACGTTTACATACTTCTGCAGAGTTCAGCCCAGTGAACAGCCCCTATTTCTGAGTGCTTTAGTTAGCGCAATCAACACCCAAGCGAACACATTTCAGCGCCGAACCCGAAAGGCTGCAGCTGCCCTGGCACTGTGTTCGCCCTCGGGCGTCGTGGGGATGCTGGGGGACATGGCCCAGGCACAAGGGGAGGTCCTTCCTCGGTTCACAGTGTGAGATGGGGCTCACCCGGGCCCCTGAGCACCCAGGCGGTTCGAGGGAAGACAGGAAAGGGCAGGCGCCCTTTGAGCAATTTCCACCCCATGATGTAGACCATTGCAAATGTGTGAAAGTAGGATCTGTGCTCGGATCTGCGGTGGTCACTCCTGACTTCAAGTACTGCCGAATCTGGACAAGATTTTTCATGCAAGGCAACAGAGGTTAAGGCAGCAGCTTTTTGCTTTGCTTTGAAAACATGTCTGACCAGGACTGGGGTTCCCTGAGCTGTAGGTATCCAAAGGGCCATGAAGCCCATCGTGTTCTGTGTATTATGGCTTTCAATTCTATATCACTCTTGTCAAAAGAGGAACCATTTTGTTCTTACAGGTGCCGGAGCCTCTTTCAAGGAAGACAGTTTTCTATCACAGAGACAATGTTTTATTCTTCCTTGATACTTTCCCTAACCTGAAATATGTTATTTAGCATAAAGTTGCACATAGAATCACAGAATCACAGAATGCCTAAGGTTGGAAGGGACCTCTAGAGGTCATCTAGTCCAACCCCCCTGCACACGCAGGGCCACCTAGAGCACGTGGGACAGGGCTGCATCCAAGCGGGTCTTGAAGATCTCCAGAGAAGGAGAACATACAAACAAACAAACAAACAAACAAATAAATAAATAGCTCTTTTGTCTTTTTTTTCTGTTGCTAAAATTTATAAATGAAAGCAACTAGCGGATAAAATTGAGTTGTAGGTAACCAATAAAAAGCTTACAGCTCAATTTTATTCCTATTATATATTTCAGTTGAGTTTGGCCAACTGAAACATTGTATGTTGTACGATGTAAAATAGTAAATTACCACTTGTGAGATAAACTTTGATGGAACTCTTGATAAACATTTTTTTCTTGATAAATTTTTTTGATAAACTCTGTTTTTTCCTTGATAAAACTTTTTTTTCTACATAATTCTGATACTGCTGCTTACAAAGGTTATTTTAGAACTGTCTTCTCAGTTGAATTTAGTATATTTTGTGGTGCTTTCTGTGAAATTATAGTGGTTTCTTCTTTATTAAATTCTGAAAATATAAAAATCAAAGTATTTGAGGTTTTTCTTATTATTTACATTCATTGAACTTGTACTTATTTTTATTCACTTATTTGGTTTTATTGTTATTAAAGTGTTTAGCAACTTGAAATAATTCCATATCGAAGGATATATAAAAGGTACAAAAGATTCAATCTAGGATACATGATGTGCAAATATTTGCCCTCAGTTAGGATAAGTAAAATGGAGAAGGTTGGTGGTCTTCCATAGGGTTAACACTTAGCAAATAAAAATCCTGAATTTAATTTGCAATATACTGAGGTAACTTGCCACATACTCATTAGACAGTCTTTTCTTTAGAGCCCACATAACTCTACAGAAAATACAGGCCAGTCAGGACACTCAAGCCATGGCTTTCTTACTTTAAAAAAATCTTTTTATGATCTGATCTTTCTTTCTTTCTTTCTTTCTTTCTTTTTCTTTCTTTCTTTCTTTCTTTCTTTCTTTCTTTCTTTCTTTCTTTCTTTCTTTCTTTCTTTCTTTCTTTCTTTCTTTCTTTCTCTCTTTCTCTCAAATATTTCATGCATCAGTCTGAGCAACAATGGAAGGAACTGAGTAATACATAACTTCTGTGAAAGAGTGAAGTAGAACTTACTCTCTCTCCAAATTCTTCTCAAGTTCTAGGATTTTAAGATGAATTAACTAATTTCCTTTTACATAAATCAGTGTCTTCAAACATGAAACAGCTGTGAATTTTCATTAGACAGTTGGGTCTGTCAGGGTTATAAGGTTTGTGATCACCACCAAGACTTGAAATTATTGTGTGAAAATAACAGTGCTTCAGAGACAAGAAAAAATGGTGATTCAGACCTGTCTGGTTCTCCCACTCAGCCTGAGTCACGCACAGCTTTAATATGCAGCATTAGAAAAGATGTGAGAACTGAGTTGCTAAAGTCCCCTTTTTACATTTGATGCCACACAGTTTGCAGTTTCCCAGGCTGGTAGGAATGACTTGGATCTACGCAAAGAGACGCGAGTCATGTCAGTATCTCCTTGAATGCACTGCCCCTGAGACGACCCACAGAAGTTCTTGCTCCGTGATCTGGAGGTGGGAACTGCTTTAACATCCATAGCACAAATGTTCCAAAGTGCAACGGAGAGCTCCAGAGGAAAGGAGACCATCTACGCTAACACAGAGTTCACTCCCCTCCTTCATTTAGCTCGGTGGGGATTTTCCCCATACTTAATCTCTCTGAGTCTGTTCAGTACTTTTTCAGAATAGGCTAAGAATATGTTTGGTTTTCTGTGTCGTGGCCATTTTCTTGGTGCATCTGGACTGCTCTGTCTGGGCTCCTCAAGGCACCCAGAGATCCTGGGACAGATGCAGCAGTCTGGGCATAGATATCTGAAGGTTACTAAGCTGCCTCAGTACATACATGGTTGCTGGAAATACTAAGTAGGCCCATGGAAAAGGAGATTCTCTTTATAGCACCCTACAGGAAAAATAAAATAAAATAAAATAAAATAAAATAAAATAAAATAAAATAAAATACAACACATGGCAAGTGAGTCATATAGGATTTCTTAATTGTGAAAAGTGTTTTTTGAGCCTAGGCAGTAATTTGTGTCATATCACACTTGTTAAGTGCTGTGCAAATAGCTGAAATATGCTACAGAAGTGATTATTATTTTAGCAAGAGAACATTCAGCACTACTTGCAGGGTAGCTGAGATGGTACTTTGGGATGAAAATAGTACAAAGTCATCACTTTGTTAGTCATGCTGAAGTGTGTGAAGAAGAACACACGNATAGATACTAAAAATACAAAAAAAACAAATAGAAAAAAAAATTAAAAATATAGAACAAAAAAAAAAAAATAAAATAAAATAAAATAAAATAAAATAAAATAAAATAAAATAAAATAAAATAAAATAAAATAAAATAAAATACAACACATGGCAAGTGAGTCATATAGGATTTCTTAATTGTGAAAAGTGTTTTTTGAGCCTAGGCAGTAATTTGTGTCATATCACACTTGTTAAGTGCTGTGCAAATAGCTGAAATATGCTACAGAAGTGATTATTATTTTAGCAAGAGAACATTCAGCACTACTTGCAGGGTAGCTGAGATGGTACTTTGGGATGAAAATAGTACAAAGTCATCACTTTGTTAGTCATGCTGAAGTGTGTGAAGAAGAACACACGTGATTCAAGAGTTCTGAGGCTTCCCATACAAAATGGCTCTTAGAAGTATTCATTCAGTTACACAGAAATCCACATTTTCATAGGAATGTGTTGCAAGAATACCCTGTTCTGGGATCAGTCAATTGTTCCCCTGGTCATGGTCAGGACCATGTGGTTCAATGAAACATGTGAGAAGCCTTGGAGGAGACAATTATGGAATGCATTTTCAAGACAAATGTGTCTATTATAGGAAGTATTTTAAAATATCAGACATGTTAAATGCTTTTAATTTGAAGAGCCTGGCAGGATGCTGCAAATCAGTTACATTTCACAATGGAAAACTTGCTGCTGCGTAACAAAAGCTCAGTGATTCAGCCAGAGCAGTCCTGAATTTCTCTGTACATGTTGCAACAAGCCCATATATTGTGTGAGCTGAGAAAATACTGAATTCCTGGAGTATCTCTTTCCTGGGAGGAGATGAACCCAGCTGTTTTCTTCTGAAGAGCACTCTGGTCTAATCCAATGTTGTGTCTTGATGCTTGTTTTCTTTCACACATACCCTTTTTTGATGCTTAGAACAGGAACTTGCACTTGTCTGCTGGTCTATCATAACCCAAATTTGTTAGTTCCAGGACACACTGAAACGACACTCTTTTCTTTCTCCTCCAAAAGACATTAAGGAAGGATGAACAGAGGTAGGTTTACATTTACTAGATGTCCTCCTGAGGTCCTTTCCGATTCGAATTATGATCTTGTGACCCTAAGCAGACTCCCTCATTTGTTTCCATTTAATGTTGAACTTAGGGCAAATGCATTTGGAGCTCTGAACTGGCACTATGATTGTTCTTAATCTGAACAAATAAATAGAAGTCAAGAAGTTTTTTTTTTTTTTTTTTTTTTTTTTAATGCACTGGAGAAAAGAGTGCCACGTGCTCTAGATGTCCCTGCCGGTGCAGGGGGGTTGGACCAGATGATCTCTAGATGTCCCTTCCAGCCTTAACCATTCTGTGATTCTGTGAAAGAGAAAGCACTGCTAAAAGAAAAAAAAAAAAATCAAGAGAAAAAAAAAAAAAAAATTTTTGACTTTTTTTTTTTTTTTTTGAAGGCCCGGGAGAAAAGCGTGCCCCGCGCTCTAGGGGCCCCTGCCTGGGCAGGGGGGTTGGACCAGATGATCTCTAGATGTCCCTTCCAGCCTTAACCATTCTGTGATTCTGTGAAAGAGAAAGCACTGCTAAAAGAAAAAAAAAAAAATCAAGAGAAAAAAAAAAAAAAAATTTTTGACTTTTTTTTTTTTTTTTTGAAGGCCCGGGAGAAAAGCGTGCCCCGCGCTCTAGGGGCCCCTGCCTGGGCAGGGGGGTTGGACCAGATGATCTCTAGATGTCCCTTCCAGCCTTAACCATTCTGTGATTCTGTGAAAGAGAAAGCACTGCTAAAAGAAAAAAAAAAAAATCAAGAGAAAAAAAAAAAAAAAATTTTTGACTTTTTTTTTTTTTTTTTGAAGGCCCGGGAGAAAAGCGTGCCCCGCGCTCTAGGGGCCCCTGCCTGGGCAGGGGGGTTGGACCAGATGATCTCTAGATGTCCCTTCCAGCCTTAACCATTCTGTGATTCTGTGAAAGAGAAAGAACTGCTAAAAGAAAAAAAAAAAACTTATTTCAGTGAGCTCTACACCAGTCCCGAAGCACAAACATGATTTTTATTTTTGGCTTCCAGAACTTTGTCTCTGCACACCTATTGCTCCCTTAAAATGGTTCTAATTAGGTCTGTGACACTTTTGGATCTCAAGCTTTTGATTTGACAGCTGTACTGATGTGATCATGCCAGAGCCTGGCCAGTATTACCTGATCTACAATATTGCCTCATTAAATGGGCAATAATGGCCAGTCATGGATCTGTTTACCAAAATCAGTTACACTTGCTTTATTTTGTGTCAAGAGTACATTTAATCCAGTTCAAATGGATTTCAAGACTCCTGGCTTTTTGAAGATTCTCCTTTATCTGGAGTAATAAAATCAAAAAGCAAACAATAATAAAATCAAAATTAGGGGTAGGAAACTTTCAACACTGGTTCCTTAATGGTATGGGGTTTTATTTTAAAGTAGGTGTTATTCCACCACTGTACTTCTCCACACCAGAACACTTCTCAACCCTTCCTATAAGTGCTATGTGCATCACTCAGTGTTGCACATAAGCAGCATCCCATCTCTGTGCCTTGTTCCCACCTAATTCCAAGTTAAACAAGTTAAGAGGAAGGGAAATGTATGGAAATAAACAAGCAGCTGATTTTTAGTTCTACCGCTCCCAACACCCAGACATGATTCTCAGACTTTTCAAAGCTGAAGAAATTAGACTTAATTGTTTCCCCTTCCTCTTTTGCCTTGCCCAATGCGTGCTGTCACTCAGAACAGCTTGTGGCCCTTCGAGGTATATTCCCTTTTCCCTCGAGGGAACACTCGAAATGTAATTTCTTATATCTAGTCCTGAATTGTGAGGAAAAATTTGAAGAGGGTAGAGCTTCTCATTAATGAAATCTGCAAAATGAGGCACCAGTTTTAATGAGGTTACATTTAGTAGATGTTCTTTGAAAGCATAACAGCTAGAGGCAGACTCCCAACTCAGGATAAACAAACGGTTTCCACAACAAAAATTCCTGTTAATGTTTAGGCAAGACATAAATATTCCTGAAGAAATGAAAATGCACTTTTTTTTTTAAAATATACTTTCTTCAAAATTATTTTAATAGCTCAGATAACTAAATATTGTCAAACTTTAGACAGCAATCATTAGGAATCCATGAATACTACTGCTTTAGGAACCAGTGCAGCCAGCACCGTTTACAATAAACCTTCATGAAAGAGCTTTGTGATTTCTCACTGCACTGAAGGCTGCAGTCTTGGGCTTCCAGTTGCCACACATTTTGCCTATAATGTGCCTGATAATGTTCCAGCTGTGTGCACGTCGTTCATCTGATTAAGGACACCTCACCTTTTACTGTGAGGTGTCTTTTACTTTGGCTGAATGACTGAAGGTGGATGGGTAAGGATTGCTTTGCAATATGAGACTTTTTTTGGCACACTGATGAGGCTATGTTTTGGCTGTAGTACTTCTAAGACTGGAAAAGCACATAGGCAAAGAAAGTAGGGCAGCTTTATTAAGGGCATTATGGAATCATGAAGCTAATACTGTACACATCAGGCTGCGTCCCACATACTGTATGTGGGACACCGTCAAGGTGTGTGACTGACTGTGCTCCCATTGTTCCAAAAAGAAACAGGACGAAGGAGGGCACTGAGGAAAATAGCGCAATTACAGGGAACATTTGGGTAAGTTTGGCCATCAGAGGCATAGTTTTTATCACTTACCATGAAAAGCTAGAATCACTTTATTTGCAATTGCAAACCACTTTGCAAATCCAGGTTAACACATTTGCATTCAATCTTTGGACCCAATTCGATTTTATTCCCCAGAGAAATAGATCTCAAATGTAGCAAATAAAGACTGTGATTGAGCAAGAACCAAAGAAAAGTCGAAATTAAGCAGGAAGCACTTGCCATGAAATCACTTGCATGAAGACATGCAAAGATGCATATCTTGAAATGAGAGGTGCTTGTCTTTCGTTTTATTTATTTACATGAAAAATACAGACCCTTCAGAACGCAGTCAAGGGAAGGAGAACCTCCGCAACTTGCATGCTGGAATGTGATATTTTTGTCTTTTTAATCGTTTTAGATTTTAATCATTTCAGATATCTGAGTAGAGAATCACTGCACCGTTCATCTTGGACATGAAATGGCTAAGAATTAAATTATGACTCATTTTCACGAGAATTAGGGAGGAGGAAATATTAGCTCTTTTCCCACAGCTAAGTCCTGGTAAATGCCTTAAGCCTAAATTCAAAATAGTCTCATGTGGATGCAAATTCTTCTCTTCCCTCTGTTAAACTCTCTGAAGTGCAGATGCAAGGCTTTACAATTCGGCAGCTATTCCTTTCATTTGAGGCAAACAAATCCGCCCCGAGGTGGTTCCCCTCCATCAGATTTACCACATAGTAAACTGTCGGCAAATAAGTTTTAGCAGCCTGAATGTAGTCTTCTATTTCCCTTTATTGCCTAGACACTACATGTAGTGATATTTGATTGGGATGTTGAGGGCTGCCAACACGCTTTACCTTCATTTTGCAAAAATGCAAAAGCGATTACAAGCAGTGTCTTAATCATTCAGTGGCAACAGCTGAGATTACAGGGGTCAGTAACCTACATGCAGGGCAGCATCGTCTCAGAGGGATGGGGCTGCCCTCGGAAGAGCGGCAGAGCCAGAATCCTGAAATTCCTGAAAGCAGATCCAGCTGCAGGGAGCTGAGCAGTGTGAAACTCGCCCTTCTGCATTCAGGGGAGTCCTGATCTCTGCCTTTGGGCTGGCTTTGGTTCAGTACCGTGTATGGGCAGGATGCGTATGCTGGAGTGATTCTGCAAGTGAGAGGAAAGGAGGGAAGGAGCAGACGAGCCCAAGCTGAGGGTCCCCTTTGGAAATAACTCGCCCTTTGCCCCAGCTGACCTGACTCATTAAGGCTCTATCCCTTTTCATCTCCCAGCCACCGAGGTTGCCAGCCTCCAGCTCTAGTCCTTTTTTTCACCCTTCACATCCCAGTGGATCCTATTTCTCTGCAGTCCCTAGAAACTGCTCCATGAAAACACGGGGCTCTCTGGAGCTTTACTGGTGCAATGCACATGGTGGCTTCAGGGATGCATCTCTGGAAAGTGAGCTCTGAGCGGAACATAAATGGGACAAAACGAGGGTAGCGAGATGCACGTTTGCAGAGGGGAAAGGCCCAGGAGAATGGCAGAGTCCCTAGCATGGCAGAAACATGGGAGGGAGACACGAGAGTAACAGCAGATTTGTGAGGGAGGCCTAGGAGCGAGCGAGAGTGAGCTGAAATCGTTGCCACCAGCAGCGCGGCACGGTTACCAGACTGCCTTCCCCCTCTCCTTCATGACCATAGAAACGTGTGAGTTTGCTACCGTCTGGGTGATTTATACCCATGGGTTTTAGACGATCTATTTTAATTCTTTAAGAAGAGAGCAAATGACCTTGATTAAGATTATCTTTGATTCCTCTTTTGTGTCTGCACTTAGGGTATACTATACACTCAAATACTTACATTTTTATTCAGTGCTTAATGTTTACCTCTTATTTTATTAGAAAATGGCAAATCACATTTCATACTTACGTAGTAATTCTTTTTTGTTTTTTTCTTTGGAGTTACATTAATCTGCCTCTAGATAGAAATGAGGCTATAATAACATACAAAAAAAAGGCAGTATTGTTTTTCATTATTAAATAAAGTCTTAGACATTTTGGATACACAATAAGAAAAATGGGTCAAAACATGTTTTGTATTTAAAGTTAACTGAATTATTATTCAAAGTCAATTGTAGTACATCAAATAAGCTGTTAACCAGTGGTTAGACAGTCTAGAACGAGTAGATCTCAGATCCTCATGTCTGTATTTATTCATGGACTGGGGGTAGGAAAAAGAAATTTCCATTTTTTTTTAACCTCTGATTGGTTTCTTGTTTGGAATGCACAAGACTGAGCTAAACTGAAAAAAAAAGTAAATGAAGGAAATATATTTTCTTCAGTTGCAGTCTCCAAGTGACAAAAAGGTGGTTCCTCATGTCAGCAAACAGCTATTTTGGGAGATTACTTGTTCAGCGCTCTGCTTTTCTTTAAAAGGTTGTTAGCAAACCCAGTACTCAAACCCTGGCAGTCAGGTCTTTCCTCTTCCTCACAAGCAAACACCCTATTTTGTGGGCTGCATGAGTGCAATCATCTTAGGAAAGATGCAAATACTGCATGGGGGTGGGAGGACTTTGCTGGTAGGGAGAAGCCGAGCGCTGCGGGAGCCCAAATGCCAGAAAAATCTCCTGGAAGGTGGGAGAAGAGATTTCACACTCCTACAGGGCAAGTGAGAGGGTTGAATTTGATTATTCCACAATCTGGAGTAATGCCCTAACTGCAGAGTTTGTGGATGGAAGGGAAAATACCAATCTCCTCGAAACTTGCTTTGCATGGGCTGAGAAAAACACAGGCGTGATGTAGCCCCTGCGCTCAGAGCAGGCTCTATTGCAGCACTCTGTGCACCCTGCTGGGATCTGCACACAAGGTGAGCAGCTCAGCTTTGTCAGAGGGTGCATGGCAAGCAGCAAAAACCTGGGAATTAAGAATGGTGATCACAAATCCGGAATACCTCATTTATTTCGACAAGGAAAAAAAACAAGAAAAAAAAATCCAAAGACTGTTTTGTGTAGATTCACCACAGAGTTTTTATTTGCAGCCAAGTACGATTAGGGATGTTTATTATTTGTGTTTTCCCCATTCTGTCCTTGCCTTCACGTGTAACCGTTTCACTTTGCTTTTGAATTGCAGTGCCTCCATGAACCACCTTCTAATGTTCTACAGAGCAGTAGTAGTTCCCAGAACAGAGGTTAAAAAACACCGACCTCAGAGACTCAGCCACTGGAAATCTGACAGCAGAGGAAGCTTTGTAGCACAGAAAGCTAAAACTGGATTTTGTGACTGCCAAAAATATTAAACTTAGGCAGTCATTCCTCTCCTAAATCTAGCACAGTGTATTTTCCCATGTCAGCACATCCCAAAACAAAAAACAGATCTTCTGAGCTCCAGCCCAAAACCTATCCACCAGGCTATGATTACTGCCTCTGCATTAATTTTGCAGTCCCAAGTCAGGTGGAAAAAGCACCGTTTAAAAGTCTTATAAGGCCAGCGAAGCCTTCCTTATGACATTAGGAAGCTGCCAAGGCATCCTCATCACTCACTCCTGACTGACTACATGTTTACTCCTCTTGGACTTTACTTGATTTGTTACACAGCTGGCTTGCACATGATTCGGACTGTTGGACCTTCTTATCTGTAGAGTTTGGGCTATTGGCTACTTCCCTCTGCTGGACAGAATCAAGTATTAGTGCTGGAAACACAGTATAACCTACCGAGAAATTCCTAGTGAGGTCAAGGAGACTTCTGGAGGTCCCAGTTAGGTTGTATTCAGCACTTGATGCTGATACTGATACTTGATGTTAAAGCTCAGTATAGGATAAAGTAAAGTAAAGCAAGATGCTTGATTTCCAGTCTGTTACCACATGAAGATTGAACCTGCTGCCCAGGAAAATGTTTTCAGCCTTGGTGCTGTGCTTACTTACTTGATTGAATACAGAGACTGCCTGAATGCTCACACATCTCAGAAGGAGCAGTAAACTGAGTTTTAAATAGTTCTAAAAATATAAGATAGCCTCATTTCCTCTCATATCACAAGACATTGAACATTTCCTTGGACATTTCTCCTCTGTCTTCCTCTAATCCCATTCAGATGAGTCTGTGTTCTTAAGGCTATATATTTCCTTAGGCCAATCCAACAATTTGCAAGTAATGCCACATTAAGTAGTTTGCAAATTGTAGTTTACATGGCAAAACTGTGATCTGGACAGCTTCTGTGCCTGTAACTGAACAGTTGTTCAGTGCTTCAGCAACTGACTTGTGAAAGCCTGGCTCAAATAGATCGATGTTTTACATTCAGTTCATCTTCAAGACTGGGAGCTTTGCCATGCCCAAAATACCAGCATATGTAGATATATATGTATATAAAATCTTTGGTAGGAGGAGAAGTCACTAAGCAGAGATAACATAGTGAGGGCAGATATTGCATTTTAACCTCACAAGTCTGCTGATTTGCCTGAGACAAATCAGAATTTAAGCAGACAGTGTGTGATTGAAAATTTTCTGTGCTCTTTACAAAGACACAAAGGAAGGAGAGAGAAACAGTATTTGCTACCATAGGAAACGGAAGTGAAGACATTCAGAAGAAAAGTTAAGTAAGGAAAAAAGTAGGGATTTTGACAAAACTTCACAATCGTCCACCAAAAAAAAAAAAAAAAAGATGGGATAAAACAGAGAAAACAAGCACCAAATGGTCATAACCTACCTGGAGAACTGGTGTGACATTTGCTCACTTTTAGCTACACAGGAAGCAAAACTCCAAACAAGCTCTGGCAGAACTGAGTGTTTGGGGCAACTTGTCCCTCCAGGAATGCACAGTGGCTTCAGTGTCTCACAAGCAGCTTTTCCAGTTATCAGAAGAGTCATGGAAAAATGCTAAAATGGTTCTTTTTAATTATTCACTGGAAGCTTTTCACATTGTTCATCACAGAAGTCCTGTCAAATCTCACTAATCTCCAGGCTAAGTTGGACTCTTTGCCAGTTCCCTGGGAAAGAAGAGAGATTCGTCCTTGCTGCCAGTGAGTTGCACTGCAGACAATTTCTCCAGTTTAGATCATTTCTCATCCCTGAGGGCTTTTTCATCCCTTACGCTCCCACTGGCCTCCCCAGCTGCAGAAGCCCTGTGTTGTGCACCTCATTCTGACATCCCCAGCAAAGCAGACTTCAGAGGCTCTCCAGGCTACCAGAGCCAGCTGATAGCAATCCACTTCTTTCTAGAATATGTGATTTCTGATCAAAAGCCAACAGCTTGATTGGCAGGAAAAGCCTGAAAAAAATGCAATTATTGTGGAGAAATGTGAAGCTATAACATTATCAGCAATTTTGTACAGTGAGATACAAAAGTGCAAAAAGACTAAGCAGTGCTTTGAAAACCATATGCTTTCCCAGGGAATGGTGGGCAGTTTTTAATACACTGATTGGATAGGCAAATTTGTCTGATTTTAGTTCATGGTGTGAAATGACAGAAACTGCTAGACTGATACCCAGGGGAAAAAAAAAAAGAAAAAATAAGGCATTTCAAGTTGGATATCAGAATCACAGAGGATCTAATACTGCTGGGTTAATGCAGCCCAAACTCTTTCATGGCAATCTGCCTGTATTAGGGTTGCAGAATATAAGTCAAATTCAGAAGCAGGAGAGTGAGATCAATACAGCTCAGAGGAACAATTAGCATCTCCAGGTTTCAAGAACATCCTTCATTTGTCCTCCAATTTTTTCTTTGTCTCTGCTGCTACAGCTCAGTCATTGCCAGCACTGATTTTTCCTGCAAGTTAAGAAGCAGGCTGCAAGCATGGGGAGCAGTCACACCACACACACCAGAATTCTATATTAATTTTACACAGGAAAGCAACTTTTAAGCTTAAATACAGGTGGTTTCTTTCATTCAGATGAGAGATTTACTTGAGTAGCAGATGTGATTTTTTAAGTAAACTCTCTTTTTATTATCCTCACAAATATATTTGCTTAAAATACAGTACATATTCTTGTAATATAGTCATGTCAGGAAAAATAAAAGCTGCAATAAAGATTCATTTTCAAAAAAACGTCAAATGCTTAGACCAGTGTCTTGAACAGAGAACCAGCTCCAGCATCGCTCTTTGCTCCCTCTTCCCAAGTGCTCCCCACAAACATTTAAAATAACAAAGCCTCAGTCCGGATGTGGAATGTGAGGATTTTGCTTGGCTGTCTCACCTCTCTCAGGCTGAAAGGTGAGGGATGTTAGAGGAAGAGGCTGTGCCCAAGCGATGCTCCCTCTGCAAATGGGCAGGATGCCAGCCCCAAAGCTGAAAGCACCTCTGGAGGCATGCGTACAGATAGCAACAGGGATGGGAAAATACAGGATGGGAAAATACCCTGCTCATGGCCTTGTTGGCCCTGGAGTGAAGACATACCCTCAGGATATCTAAAACAGGGAATAGGTGTCCATTTTTGAGTTCCTTGCATGTTGATTTTACTCCACGTCCCTTCACCAGCCAGGGATGAGCTGCCCTGAGCAGTGCAATATGCTCACGATGTTTGAGGACAGGGTGCTTTAGGGCTCGTACGTAGCCTACCAAGCCAGCGTCACCTGTGGCAGTGGCTGCTCCAAGGAGCCCTGGGCCTCCTCTCGCAAGACCATCTCTCAGAGCAGTGTGAGTTAAAGCTCTGCCTCTGATGCCTCCTCACCTACTCGCAGACTCCCTGCCCGGCACCCAGCTGGCACCCACTGTGGTCCCAAGCAGCCCCGCAGCCTCCCACACATGGGAACGAGTCCCACAGCTTCTTTAAAAAAGGCACTATTCACCTGACAGGGCTCCAGCTGTGCAAATTCTTGCGTACCTGTCCAGTGCTATTTATCTAGCTGGGCCAGTCAAAGTCACCAGACTACATGTATAAGAGACTACACAAGAAATGCATGGATATTGAAAGAGCAGGAGATTCGTTTTTCTCCAAGCTGTCAATTTCTCTGTTTCTTTGGGAAAGAGTCCTGTCTATATAGATAAGTGCTGTAAGTAAAATAAAACAGCGGGGAGAGGGAGAGAGGAGTTACCATACCCATTTCCAGCTTCAGCCTGTGCGATCCCTCAGCCAGAGTCCACTTCTTTTCACATGGCTGCTGTCTGAGATCCAGCATGGACGCTGTGGCAATGTATTTACTGTGATTCATCTAAAATCTAACATTCAATCAAACCTGGTAAGAGCAATCTTATTGGTAGGTATTTTTCATTCACTACATGACCTGAGCAGAGTCACCTTTGCTTTTTTTCCCCCACATAATCTCTTGTCTAAGTTTATAGCTTGTTACAGTGGTTCCACAATGCTGCACCCATCATATCATTTTCTGATCCTGAAGAAAGAAAGAGTATTTGCTTTTGTTGACTGAATTTCATTTCTCCCCAGAGACAGTGTGCTGGCACTTGTGTGCTTGCTTGTTCATTGATACAAAAAAAGGCTTTTGAGATGAGCAGCGGTAAGGGAGCAGGATCTCCATCACGAGCCAGTTTTCCAGAGCACTTTACCCTTTATAAAAATTCACTCTTTTCAAAAAAATAGGTTATCTTTATTGATACAGTTGGTACAATAGGTCCCTCCAGTTGACTCAGTGAGCGTCGGTGAGGCAGCCCTGGCTCCATGCCCAAGCCCAGCTGGCCAACAGGCTGCACGTATAGTCCCTATAGGCACCCACACAGGCACACATACACAACCTGTATGCACTGGTGGCCACACAGATCAGCACACACATGGGTGCCAGCTAGTCTGGTTGCTCATTCACAGCCAACTCGCACCAACATGTGACCCGGCTGCTGGACACGTGGGCCTTAAGACCCATAGTCCCACATCAGAGACCTCAGCACACGCGTGCACAAAGCATAGACATCCCCTGACCCAGGAAAATCACCAGACATGGGATTTCTTAAGAAAACAGGACACACTGCACTGCACAGGGCATGGCCAGGCAAACGTATTGCCCAGTAGCCCATTCCCACGCTACCGGCTCCTTTCTTCCTCCTATCCCCCTCTCTTCTCCCATGCTTGTTCTTCCCCACACCACTTCCAACTCACACTCTCTTTCACTGCTCACACTCACTTTCACTGCTTTTGCTTCCTGCCCTAAGCGTCCACAGTAAATCTTGTGCAATCTCAAGGTGCTTTTCCTAGCATCCACTAAGGAGTGCCATGACCCTGGAGCAGTAACGCTTCCTCCAAACATCTCCCTGCTCCAAGGAGGATGTTATTTGTGTTTCCCCACTACCACTGGGCCTGTACACTCTTCTGCATGTCTGGAGACCAGCCTTTTTTTCACAAAACCTTACAAAGGTGGCAAACCAAAGGTTCAAAAAATACCAGGGGAGAGGCAAAGGAATAGATTATTCCAGAGGTGACACCAATAAAACGCACAGGGAAGAGCCATTTAGGGAATGCTCATGAAGTTCTCAGCTTCAGAGCTTCTTCCAGTAGTTAAGGGGAGACAATACAGCCCATAGGAATAAAGTTTAACCCTCACGACTATAGAGTATACAGTGAGCCAGATAATACACTTTTCTGTAGTACAAACTGTTTTCCTTTCAGTCTCCAGTCCCTTCCTTCCTTCCTTCCTTCCTTCCTTCCTTCCTTCCTTCCTTCCTTCCTTCCTTCCTTCCTTCCTTCCTTCCTTCCTTCTCTCTTTGTTATGCTTCCAGCAGCAGCAGGACTAGAAAACCTGCTTCCTTGCATTCCCTGTGCACTACCTTGTGCAATACTCCCCTATCCAGATCCTGGATGGACAAACTTGTAAGTCAAGGGGATGTGTGTGTCATTTCCCATGCAGAAGGGCTCAGAAAAGTTTCTTGACCAGAAAAAAAGCATGGAGATCACTCTGAGATCTTCCTTGTAACAAAACGGTGTGTGTCCTCTAAGACAGGTGGGGAAGGCACTTGGTCTGATCCTCAAGCCAACCTGGGGCTTCAGACTGACATTGCCCCAAACTGAGTCTCACGGGATGCTGGAGCAAATGTGGAGTTTCCCCCAGGCCTGCTTGAGCTGCCACCCCTTCACTCGGGAGACGTGGGATGGAGGGTGACTCAGACCTTCCATAAACACAACCACTTTGTCCACAGTTTTGAGTGGACTGGTTTGTATTGGCTTACCTGTGCATATCAACTAAAGTAAGTCCACCCACTGTCTCTTCCTCAGAAAAAAAACTCTAGGAATGCCTATTGCCTCATTTTCTCCTGTTCCATAAATTTCAGAGCAACCTCAGGAACAAAAATACCTTCTCCCTGGGTCTTCTCTGCAGGGAAAGATTTGAGTCTTCGAATTCTTTTTTTTTTTTTTTTAGGTCTGCAAATAGATTTGCAGCTGACTACAGTTTTCTGTCTTATCTATCTTGTTTTCAGAGATTTCATTTGGAAAGCTAAAAACTAAGGACAGAAGGACAGAAACTCAGGCTTGATCAGCTGACATAGCACTTCTCAAGTCAGCATTGCTTAGCCAATCTTCTCACAGACACCTTTCTCCCAGGGCAACAGTACTTCACAGCACCTCAGAAACACTAGTAAGATATTTCACACATCCTTTTCTTTTTCTTAATAATTTTTCTTTTCTTTCCCCTTCCCTCCAAAGATGCAAATATAAAAATACAAGATTCATTCTACCTCTCAGCAATACTAAATCTGAATATTAATTTGTAGCTGCATATCAAGAACCTGTTTGAGAAAGAATGAGAGAATAATGATTAGAGAGAGAGCACAACACTTTCATGGTGTTGCCATCTTGGATTTTAAACCAAGATGTCAATTAAAGATTTGAATGAGGTCAATTGAAATGACCCAGCTAAACAAGATTCAATTAATTTTAGGCTGACCTCTCTTATCTTATCCTTCTTCCAAAAACCTTCTGTTCCTTCTGTGCACTTATCACTTTTGGAGAAGAAAAGAAAAATGGGGATTAATTAGGTCTTGCTTAACAAGGTTGCTTAAATAGCTAATCCTTTCCATTCCCTCCTTTTTTATTTACATATAAAGCATACCTCTTTTTATGGTTTACAGGAAAGGTTTTGAATGCTTTTAACATTCTCTTTTATCACGCTGTTAACTCTGATAATCTCCCAGACACCACTGTGAGAAGAAGGCTTAGCTTCTATAGGTGACACCACATATTATTTTCACATACCACCTTATTTCATCTTTCACCACCTTATTTTCACATAAGGAATACTCTTGATTAATGTTCTGATCCTGAAGGAAGTCCTGTGGCATATACACACAATCAAATACAATCAAATACACCTAACAAAATCTACGATTGTTTTCTTTCTCCTTACAGCATACCACTCCCTAGTGAATTTGTCCGTCTGCTGGTTAACAGCTAAGCAAAAGGTGAATCACTGCAGGCGATGGCCACCTCTGTCTCAAGAAGGCTGTAGCTTTTTATCACTGTCTATAGCACAAATTTGGTGGATATGGGAATGGGATGCACAGAAATGAATGGCTTATCCACTGATAAGTTGAAAAAATATATATATAAGAAAATAAAATACTGAAGAAAGCATAAATGAAACTGCCTGTTGCTGCGTTCATATGGCTGCATGTGCTGAATGCATGGCAGAGGCTGTATAATATTTATGCAACTAAACCCCGTTATTTATATAAACAGCAGATCGTAGGTAGTTCGTGTTGTTCAGAACTGTTCTGGATACTTTCAGGTGACACCATGAAGAACTAGAATGGTTTCACAGTATGTGGCTCCCATTCTCATTGCTGGTTCATGTGGCCAGAATAGTCCTAAAAAGCGTGGTCGTCACTGGAGTTCATCTTGCCTGTGACCTTGTGGGGTTGAAGGCCGATATTTATCCATGTCATGACAAAGCAAACAAGAATAATGAGCAGTTAGACTGTAGTGGAATAGGAAAAAAATAATGGCAGTCTGTGCACATGTAGGACAGAGGTACTGGGGACTCTCTTATGTCACTTCTATATCGAAACAGAAACAGAAGTGAGCAAAAATTGCTGACTTACCTACTGTGGTTACCACAGAAAGAAAAAAAAAAACAGCTTTCAGCAAGGGAGTGGCTGGAAAGAAATAACCAACACAAGGCAAATATCTTGAAAAGGGTTAGAAAAAGGTTATGAAATACTTGGGGAGAAACACATAAAACATGGAGACAATCTTTCCTGTTCAGGAGGATTAAGGTGATAGTCACACATATGGGAGCAAACCTGGAGGCGGTTCCTTACTTGATGCAAATACTGCCTAGGACCTGATGGTGCTGCAGGACACACGCAAAGGACACCTTGCCTTAAAACACTAATTGATAACCCTACGGTTACTTCTGTGTTGCACCACAGCGCCTCGTGGTCCCACACCAGGTCTAGGTGCCCGTCATCCTTGCCACCAACCACTGAGACCTCTTGGAGCCGTCTAGTATGGTTATTAACGGCCCACCTGCAACGTGTCCTCAGAACACAGCACATGCCTGTTCCTTTATATGGCGGGAGGAATCTCAGCAGAGAGAAATTTCAGTCCAGAATTTAAAAGCATTTACTCTGCTTCTGCTGCTCTTCATGCTTTTTCTCTCCTGCTGGTGTGTATTTTTCTGCCCTGCTGGCTATGGTGCTGTATACTAATAGAGCCGGACTAGCCCCGTACCCAGAGGAAGTTACATTCAGGTTTACTGGGGAACAGAGGAGGGGGCGAGGGGATTGCAGCACATAATCCTCCCATGTATGGGATGCTTACATGTGAACAGCAGATATCTGATTCCAGTTATTTCCTTCTATTATTACACCACCTTGGAAGAAACACATCCAGCATCCTCTCTCCAATGATACAGCACAATGGCATTTAAAGCTCTGCTTTTTCTATGGCTCTTAGATGTGCTTGAAAAAAAAGGTAGCTCTCCCTAAATCTCTGTCCCACGGGAGAAAACCTGTTTGACCCTGCACATTGCATGCAGGTCAGTTTTGCTTCTTGTTGTAATTTGGATTAAATTGTGCAAGCCTGAGCTGATCTTCAAATGCAGTTAGGAGGTGACTTCCTTCAAGCAGCGTACAAGAGCGGCAGGAGGGTTTCATTTTCCTCTCAGGAATCTGCTTGGATACACAGATGCACTGGTTCAACTCTTCCAGAATGGAGATCAAGGGTTTTTTAAGTACCACACGGCCCAGCTTAGAGGCAGGTAAGCGCTGTGGGTCTTCGGTCGTCCTCCCCGGCGCAGCTCCTTCTTGCCGGGTCTGTGTTGCTCTGCTCCTCATGCGAGCGGCACTGCCGCCCTCTCTTGGCTCCGCATGCAGTCCAGCCGAGGCTGCCGAGCCCTCCTCTTCTTCCTTCCCAACCTCACCGCCTTTTCAGCACTGCTGGGAGGAATAAAACACTAATAAAGACAAGGAAACCCTGCAAGACCACAGTCAGGATGCGAAGGTGCGCAGGGAATAATGTGCTTTATTGTGTTATTGAGCTCGGGTACAAACTGAAGCAATTTGGAACAGAGATATGGGGCATTTTCTATTTTGAGGATTAAAATGTGCATTTTGGTGATTAACGGGTATTTTGATGATTAAAAAAGTACTAACATCAGGAAGTTCTGCTCTTCATTCCTAATTGCATTTTTAGGGTCACAGGAATGACATTTCCATTCACCACTATTCTTTTTGCTGGACTATTCACAGTAATAACTAAACATTTCCTCAACATTATGGTTCCTTATAGAAATGACTCAAGCTGTATCCACAACAGCTTGTGAGACTAGAAAAGAAAAGATGAGAAATGAGTGCAGGCGGTATCATGCAATGTCCAGAAAGACTGGGTGACACTTTTCTAATGACAAAACAACACATCCCAACAACGACAATTTGCAGGAGCTCACCTCCCCAGTATAGCCTGTTACTTTCCCAAATCCAAATTTACTGGGCAAATCACACCACCGATTGTAAGAAAATATATCATGGTCCTACCATAATTATTCTCCATAGATTTTTTTTTTAAATAACATAGAACTAAAATGAGGACAGGCTACCAGCAATAAAATGGTTTTAGACAATTGTTACTTCTGTGGTGGGGAACACATTATACAATGTCCTGTATAAGCACCTAGTAAAAGACAGGAGGGTAGGAGAGAGGCAAGCTGTGTTTGTGGTAGAAGATAACGGAACATTATCTTCACTTCACAGTTTCAGAAGAGAGGCATAGGAAGCATAAAAAGAGCATCTGGAGTCACTGGTGCCACTGGATCAAGCTGGAGATGCGGCACCAAAGCACGGGCACTTTGACCTCCTCCAGCCTGGCTTTTCAAGGAAATAAGAGACATCCAGATGTCTTGGTGCCATTATTGTAATTTGCAATTTTTACTGGAGGGACCCTGGAGAAGCAAAGATTTTCTTCCTTCTGTAGTAACCGCCTGAGGGTTCCCCTACCCTTTTTTTCCCAGGTAATTAAATTTTTCAGCCGGGAAGCATGACTGCAATGCCAAGGAGAGAGGAAACCTTGCACCACAGAGCAATAACTGCTCAGTACTGCAGGCCGGGGTAGCTTCCGCAGGGACGGACCCGCAGGCGAGGATGACAGAGCCAACAGCTCCCAGCGCAGTGAGTGACAGAACTAGGACACGGCAAATTGCACTTCCGAAGCCTGCAGCAGAATGAGAGCTAAGGGAAACGCTCTGCATTAACAGTAGAGTCATGTGCCCTTTTCCTAGAACAACAGATAAGTAGGACAGCACATGACTATTTCCTTTTTTTCTTAAGCTGTTTCACTTTAAACACTTTTCCTTCCTCCTCTCGTTCTTCTTTGCTAGTCCTTTAAACAACAACATCTTCTTTCTTCTGCTTGTAATAGTAGTGGACATCATCCTAAATAATTGTACTCTTACAAATACGTGCTGCTGTAATAGTGTATTAAATCAAAGGGATTTTGTGAGCTGTGAGTCACGGTAATTGAAACAACAGCTTGGGGTGTGACATCTATTACTAACTTGTCCCCTCCTGGGTTCATTGCAGCAATTGCCCCTCAGTTCATGCTTGCCAAATTAGATGGCTCCGTGCCATGCCCATAAGGACACAAGCGAAGCACCCCTGTCTGCAGAATTATAACCCCTATAAAATCTGTGCTCACATATTCCCCGTACAGCATTCCCAGCTTGCATGTGCCCACTGCTGCCCCAGTGGGAGGTGCTCAGGACCCTTCTCACATCTCAGCCAGAAGATACGGTTTGAATAGATGAGCCTTAATTTGAGAATTACTTCAACAATTAATTTTCGTTAAAAAAAATCACTCTCGCAAAATGTTATATATAATTTGAATCGCAGCGTGAAGTTGCACTGAAGCTGTGACACAGCGAATTCACCACAGATGTAATAATCTTAATGAGACCAACCTCAGAGGAAAAAAGATCTTCAGAAGAAAATTGGAAAGAAAACTTATAAGAGTGTCTAAAAAATTACCCTAAAAGCATAAGCAGTCTAGAGAAAGGATATTAATCTCTATTTCTGAATGGCTCTAGAGAATTCTATAGTATAGACAGATTAATCTATTTAGTGATCTAAAATCGCATAAATGTTGTTACAAAACCTCTACTGGATTTTGACTACAGCATTGTCGTAAGAGTCTGATTTACCTGAGACTAGAATTTCAGACAGGTTTTTGCATGTTTTCAATAGTACCTCTCCTGTACTCAACAGGATATTTACAGTAAGTGTCCAGAAACAAGAGAGGTCACAATACAAAGCATGTTTAAAACCTTAGAATGGATTTTATCATTTTGTAGCTTTTTTTTAAGATTCAAAGAAAATTGATAACAGGGATGTCATTAACAGGCCCAGCATTTATAGATGTGCCTGTGATTATTTCTTTCTATAGTCAAGTTTGAATCTGCTACTACAGGGATTTTCATCAACCTAAGCCAATGGAAATGTCACTGTGGCTCAATACTGGTAAGCACGATCTTTCAAAGGGGAAATACAAGCTTTGAAGTGACCAACAAAATGGAACAGTTACATAGTTTAAAGTTAACTCAATGTAGTTCCAAAAAGAATAGTTAAAAGTTCCTTTAAGTACAACAAAACGGGATATATTTTATAGGAATGTGATTTCTGTGCATAAAGTATAAGTTATGTTTTAAACCTAATTCGCCATAATTTTATGTTATACAATTAACAAAGGTTTGATACAATCAATGGTGTACAAATCCCCAAATAAAATTCTGAATAATCACTAAATAAAGAATCTTTTCACAACATAAGTAGAGCTACAGTGAAAATCCTAGTAAGCCTCTAAGGGCTATTTAAAAGTTATGTGGAAAAAGGATTTTCTTTCACATGTTTCATGCAACGCTTTTTCACCGCAATGTCAAGACTCTACTAGTTGGGCTTGTGCCGAGGGAGGTGGGAGACAGAGCAGCAGACATGATTTAAGAGGAGAGGCTCAGATGAGAGGTGCTGCTGATGCCTTTTCCGCGCTTGGGTCCTTCGGCACCCCAGCAGTACCAGGAACTCTCCCACCCTCAAGATTTCCAAGTAAAAAGAGATCTGAAGGGCATAACCACCACCACTTAATGTGATAAGAAATTGCTGATGCATTCTGTTGTCCACTAAACCTGCAAGATCAGAACTGCAGGATGTGGATGTTACTCTGTTTGATTCTGGTTATATAGTCCTAGGTTATATAGCCTAACACATATTTTTCTCAATTAATGCATACTGTAAGTTCCTTTTTAAAGAGCACTTTAATACAGCATTACTGAAGTAAAAAAAATCTATTCTTCTGTTCCTCCGATTAAAAAGAAAAATTTTAATATAATCAAAAGACTGTATTTATCTAACAGTCCACTGTAAAGAAATCCATTGAGAAGAGAATAGAAAGGTAAAAAATGCCCCCACCCCCCATACATACAGAAAGGAGACAAAAACAGGCCAAAAAAGTTTGGTTATAAATTTTACTTATATAAAAAGCCATTCTCTTTTAACATCATTCCAGAATAAAAAAGATCTGTTTGCAGTTATACGCTCATGGTCTTATAACTGCAAATGCAAGCAGGTAAGGCATCCTGTAACACACAGTGTGAAAGGCAGGAGACACCATAGTGTTGTAGTTGGCCAGATACTCCTGATGACTTTGTGGATACTTTCTTAATCACCAGTCCTCCCTACTGCATACACATCATTGGCTTATTTTGGAATATAAAAACTGGAAGAGTTAAAATACACTGAAATGTGTATGGAAACAAGGACCATTATCTGACCACAGAACAATAGCTCTGCTGAATCTTTGAAACAAATCTTGAAACAAACAAAAACATCCCTCTCATAATTTTCTTCCCCATTTTTTTTTAAGTTGTCTTAAGATAGAAATCTGTTCCATCCTTTTTCTTCTGCATTCCTGCATCTTCATTCTCAGGTCTCCTTCTTTGGATATTAAGTTGGAAGGTTACTTTTCATGCGTTTTTTCCATCATCTTCAGAGCTAATCTTCCAACCATTAGCAAACTGTTTATGGGGAAAAAAAAATCCAAAACAACAAAAACACCAAAAAAACACATTGTAAGTGTAAAAATAAACAGTAATAAAAAATTGTCAATTCACTATCAAATACTTCGCATATGATGCATAGAAAACAAAAATACATATAAAATATAATTTATTTGATCACAGCTTAATTAAGCAAGAAAAAAAGTTATGCATGTTGGGGGGGGTTAAATATATATATGGTGTTGTACCTGACACCAGCAATTAATCCTGCAGGCATGAATTTTCCAGAGGTGTAAAATCTTGCTCCCATGACAGCAGTCAATGTTCCAGATGTAACTTAAATGAGAAATTAAAGAGCACAGCTAGCAGAGAGGCATGTGGGAGAGAGATGCTTGTTCAGAACTAAAGGAACAGAAATAAGTAGTAATATAAATTAAAGAGTGAACCAAGATTATTTTATGTAGTGGACTAAAAGAGCCAATAAGTTGTGCAAACTTTTGTACGCGTTAGTATAGAAAGAACAAATATTCAAAATGGAGATCTAGTAGACCATACACTCTGTTACTGTTGTCCTCCCTAAATTTCTTTGTTAAAACATGCCTCTTTGGAGACTATAATTAACTTATACTGCACTGCTCTGGAACCAACTCCTTACTAGTGCCCTGGTAAAAATGGTTCAACCTGTGCACATTAGTCTCCCACTTCTTGAAAGAGGGAGATAGCATTTTCTTGCCTTACTTCTAATGTTCTGAGGATTAACTGCTTGGCTGAGGGCTTTGAAAGGTTCTCGTGCTGTGTAAGCGCTAAGCATGGCCAGCCCAGCTCCAGCTCCCTGCTGCTTCTCGCGACACGGGATCAAGGTGCAAGCGGCGTCCATCCTGATTGCTGGACACTGAGGCAGGAGCCAGGCAGCACCTGCGAGCCAGGGGAGTGGGAAAGGCAACACCTGGTAGCCCAAAGAAAGACTGATTGCTACAAAAACTATACAGAAAACATAGTGATGAAATCCTTAGCATGCAGCTGCTATCCGGTGGTAACAGCAGCACATGAAAGAGCAGCTGGAACAAGGATCCCGTTACTGCTTCCTGTGCGCAGGAAGACTGTGACACTGCTGCAGGACCCAGCCCATCTTTGGTCCTAGCAAAGGAACGGGTTCAAGAGCAACTAAGGCACAAATCGTGGCCAAAGGAATACACAAACAAAATGCATACTTGCAAGTACCTAAGTTAGAGCAGTCCAGCAAGCGGCAGACACCAGAAGCTGCAGGAATTATTTACCTGCATATTCTCAGCCTACTTCAATTAAAAGTTATCCTAACTGATTAGTGAATGAGACAAGTTATTTTGCACCTGGCATGGGCTTTATGCACACACAGGTTAAAGCAATGGATGATCCCCTGCTAGACTGTCTTAACTTGGCTGTACCCCTGAGCCCTGTATGGCATACATTTGTCATGTATTTAGGAGATTCATAGCATAGTGCATAGCATTATTTTTTTTTTAAACACAAAAGGCATATTTCATTTTTTGGTAAATGAAGTGAAATAGTAGTGTTTGTTTCAGTTTCTTTAACTGTACGAGCTTCAGTTTATCCTAACACACATTTTCCTTCATAAACAGTATGTTTTTCAGTGTTCAGAAAACCAGTCGTCCTGATGAACAAATATTTTCCCCTCCAGCTGCTCAGAGGAACAAGTTCTAACTATCATCCAAAGCATTTTATGCTTCTTGAAAAGAGGGATGCAGGAAAGAAGGAATATACTGAGGAATTGTTGAGCAAGACACATCAACAAGTGCTTTTTAAAGGTGCATTTTTAAAACATCTTTTAAAATACCTAAATGGTGTTAACTGTTCCTGTTCCAGGCGAAGCAGTGGAGTTTGACCACTAACGAAGATTTTCACTAAGCACAAGTTTAAAGATCAAATTTAAGCTAAAAGTGTAACATCATCAGATTAACTCTTGTGCAGTGACTACTGTGTTTCTATGTACTCACTTCAAATATTCAGTTATTTTAGAGCAAATAAAATCCCTCACAAGTAAATTTCCAAGAGACTTACTCAGAGAAACCCACACATTATTTGGATTCTGTGAGAGTTGATAGGCACCCAGTCCTGCAAAACTTCCAAAGAGAAGGCCAGCAGCTAGAGATGGACCACTACCTGCATAAAGCAAAGAAAGTATTTATTAGAACCTCAAAAAGAAGTTTGTTCATTTGTTTACTTGTTCTGTAGAATATCAGCAATAACAAAAAAATGGGCATTTGCTATTACAAAGCATTTTAGAGAGATTTTAAGTTATTAAGACCATTCTGATCTGAACCAAGAACCATGTTCAAATACTCTTGCACAAGAAACAAATAGCATTCAGGTTTGATTCCTTAACAGCAAAGCTGTCAATATACTTATAATGAAAAGACTAGCAAGAAAAACACAAAAGAATCAGTATTATCTGTGTGTGAAATGAAACCGGCTGTTTCAACAACATGATTTCAGAATTAAAATGGAGGAATTAAAGAACAAAGGAGTGTAAAGAGCAAAGGACGTGTAAGCTGAATAGGCAGAAGGGTATTCAGATGAACAAGATGCTACCAAAGTGGCATGGGGAGTCGAATAAAACATTCCCTCTTCTCTTGAGTATGCCTGAGATTTGATCCAAAGGCCACTGCAGACTTTGGAAGAACATTCTCTGGACTCGTCTAGATTTTGGATCAAATGCTTAGTATAAACAATAATTCTGAACTACTGGAAAAGACAGGATATCGTATTCAAAATGGTGATTCATGGATGACATCAATCAATGAAATGCCATGACCATCGAGAGTGACGAATGTTCTCAACTAGGCTAACACAGAACACGGATCTTATTGCTACTGAGGGTGGTGCTTTGTATATTCCATTGCTTTAGGTCACCTTTAAGAGGAATGGAGATTGCAAAGCCAAGCTGATAAGTATTTCCTCTCAGTATTACTGGAAGGAAGAGTGCATGCTGCTATAAGAAAATAATCATTCCTCAGTCATCAACAAGGTAGTTGCAGTGTTGTTTCAGATACTGCTTTTGGCACAAAACACAAGAATTAAATGATATGACAGCACCAGCTGGTGCTGCACCAGCACCAGCACCAGCTATCCTTGTACACGTGCAAGGAAGAGATATGCACTCTAGTAAGTGGCTACTGCAGATCCAGTGCAGCTCAGCAACCAACATGTGGTAACTACAATTCTTTACACAAGCCTGGAAGCGCACAAATGGCTCTCATACCCTTGCATTTTACCCCAAGGCACGTAAACTCACTAGGACATCACCATCTCTGGCTTAGGAGCTCCCAA
Organism: Crypturellus undulatus; assembly: GCA_013389825.1. NCBI lineage: Eukaryota > Metazoa > Chordata > Aves > Tinamiformes > Tinamidae > Crypturellus > Crypturellus undulatus. Next base: position 197,413 of record VWPW01024799.1, on the reverse strand, counting down.
AACACTGAAGTTCCAGAGAACATACTAAAGGGGAGGGGGAAAAAATAAAAATAATAACATTAAATCATTCTGCGCTTGCCCTGTTCTCATATTCTTCCTAAGGCATCTAGTGCTGGCCACTGCCTAAGACCTAGTTAGAAAAGAATAAACTATCTTAGCTTTACGGATGAAGGTTTCATTTACTTTTGCTTCCTCCAGGGCATTTTCATGGCAAATTCTTAAGCAATTTGGATTATGAAAGCACAAAGCATGTCTGTTTTACTTCATTAAGATCCCAGCAACATAGAAAGAGGTATGATCAACTGCACAAAATCATTAGAGGTCGAATCTTTTCCTACTGATCATTACATTTAACAAATTCTTTGAATGCCCCAATTACATCTTTTTTGTTGTTGTTAATAAGGATAGGAAAATGGTCACTATTCAACAATTAGATTGACTGTGTACTTACAGATATATGTTTATGGAAAGCAGAAAGGGAAGAATAAAGCAGTTATATTTCTGGAGTGTGCCCTCTTCTGTTATTCCTCTCTGTTCTTTTAGAAGGGCTTATTCAGTGTTCAGCACCAAAAACAGACAGTTATAGTAGGGAGATGACAGTTTTATCTCCAATTTCCCTACAAGCCTCTACAAACTTCTATTCCCCCTTCAGAAATCTTGCGAGCCGGATTCTCTTTTTGCTTCAGTATGACCTGTCCTCCCATTTGGGAAAGGCGGTTAACACTGTTAGTGACGGTATCGATAGTATTGCCTATTGCTTCATAAAGAGCTCAGGCAGAAAATAATACACAGAAAATAATCTAAGTTCTTCAAATCACCTCTCCTGCCCTAAACTGCACCCACAGGCCACAGGACAAAGGAAGCCAGCAGAACGCAGCTGGGAGCAGTGGCATCCATGTAGTTGGATATACCGGTTAGCCTCCTGTTGATTTCAGCAAGGCAGGATAGGCCCTTGCGTGACCTGGCCATTTCTGAAGCAGTAAGGGCCAGCATTACGGCAGCGATGGATCCCCAGCTCTGCTGGAGCAAGGGAAACTGAGAAGCGGTCCTGAAGGGGAAGGAGGAGCTTGGGACGAGCGTTCAGGGAACAGAAACAAGCTCAAAGAGGGATGTGCGCGGTTCAGCTGTGCTGGCAGAAAGGCTCCCCCTGAAAACTCTGCGTCACGCAGAGCACTGGCAACGCCAGGCACTCAAAGGAGAGTAAATCTGTAAGCGGAGCAAGAAAACTTGTGCTTTATGTCACTTGAAAACACAGAACATTTCTAGAATGTTTTTAAAATAATGGGTAAGAAATGGGGGAAAAAAAAAAAAAAAAAGCCTTTCTGAAGGGAGCTGCTGCTGGTTGTCCCCAGGCGCCCAGCAGCGGGGCAGGGAGGTGACGGCCACCAGGCAGCAAACCCTGGGCTTATCAGCGCCGAGCAGCAGCTCAGGCAGCAGGGCCCACACCCCACCGGGAACCAGCTATCGCCACCGCCCGGCCGCCTCACGGCCGCTCGCCTACCTCCACACAGGAGGCTTGGTTAAGGAGCCGCCAGCTCGGGCACGTTTATTTTACTTTTTGGGAGGACAGGAGGGGGAAGGTAGGGGAAAACAGGGGGACACCAGAGGAGGGCCTTGCAGAGCGTACCTGCTTTAGCATAGCCGATGATGCCGCCCGACGCCACCAGCGCGGCGTAGCCAAAGCCGAGCCAGTCCACGGACATGCTGCAAGCTGCAAGAAGGACAAAAAAAAATAATCAGCGCCACGAAGGAAGCGGGGGGCGCGCGAGCTGTCCTAATGCGGGGCAGGGATGGCGCTATGGCGAGGGGGTCGCGGGCAGGACGTGCCTGGAGCCGCAGCGAGCGCCGAGACTGCGCAACCCGGGGCCGAGGGGCCGGCGCGGCCGCGGAAGGGGAGGCAGCGAGCGGCGCGGCACCCCGCCCCGCGCCTCCCTCTTCCGGCTGCGCTTCGGAGGGGAAAAAGATACAAAGGAAGGGGGGGAATATGTTAAAGGGAAGTTTTTTGCTTGTTTAAAGCAGCTAAACACTATGGTTTTACAAAGCTTAAAGACGGGGATATTGCAAGCCCTGTACACCACGGGAGGTTGGCTGCCAGATAAACATCTGCACGAGCACCTTCCCGCCAGGCCTGCAAACTGTTATAGCACTTGTATTACTTGCCAGTGTAGTGTAGGAAGCAACATAAAATGCCTTATTTCAAAAGAAATAAAAGAACATCTAGTGCAACTATTTGACCTTGTGCTCTCCATCTCAACCTTGTTTTTCCCCACTGCGTGTTTGCATTGAGACTTAGGTCTCAACTCTATTCCCACTGACTGGTAAGTTCAGGAATTCACTTTTTGTTTAAGTATAAAACAGATGGGCGACATTCGTCCAGCATGAAAACTTCAAATATGTTAAATATTTTTTTTTTCCTTTACAGTACTGCTCAGATCAAAGGGAAGATGTGTGGAGGGGAAAGGAAAAACCTATTCAATGTAAGCTCTTAAATATATGTATAGTTTTCTGAAAAAAATCATGTGACCCTCTCCCAAAGCTAATCTATTAATATTTTGTAAATATTAGTATTTTGGAATCTCTTGAAAGTATATGGTGAAAACTTGACTCAGATCTCTTATGAGTGTTCATTTAAACCACGAAAATCAGCTCCTGGAGAAAAAGGGAGCTAGAGTCTATGTATGGGCATAAGGACTTTAAAAACATGGCATAAAATGTTAAAAAATAAGCATTTTATATATAAACCCTACATATATGACAAGAAGTAAACAGCAAAAAGTATGAATGGATCATCTGAATCATCAGATTTTCAGTAATTTAAATGTGTTCCTTCTTAGAGTAAGAAAAGTAAAGCACGGTAAAGGCAGATCGCTTCTGCATCAAAGGAACAGTAACTTTTTCAACAACAAAATGAAAAATTGTAGGTATTTCCAATTTGCATTTAAATTGAGACACAAACATGTAACTGATGCAGATATAGCTATTTTAATTGCTTTAGTTGACATTTTAAGAGAGTTAAAAAGTGTGTGCTGTTTTTAATATAAAAATATAAATATTACACTTTATGCATTTTTTGCCTCATTTACTTAGGACAAATTGCCACTTCTGGTACTTTCCACGATGATCAAGTCAGAGTAAAAGCTGTCATTACTTTCAAAAATGAGATCACTTCAGAAGTGCAGATTCTGTCAGAGGTTTACACCTTTGTAAAAACTGATGACAGAAACACCAACATTTACTTTCTATTCAAGAGAGAAGATAGTTTCCTTCACTCTGAGTTCTTCAGTTTCTTTTTCTTCTTTTTCAGTGGAATTTCCAACTTTCGCTTCTCGGGAGTATTTTTTCTATCTGTTTTTGCTTTTTTATCATTCTTATCAGTCCAACAAACTTTCCTGACTAATAATGACTTCTCCACTTCATTTGCTGAAAAAAAAAAAAAATCTGTGTTTACATCCAGTCTTTGTAACCTAAGGTAGCACAGAGACTTATTTGTATCTCCCTTTAAAAAAGGAGACCTAGAAAACTGTACTGTATTATCAAGTCTGTAAATCAGTTACTATTTACAGTTACTATAGAGCAAAACAAAATGAAATATGACCTGGATTTAGAAAGTTTGAACAACTGTATTGGCCTCAAATCTAATTTTGTTTATGTGCATACAAGAAACTTTGTTTTATCAAAAGTTTATTCTTTTCATAGCTGTTCAAAATTTCCCAGTGAGTTCATCAGTATGTTATTTAGGCAAAGAGGAACAAAACTTTCATATAACAGAAGTGCAAAGAGGCCCATATCCTCAACTAGGTGACAACATGCAAACGGTTACTAGATACAAATGAACAATTGCTCAGGCCCAAATCATCGCTCAGCCTCTGCACCTTTCTTCCTATGTGTATTTCTATAGTTGTGGCATTACTGTGTGCAAGCTTGAGACTGTATTAGATGGGTAAAAATATCTGTGTCACTTGCCAGTCTTGCACTCCCAGTCCTTCAAGCTATGAAACTTTTTCCAATTTATGTGTGAAAAAGCCTCCCACTCAGTATCTTCCATTTCATAGTCACATTAACAACTAAAAAGTACACACAATTCTATTACCTTGAGATGCTGTTGCAGCTTTATCAGGATTTTCTTTGATTTCCAAAGCCTGGTCAAACCACACTGCCAGACATGTCAGCCTAGCTTTGGTATCGACTTCACCTAGTAAAGATGGCACATCTTTAATCTGAAAATAATACAGAAAAAAAAAAGCCCAACATTATTTTCCTTTAAATTTACTTCAGTATTTAAATACTTTCTGAAATTTTACTGTGCAACTTCCACTTCTTTCCAGAGGACTGTAAAATGTGTAGATGCTGTGCAGGCTAATGATCAGATTCTTACAGTCCTGGTATCCTCCCAGCATTCCTCACTGGTGATTTTATACAAAACCCCCAACTACTTTAAGAGGATACCTTGATAAGCAAGATTGATGGCTTTCAGGCACATGGAAATAGTTTAATATGAGGCACAAGTATCTGAAGCATAACAATGAAATTTCTTAATTATTCAAAACTTAAGCTTCAAAGTAATCACTATCTTTTTGGTGCAGCTAAAATAATTTAAGTGATTGTATTAGATTCCTTTTTTTCTCTCACAAAGACCAAACAGCTGATTTAAAATACTATCTTCATAGTGTGTTCCCAGCATAACCATCAACCATTACACAATTTCTTTATTGCTCTGTATCATGGGAATACTTGGACAAATAACCTATTTCATGTGTAAAGTGATAATGTGTCACAAATACGTGCAGAGTATCAGCGTCAACACATCAGAAACTATTTGCAATAGGATATTCTTCCTCACAGAACTACACAGAGCAGCCCATGCAATTACACCAATAGTTTTACAAGATTTTGCCTGCATGGCAAGAAAGAAAAAAAAAAATCACACATTTAGTCAAAATAATGACAATGTTGCAGAGAGGGTTAAAGACAATGGCTATTATGTAAAAGGAGAACAGAAATTTGAGACAAAAGGAAAAGAGCAATTTAGGGATATTTCACTCTAGCTTAATTACATATACTTAACTAAATTTATTTCATATACTTTAATGTATAAAGACTGTCAAAGAAGTTGAAATTATACATGGACAAATTCAGACTAGAAATATAATGTAGAAAATGTTAACAGATACATATATGATCTTATATGCTTATAATGGAATATAATAGACTGTTATGATTAGGCATTAAACAACTTTAATATTGATTAAAAACAAAAACAAACAAACATAATACACATATATAACTGTTTAGGCAGTCATAAGCTCCGCCAGACAGGTCTAAAGGGAAGTGTGATTTTACATAAAACAGAATATGAGAGTTTCATAATTTCATCAGATTTTATAGTTTGCTAATAAATTACAGAGATACAAAGATACACAAACATACACAAATATACGTTAACATACACATCTGCTGAAAATAGCATGGAGGAAGATCAAGATATCCAGATTACAAATGAAATTTCCTTGGTAATTTAAAATTAGTCTTTCAAATGGAACAACCTACAGTTTTAGTTGTCTGATGTTTTTCCATAAATGAACCAGCCAGTTAAATGGACTGACCTTATTAAGATCCAAATTCCACATTTTAATGTAACCATCACTGGATGCAGTAACAATAACATGTTGTCCTTCCCTTTCAAAACTGTAGATATCTTTTATTCTGTGAAGAAGAGGTAATACTTTGTTACTTTATAGCATGGTAGTTCAGAGCAGTAAGCTGACAAAAAATAAAGAATACTGGGCAACAGTCTAAAAAATAATTTGAAGAGAAAAATCAGAAATGACAGGCTGGAACTGGGAAAGATCATCTCTTTTGAAAGCTGTCATTCAGAGCAGGAAAATTTTCCTTTCCTAGGCTATTAGGATTTGATTCACAAGAGCGTATAAGCATACACTAACATTTCTCCACATCAGTGACATTTCATCTCATGCTTTTATGTTTTGGTGAATTAGAATAAGCGTTTGGACAAATATTTGGTATTCAGCAACAATAACAACGTATAATTGCCCTTCTATTGTCTGCGCTGAGTACAACTAGTTTGTTTTATATAAGTATCCTACACAGAATCTGTAAAGTCTGGTTATTCTTTGGTCTTTTCAGAAAATATGGTGCCCAATCTCAGGAATACATTGATCATAAATGTAAAGTTTATATATACAGTACTTCAGGGCTCGCAGCAGGGAAGGGCTGCAGTACAATCTGGCCTGCTGTGTAAATTAGACCTTAACTGTGCAGGGGGCAACTGTTGCAGGGATTAACTGAGGCACAAGAGGACATCACCAAATGTCTTAGAAACGAGTTTGCCAGTTCACTGGAGTACAGCTTTGCAGCAGAACAGTGGGAACCACAAGGCTGCTGTCATCTGCTGCCTCAGCAGCACTACAGACTCTCTCAGGGTCCCATTAAATTTTGATGTTGTAACTTTTAAAAGCGTATCAGTTCAGAGCAAGGAGCAAGAGGAAGGGGATCTTCCTCTTGAAATAAAGACTAACATCAATCCAGGCCACTATATTTAGATCTTTATGTTTAGATTTTTGAGGCATGTATTCCGATATGATCTATAATGAGATTTAGACCTTTGAATCTATAATTCTATCTTATACTTAAATCTAAATATTGCATAATTTAGATCAAAACTTAGACCTGCAATTTTTCTGATTCTATACCCTACTGGTTTTGCAACTTGCATGGAAGCCATAGTACTTAGGCTCATACTAAAAGCAAATAAATCTGTTTCTAATTTGGAATTTCGCGCTTAGCAATAAATGCACTTTCTAGGGCATTTTTTGTTTGCATTTTATTCTAGAAACAAAACTAAGATATGCTGAACATTACAGTTCATTGGACTGTACTGAGTACTCAGCATTGCCATAAATATTTAAATAGTGTAAGAGAACAAATACAAAATACCTGTTTTCATGAGCTTTAAATTCACATAAGCATTTTTGAGAGTCACAGTTGAAGAGTCTTACAATTTCATCATCTCCAGCAATAGCAAGGATAGAATCCTTGAAATAGGAGAAAAGAAAAGCGAGTGTGGTTAAAATCATGTGTTGCAAGCCAATTTACTTCCCAACTTTCTTTTTGTACTTACTGTAATAAAAGTTAGTGAAGAAATTCTCTTCTCTGTTATGATGGTGCCAGTGATAGAGGCTGTGTCAAGTTTGTAGACATCAACCTTATTTGTTATCACGGTCACATATTTCTCTCCACTGGGAGACCATTTAATTATGTGGGCATCTATAAACAGATAACAATAAACAGAGTTACATACACATATATACGGGTTTTGCATTCTATATTGCATATGAATCTTAAAGTAAGAATTTTCAGAAGCTGCTAGAAACTTCTAAGTCAACCTGAGGAAAAAAAAGGGAAAAAACCCTAGAATAAGTAGTAACACGTAAAATTATGTTTTAAAATATTTGTCTTTCATTATCAGAAGTTATAAAGAAAGTAAATCATTTATTTAGATGTCTCTACATCAAACTTTAAGGAAGAATATACAATTTTTACTTAGCATCACTTTCTTTTCCTTTTGGTATATAGTTATAGTTAAGGACATATGCTTGCCTGCACGTGAAAAATAAAATTGCTGTCTGGAATTAACTGGCTTGTTGATTAATTTGTTCTACTGACTTTTGCTCATCTTACAAAAATTAAAAACAAATATCAACAAAAACCAAAACCACTATCTAATGCTATCTGTTTAATAGATTTAGACTCACTTTGCTTCAGGTTTTTGATAAAGGCTGATCGTCCTTCTACAAGATTCCAAGTTCTGAAGGAAAGAACAGACGTTAAAAACAGCATCACGAAACCTACAGTGAACTGCTATCTGCTGACAAGAAGCATCAAAAAAGAGCTTTTAAGTATCTCTTTGCATTTTACTACCTTCTTAATGCAAGAACAATTGATGGGTTGATATTTTGTTTGTGTACTACGTGGTCAAAGTTTTTAAACATAGTTTGCAATGCAGGCAGATTGCAAAAGGAGCTAAATTACTCTGTTATGCTAAAATTATGTATATATATATATATATATATATATGTATAAAAGCACCTATACAGTAAAATATTCACACTCAGAATGAAATAGTACTTTTCTCACAGGGAACAAAAAAACTTCTGAGCTTTCAGAAGTTTAAACAAACACTGTTCTAAGATCAAAATATGTCATATACCTACCCGTGATTATAACAAGTTAGAGTACACCAAAGGACTAGGAACAGTAAGAGCTATTCTTAAAAAGTTGCTATTGCCTAGAACTTAAAAAGACAAAACAATAGCCTTGTGTTGAAATATATTTCATCAGCGTTTTCCTGGTTAGACCTAACACAGGATTGATGCTCAAAACTGCAGAATTTACTAAGAAGTACTTAACCATGAAACTCAGCATTTCTAGATCAGTTTTGACTCACCTTAATGTTTTATCTGTTCCCACTGACAAAGCTAATTTCCCAGAAGGATGAATAGAAAGAGATGTCACATGTCCTCTAATAAAAACAACACAACATATTAGCCACAGGTATTACATATAAGGAAATTAAATATGAAAGCTCGTACAGATTCAAGACACTCACTTATGTGCCTTAATGGATTTCAGGCATTCCCATCTCTTTGTGTTCCAGATACAGATTAGCCCATCTTCAGCCCCACTCAGCAGATGAGATGTTCCATAGAACTCCAGACAAGTTATGGTGCCTAAAAGCAAAATCAGTGATATAAACAATGCTGCACATATTGAACAGTCATCACACAGAGAACGTATTAACAGAGATGTTTCTAGCATCCAAGCGTGTCAGCTACTCTTGGGAAAATCTGAATTACTTCAAAAGTATTTCTTCTTTAAAAAATGAACTTCCTTGCTATATTAAGTCTATGTGCTCCATTAGCCTCGGCCCCGTAGCTATATACATCTGAACTTCATTTGATCTATCCTTTGAAAGAGCAATAATGAAGAATTGTGTCGCAGGTAACATACCCTTTCACCGGTGGTAACAGCCTTGCATCAAAGCCCCTGTTTTGACACACAGCTCAGTCTAGAGCACATGCTGCTTCCCAGAAGCATCAGGTTTACCAAACCTAAGTTGGATGCATGTGTGTACCATGACTGCTCAGTTCGATTCTGTGTACTCCTTGGTTGCCACAAGAAAAAGGACCTATAAATCACCCACATGTGTTGAGTTGGGCTATCATTAACTGTTCTGACAGCTGCAAAAAAAAAAAAAAATCTTCCTTACCGTTGTGCTGCAACAGCGCTCCGTGCTCTATTTTCTTTCTCATATCATAAATATGTATCGTCTCATCCTTGCTCCCAGTGACTACGTATCTGCTATTCACTGCTATCGCTGACAGCGAGGCAGTGTGGGCATGATGTGTAAAATCAGGGATGACCTCCCAGCTCTGCAAATGAAACGCAAAATAAAAGCGGGTTTCTGAAGCGCTCCGCGGTGAGATTTTTTGTTGTCTGTAGTTTTTTTTTTTTTTTTTTTTTTTTTTTTTTTTTTTAAGCAGAAGGCAGAGACGCACGCGTGTCAAACGCAGTTACACGTGGTTGTAAATACGAGGCAGGCCTGCAGCGCTCGCGCGGCCGCGGGCCTCCCCAGGCGCGCAGCTCGCGGGGGCCGCACCGGGCGGCGGGGGCCGAGCCTG